>JAVJGG010000002.1:6009987-6021488 GCA_035590195.1 Aviceda cuculoides | reverse complement strand
GGAGGGTTTCAGCTTCAGTTTCAAATGACAACCTTGTGTATTCAAACAATCACAGACCAACAAAGGAAAGATAAGGGAAAACTCCACTCAGATATACTTAATCCATTTAGGCATATTTCATAATCCACTCAGACATAGTTATACACACCATTCCACAAGTCAGGGGATAAAAACTCTAAGATTCAGGTTGGAAATGGGGGGAGTCGCTTCTCCAACTATACAGTTGGCTTGTGAAGGAAACCCTTCCCCCCCCCTTGATTGGGATGCCAGTCGAGGTAACTTTCCTGGGATTGAAAGCCCTTACCTGGAGGGGTAAGTGAATATTGTTTATGCTTTAAGTTTGTAAATGTGTGTGTGCTTGTGGTTGTCTGCGAATCGCTTGTGGTTGTAATAATGTACTACTCTTACCTTAAAAAATGGCAATAGTGCATTCCTCCATTGTATCGATAAAAACCTGCAATTAGTGACATGTTAAGTCTGTAAGTGAAGTTCAAATAAATCGTTTGCTTGAACCTTGCAATTAAGTCTGCGAGTGAAGTTCAAGTTGTTTGCTTGAACCTTGCAGTTAAATCCTTTTCCGTCACAGTTACTTACAGATTTGTTAACAGTAATTTTTATCCCCTTCACTCTGTAAATATGCTTAACTTCTTCAGCTGTTTCTTCTCTGAGAAATATGGAGTATTGTTTGTACATACTATTTAAATAACAGTGTTTCATCTACTATTGACAGACACTGCCCTGACAAAAAATTTTACAGATGGATATGCACATGAGGAAGATGAAACTATAAATCTGAAATCTAATAACTTTTTTTTAAAGCACCTGGCTTTAATTTATACTTTATTTCCAGGTAGTTTTCACTGTATTTGTACAAGAACAACCTAATGTGAGCTGAAACTGGCATAGTACATATTTACACAGCAGGTCCATGAACAGCTCTTCTTAACTCTAGCTAGGAGGGTCTATTTCCTTCTTTCTTTGCATTTCTTTCATGTTCTAGATGATCATATGACCCATAAAGACATGGGTCAATTGAAATAAATTCAGAGGGAACCAGGTAATAAATTCTGAACAAACTAGAAGCAAACCTATGGGAACAAAATATCAGTGAAGTATTTGCAGTCATGAGTAAAATTGATTCAGGGAACAGGGTTAGTATGTCCTTTTTCTTTTGACTGCAACAGCAGTGACCATGAAACATTAACTAGACTCTCAGTGAACTATTTTCCTATTTTCCACTTCCTTGGAGGGTGCAGGCTCTTTTAGCACAAGGTGAAAAGCAAAATATTACTGTATCTGTGACTTACTACCTACTAAGCCATAATGGCTAATTTATACAGTAAATTTATCTTTGAGCAACGCTATTTTCTTTACAAAGGTTACCCTTCAAGTTACAGTGAAGGGAAACTCCACATCTCCCAGTACAGTCTTACTAAAGTTAAAATGTTTTTTACCATGCTCCTACTTTTCTCCCCTGCAGCCTGGAACTTTTAGGATACAAAAAAGCAAAACCAGGTCACTAGTACCTTAACTGAAATACTACCTCCTAAGCTGCTGAGATCCTTAAAACCAAATATCTGTATTTTGAGTAACTCTCATCTACCTCATTGTACCTAGTCATCGTGTAGAAGTACGTAATGATCCTGACAAACTTGTCTTCTAGGAATTAATCATAAATTCTTCCTGCTCTGCACTTTTCCTTTAATTTGTGTCTCTCTGATAACATTTAAAGTCAGGTATTGACATCTCTGAGCAAACAGCTTACTTCAGATAACATCCTGTTTTGCGCACTTATGGAACTCACAAAATCCTTTTTGTCAGAAGCTGTGTTTAAACACAGGCAGTCATGCACAGACACTTCCGTGTTGGTGTTTATTCTTTCCTTTTCTTCACTTTTAGTTAATTTACTTTCTAAATAGAAACATCCATTCCAACTCCAGGCCAAGGTGCAAAGGTATCTTTTACTTTCTCTCTACTACTGATAGGTGGAAGCAACTGTGACCTTCCTAAAGAAAATCAACAAAAAACCCCAAATAAATTAATTGGTCCATAACACTACAGACAAGGAAGAACCAAATAGGCAGCAGCAAGTATGCTGATGCTGTAGCAAGCGAGATGGTTTGTCTTCCACTGGATATTAAAATAGCTTAGTATCACAGAAGTGCGGTTAACACTTTTAGGTGTAAGTTCAACAAATCTTCCAAAACCATGAAGCACGTTAATCATATGAACATGGAGCTGAAATTCAAACACAAAAAGTAACAAGTGGCAAGAAAGTTATGGAGACTAAAGCAATAAAAACCAGGAAGACTACTGGCACCAGATCCCCCTACCTTCTTTTTGCTCCCATCTCCTTCAGTGAACTGAAACAGTCTCCACAGCAGTAGCAGATCCAGGGCCTGGACACACACCATCCCAGAAACATGGTTAAAGCCAAAAAGAACGTGTGCTACCAAGGTAGTGTAAGAGCTTGTGTTGACAGCTGTGAGGTTTGCAGGACTTAATTCCTCCAGAAGCATAGGCAAACTTCTCTTCTGCAGGGAGCAGGCTGCAGTCTTCATCCCATAGGCGGATACTCCCCGAGGCATCACTGGAGCAATTCTAGACATCAGAAAGGTTATTCCCAAGAATTATTTACACCTCAGTATGCCTAAAGAGCTGTCTTCTGAAGAGATGGCAGAGTCAACAGGGTAGATACTTTATGCTGAATGGGGAGTTTAAGAAAAAAGGTTAGTTTAGAAATGAGAGACAGACAGACAGACAGACTAGAGGTGAGCTAGGAACAGAGAGTATTAGAGTATTTCCAAACAAAATACAGGGAAAAAGACAGATAAGGTTGGAATACCCAACTTCTGTGAGGTTTACTTTAGAAGCTTTAGAAGCCATAAAGCAACCCTTATTCATGTTGTTTCTTCACATACACAAAACCAACACTAACTTCTGCAGTTTTCAACAGTATATTCACTGAACAAATAAAACACTAAAGAAGTGGTACCTAGAGCTTCTGCACTGTAACATAACCATGCAAGGAACAAGGCTGCCAAATGCTTCTCTGTTGCGTATGCACAGATTGCCCTTTGGCTTTCAAGGACAACAGACCACAAGAACAAAGAATAGCGTTGATCACAAAAGTTCAAGTATTCTTTGCATTCCCAGGTAAACTCAGTAGTCTGTATGCCTCCAGATTCGAATTTCATGTCCTAGAAACATCCCACAGATGCAAAAACATCAGATACCTGCATTGCCTAACACTGCACTGTCATGGAGGAGACAGAAGATGCATATGTAAGCTAATTTTAGGAAAAAAAAAATAGTCAAACTTATAACAAAATATGTATTTTGTAAATTAAATAGAGTACACAGAAGACAAAGATTCTGCCATGAGTGGAAATCAAGTGGTTTGCAGAACTTGATGCATTTGCCATAACCAAACAGGGCTACCCTACATTACCAGAAAATTTTAAACAGTGATATTAAAACATTAACCAGATGTGAAATAAAGCTTTTACTACCACCAATAATTACCCAAGCAGCAGCAGTACAGAAGATTCAGGGTACATGTTTGCCTTTCTTTCCTTCAGTTTTTGTTTGGTAACTTCTCTCTTCTTATTTTGTATTAAAGGCTGCCTCAGACTTTCGGCTTGAGCGAGCAATGTCTAGATTACAGAAATACATGTTATGCCTGCCCACTTGTTCGCTGTTTCATCTAAACCATTCCCTTATTCCCCATTCGTGCATGCTTTGTAGCCTTTCACACAGACTAACTTACATGGATTTCCGCAGCAGGCAGCCCCTTCATTATCACTGTGCCCAGGAACAGATTGCTTCCTGTCCCCAACCATTCCAGTTCCTCCAAAAATCTTTAAAGTCTGTTGTGCATTTCTTTTAAGACTACATTATCATTAGCAAAAGGAAAAATCTTAGAACAGTTCAGAAGCATCTGTAACATTTAATATATATTTCATGTATGTCACTTTTTGCCGCTCACCTAACTTGGGGTAAACAATAAGCTAATCAAGATCATCAGTGTCACTTAAGCATTTGCCCATTTTTTCAGTACAGTAAGACTCGGGTACAGAGCATTTAAATTCATTTCAGAATGTCCATCTCCTTTCAAATGCCTTTACAAGGCAAGGCAATATTCAAATCTCAGTTTTCAAGCCAAATAGGAACCACCAGATAAGCAGGGTATACAATTCAAAGTATTACTATTATGTATCAGCACAGGGAGTATCCCATCAGCTTCTCCTTCCAATGGACCAAGTCTGGAGCTTCAACGGGACTAATCTTTTTTAAAAAAAGTCGGTAAAGTTGTCCTGAATTGTGAACATAGTAACTTCTGGTTCCTGCTCACATTCATTTGAATTTCACTGATGACTAAGTAGCAGACATCTTTGTCAACACAATTATTTCTCCCTTCATTTGTAATTTTTCTTAGTATATATATTCATTACATTATTTTCTTTTTCAGTTAAAATTTCTTTTCCTTTCAGTTAACAGCTAAGGTAGCAGTAAGCCTGGGAGTGCTACAGTTGTAGTATACAACTGATGAAACACAAATCTGATAGAGGAGTATCAATGAAATGCAAACGTAAATCCATTCCACACAGTAACCTCACATCATCAGTACAACTGTGCTTCTCTATTGAATCAGTTTTTAATGGAAAAATGCTATAGTAAATATGCTAATGCACACTTAATTGGAACAAAATCAGATATATAATTATTTGCATTAGGAGGAAGTCCAAAGGCTACAGAGAACTGGAGACTGAGAAGTTTCTGTCCAGAGACAGGAAGAGACTGCGAAGAGTTGAGAGGTAGGAACAGCAAACTTTTATACTTGTAAGGGCTGAAATTCAGTTTACCACATGACTGTTAGGAACAAAAAATGTTTAAAACTACAAGATTGAGTCTGATGTAGAAAAAGAGAAAACCACGGTACAGATACACATTTGCATCCTTTAAGATAATGACCTCAACAGATACTTACTGTGCTGTTCACATGAGAGCAATAGTCTGTTCTTCTGGTTTCAAAAATGGTTACTTATCAATCTGCAGTTTACAGCAAAGGACATTTAGCATAGATACAAGACAAAAAAATTAATGGTAAACATAATACTTGGAACGGTCTAGCAAGCAAGTTTGTGAACTCCTTTCTCACTTGAAGTGAGGGAAGCAGAAGTTAACCAAAACCTAAACATATATCCTTTGATGTCCAAAGGTAGGATTTAGAGAACCATAACCTACCAGTCTGGAAAGGTATTAGAAGAGATACTAAAGCTTTATTACTTTAATAGACCGGGTCACTGACATGTAAAGGTTTCAACATGTAAATTATGTTCCAGTTTCAGCACAAACTAAAGATTTAGACTGATCTGAAAACAGTTATCCCTGACTTTTCTTCTGTATGGTTTCCAGTTTCTAGTGGTCTATAAGTAGCCTACTGTCAAAAATAAATGAATTTGACACTGATTAGGCAGCTAGCATTCCTACGACCACACTGGAACACTCACTGTTGTCAAGTCGGACAAATGAGCTGTCAGTATATTATATTCATACTTATAGTGAAGACACTATTTTTAAGGGTTTCTTGATTGGAGTTATTTAGTGTACAGGAATGTGTAAATCTAAAAAGAACAAAGTTATCCATTTCATATCTCAAAATTCATAGCTCAACTCTTTTGCTGAGATCCTCTTGGCCAGGTGCCCAATTAAATGTATTCCACATAAATACAAAAAACCAATTAGCAAAACATTAAAACAAGCAGCACTAATATTTGTTGAGAATATAGTGCACTCTTATGAGACTCAGTTTCATTATTTCAATTTGATTAGCTGTGCAATAACTTTAACACTTGGGTTAGGGTATTATTAGCAGAGGGTACCAAATGGACAAATTTATAGACAGAAATATGCAGTAACAACAGACAAATATACTGGCCAGCATGAGCTGCTAAGCTTTTGTTGATGTCCTCCTCCAGCATTCTGAAACAGCCATTTCTTGCAACACTAATCAGTGCAACCATACTCAGAACCCTGTAACTGAAAGACTTTTGCATTTGCAACATTACTCTAAACACACTTAGACAATATTGGGAGAATATATTATATTAATGGTTGTTTTTAAACAAAATTTTCCAATGATCACTCATTCACAAGTTTTTAAATAAAAGTTTATTACAGAAATTATTTTGAACAAAAAAGGCAACAGTATCAGTTGTAATTAAAAAAAAAAAAAAAGTAACATTGTATTCATGCCCTATAAGGTGAACTGAAGAAATGCTACAGGTATTTCTTCCACTGTCATTCTGTGACGCTTTCTAGTATGGATTAACACATCTGCATCACAAGAATTAAGTATGAACACAGTCCCTTTCCATGCTTCTCTCCAGAAAGTGCTGCGTATTAACAGAAAATATTGCAGACAAACCACAGTTCTATTCATTCTGCAGTATTGGAACCAGTATCTAGGAAAGAAAAAAGAAGGTGTGAGTAACACATACCCCCACTACAGTTAAATATAAATTAAAGAGAACCAATACCATTCTCTAACACCTTCCACAAGCTCAAAAGCATTCCCCAAGCATTTTAGAACATGTTCTGTACCTGCCCAGTTCCCTCCACTGCTATCAATGCGATGCATGAACTGCTTGTGCTGTTTCACTTCAGTTGGCAACATTGAAAATGGCCAGCACAAAACTTCAAGGTTGCGCATCCACATCATTTGCTATTAAGGCATTAAAAGCACAAGGAGGTTTGCTCTAACTTGTAGGGATACACACACACTCCACTGCAGTCAGCCACAAGCACGTCTGGCTAAATCACATGATCCACTAAAGAGAAAGGGGTTTGCACATCCCGTAGCATAAACTCCTATGGGGTGTGGGCTATAGTTCATTATGCATTTTGAAACAGATGCAAGAATGAGCATGATCTTCATAAAATAACTGAGAGGAAGCCTCTGTTCTGAACTTGCAGCAGACACACCAATTAAGACCAGTGCAACTTCTGGTATTACTACCATTACTGATTTCTTGTTCTTAGAGCTATGGAAAAAATAGGTAACTAGGATATGCAGAAAGACAGGTCAGTGTTTACTACGTCCCTTTAGAAAGTCAACTTCTTGTGGGAAAAAAAGGCCATAATGTTAATAGCAACTTTAAGTCACCCAGTTCTTTAAATCTTATCTGCATACTTTATCACGAGTGAAAATTATTAGTACTTGGAAAGCAAGGTTTCTTCTACTAGCTACATTAAACACACAAAAAATAAACAGAATAAGATTATATGCTTGGCTAATACCAGAAGTTGAGCAAACAATAAATTCTGTCAACTGTTTCAAACTACGAGTCACTTGAAGTGACTATTCTAATCACGCCTGGATCAGGAAGCCATGAAGAACCTGTTTCAGAGGTCTAGGGTATATTTAAATAAAGCCTTTTCCATTCTCAGTTCTTCCTTTTAGCATCACTCCCCGGGAATGAAAAAAGTGGCACCATTTCACACATCTTTAGCAATCTTCTGCCACATCAATGGTCTTAAAAGTTATAAACCAGCTTGCCACAAAGGTCACTCAATGAGTTTTTCCAGTAAAGAATTTCAAGGAACATTGACAAAAGTAATCCAATCAAGCAGATATGGAACATAAACTCCTGTAAGCAGTGTAAATACAGTGGGCCTGTTGAACAATATATAAATCTTATAATATGATTTGCAAATGCTAGCACAAGCTTTTCATGCACTTGGGTCCCCTACTATCAAATCCAGAGAACAATTGCTTAGACAGTTTTCTCAGACAATTGCTTGCTCAGGCTGATGAAGCGCTCTTTGAATTCAATAAAACATGGTGCTGTTCTAACAAACAGGTTAATACTAGAAAAATGACCACACAGAAATTCAGTTAAGATTACTTTCAGCTTTCTAATTGTTTTAGTAGTATGTACTTCCCAACAACAGGTATAAAGCAGTCTCTAACACATTCCTATTTCAGTGCTTATGAGTTAGGGAAGCATTTAGCTTGCTTTTGTTTCATTTCTCATCATATGTTAAAGGGAGTGCAGACCCCTACTTTTGTCTGAATAATACAATTAATCTAGCTTTAATTAGACATTTGGTCAAAGCTGTAAATGATCAAGTCTTGTGTTTCAGCTTATTCGTATCATATTCCATACTTACTTTTTCCATCACATGCTACAATTTTCACTTTATCCACTTTCACAAGTTCAGTGACCTCCCTAAATTCAACATCATTCAGTACAAATGTCCATACGTTGTCACAGAACCTGTATGTATTCAGAGACCCCTTTAAAAAGACAAGAGACATTTTCTATAGGATGCATCCCAAAAGTAACAGAAAATATGACGTTTACTATCTACTGAACTATGTACCTTCTAGAACTAGGTTTGCCATAAGGTCAACTGTGAACCTGAATGTATACAAACTTGGCAAGCAAGCAGTTCTAAGGAGAACTGTAGTTTAAATGCCCTCCAGTGGCTGAAATTTTCAAGATCATGTAGGGACACTATAGTCTATCCAAGGGAAAGCTTCACAAGTACGCTAAGAAGTTTTATAACTTTTCTAATGTGTATAAAGAATCAGTATCAGAAAATATTTTTTAAAGCACGGGCTATAAGAAAAATCAGTTACAGCAGTGATCGTAACAAGATGTGAATTCTGCAATTGTTTAAATAAAGTGATAGTTTAAATACAAAATCATGACAAAACTGACCTATGTGACATAAAGCGCTATCCCTCATCTTTGATGTTATTAGTGAGGATGTTGATATATAAACCTTTTGGCCTTCACCTTCACATATTTTAAACTGATGCTCTTGAACTTAAGCTCCAAGTAACATTTTGCTTAATTTATCCACTAAACACATTCTGAACAGTTTTCTATACCATGTTACATAGACAAAGCAAATTAAGTGTGTTCAAGAAAAGTTATGCTCTTTTTAACACATCTATATGGTTTAAAATCTTAAGAAGTCACTTCATTAATGCGTTCTGCATAGACTATAGAGGAAATAACAGGACATAAGTTAACAGGACAACTGTTTTGGTTTTGTTTTTTTCTCAAAATTACAACCAAGTTGACGTTTAACAATTTGCTGGCTACCTGACGTTAATTAGGGTGGCTGGCTGGGCAAAACCCCCGAACTTATTTTTCTATGATGTCTACAGAAAATAACTACAACATGATCCAGTGACCTGCATATGGGTAGATCTACAACTCTCTAGTCTCTCTTCACATTACAGATGTGGCTGAAATTCTGGCCTCATCTCACTTCTGCTAGGTACAACTAAGAGAAGCAGAAGTCTCCCTCCCCATCTGCAAGACACTGGATGGCAATGCTACCCATCAGCACATTTACCTCTTGCCCCTCCCCTGTTTTCATCCTCCCAGCAAATCCATTTCTGATTTTTGCATTCCTTCAAAAGATCCCTGGCAAAATAAGATTAACAAGCCTTACAACTGCATACGGATTATAAATATAAATGTAAAAACTCATTATTGCAAAGTCAAAATGGACCTTCGTAAGTTTTTGTTTAGAGCACACAGCTTTTAACAATGTTCTGCATCAACGTTTAGTTACTGTACCTCATGAAGAACTTTTATGTATTTTTACCTTACCCTGAAATTGACTCTGTTCCTGACTCGTTGTGCCAGTGCTGAATTTATAGCTTTATCAAACTGAAGTAGCACCTGGAGGGCGAGCTGAGGTGTGATTTGCTGTGACTAAAATAGTTTAAAAAAAAACAACAAACAAACAAAAAAAAACCAAAACAGTTTTGAGTTGGTTCAAAGTAAACTCAAAAAAGCAGTAAAAATCAAAAACATCAAAACAAAGTTAATCTGAAGCAGATCTCTAGAACAACTTACAGAAGTATTATGTTCCTGTGTTTACTTCATTTTTCCTGTTTTAACTCTGAGAGAAGAAACAATGCGCTAACATGATTTTCTGTGCTATGCAAAGATTTCTTCTGATAAATATTCATTGGAAATAATCAGAAGAGCAGGAACTCAATTACAACATTCCAGATTAATCTAGCAGTTCATTTACTGGGCCACACAACAGGGGATTATGCCACCTACATAAAACATTTTCCTTCGTCTAGAATGTTAAGAAAAAGCCTTCCCACGTGAACGGCGCACCAATGGCTTTTGATTTCAATCAGTAAGTTTTCCAAACGTTGCCCATAGGTACCCCGATACGGCAACCACAAAGCCGTTTTAGTAACTAACCTTTTTGTCAAGCTACCTGCGCAGACTCTAAACCCACACGCACCTGTATGAGCTCATCCAGGCTCTCCTGAAGACTGTTCCCCAGCGTGGTGTTCCTATACAGCTGATACGCCATGGCTTACCGAGACGGGCTGGACACCCTCCTGACCACCCACGGCTCTGGGCGCCCGCTACGTCCTCGCTCTCATTTAAAAAAACCCAATAATAATAATAAAAAATCTAAAAAAAACAAAACAGAGGCCGTAACGACCAACGCACAGCAGAAGCAAACAGAATTAAAAATAAAATAAAATAAAAAAATCATTCCTCAAACACTGACCAACGATTAAGAGCGCTCAAGAGCACACGGCACTAAGGACCAGCAGGAAAACCGGGCCGCCGGGGGAGGCAGGGGGGACGGAACCGCGTCGCTGCCCGGCCGACACCGACAGCCCTTTGTGCCCCGGGGGCAACGGGAGCCGCCCGCTCGGCTTCCAAACCGGCCCCGGCCCCCCGCGGAACGCCGCGACGGGAATTTCAGGCGAGCGTCGGGCACCGAGCGGCCTTGCGCCCCGCCCGCGCCGCCCCCGCCCCGGCCCGCAGGCCCGTCGTGCTGCTGCTCGACAGCGCCAAGGAGAGCGTCTTCACCAGCGGTGCGTACGGCGGGCCGCAGGGCATCATCGACGCGGCCGGGGGCACCAACGTCGCCGCGGACGTCAAGGACACCTGGACGCGCATCTCGTGGGAGAAGATCGCCACGGCCAAGCCGGACCTCGTGGCGTTCGTGAGCTATGGCAGCGAGACCATGGCCGACAAGGTCGCCGCGCTGGAGGCCAACCCGGCCACGCGGGACCTGCCCGCGGTCAAGGACAAGAGGTACGTCAACCTGCCGTACGCCGCGTGGACCAGCAGCCCCCTCAACGTCGACGCGGCGGAGAACCTCCGGGCCGCGCTGGAGCGGGCGTCGCTGGTGCCTGCCAGCGGGATCACCCCCCGGCACGACCTGCGCGTCGACTCCTGACGGCTCCCCCTCCCAGGCGCAGGCCGGGACGGGAGCGGGGGACGACCGGGCCGGTCGTCCCCCGCTCGACGGGCCGGGCGGCGACGACCGTCCCGGCCCGCCCCCCCGCTCAGCGAGTCCAGGCGCCGTCGTGGGAGGTGGTGGGGCTGCGACCGAGGAAGGCGTCGACGACCTGCGTCGCCCCGTCCAGGGCGGGCAGCCGGCCGGACCCCACCTCGGCCTCCAGGGCGGCCCGCAGGGAGGTGACGCGGGGG
>JAVJGG010000002.1:5990767-6004030 GCA_035590195.1 Aviceda cuculoides | reverse complement strand
CCCGCGCGGGGGGGGATATCTGCCTTAGGACTAGCAAACGAAATGTTGCTTTGCAGAAACCAGTGGATGGCTGACAGTCCTGCATGAGATGTACTTTTCCTCTTCGCAGTAAGAACAAGCTACAGTCTTAACTAAATCTTCTGGAAAACAAATTGTGCATGGAGGTAAGCTAATTAAAACCAACAGCAGTTCCAAAGTGAGAGAGGCTAAGGCCAAGTTTGTCTTCTAACAACCTAATTGTCTAACCTACCTGTCCAGTCTCTCAAACTATAACCAGCCAGTTTTTCAAAATGGTAAAAATGACAACTCTTCTAGGCCATAAACCCATAGAAAGGGGAGGCAAGGGGTTTTTTTGTTTGTCATTCAGTTGGGGTTTTGGGGGGGGGGTGTTTTTTGTTGCCTTTTGTTTTTACAGCTGTAAAAACTGAACCTAGTACATAAAGATCCAATAGGTCTGGAGCAGTGGTGTCTAGAAGCAACAGTCCTAGTCAGATACCTCTTCACCTGCACAGTACACAGCTGCAACTCATCCCTGTCCTCACTGCAGTATTTTAGAAAAGCACATTTTGACATAGCTTACAAGACTAACAACAGAAAAGTGTAAGAAAATACAGTAAGCTAATGCAAACAAGCTATGCATAAACACAGAGCTGACACTATAAATCCACAGAAGTATATCATATTCTAGCTCCCAAACTGACTCATACACATCGCCAAAGAATTCCTACTGCCATCCTCAAATTTAGTAACTAAACTTCAACACATCTCCTTTCCCCTTATTATAATAAATAATACCTACGACTGCTGTCAACCTGATTAAAGTCTCAGTATCAAATAGTGCCTGTGATCTCTCCTCTACATATAATTTTCGCTTAGGAACATACCACTTTTTACAACAGTGATGGCAGTATAAGCGGTATCAACAGGGACACTAAAAAATGCTTGTTGTACTGGAGACTTTAAAAAGTTTTTACATTACTGTTTGAATGTCTCAGGTTTGTATCCTGAATACAATGGGCCTTGCAATGGAATTGGGCATATAGAGCTATGCATGCTGGGGGGGTGGAAATCAAGAACTGTTCTTCAATATGTACTGGAAGGGTTTCTTACATTTGACAGGCTTAGTACTTCAGGTTACACACTGCAAAGTTATCACTTAACTGGAATAATTCCTAGAGAATGTTCAACACTTGTCACTAGCTTTACCTGCTAGCTTTCAGAAAGAATTTAAATTCCTTTTATTTTAATCTCTCGGTGTTCCTTTTAGACAATAAGCCTCCCTCAATAGCTATGCACACACAGGAAGAGTAATTAAAAAAAGCAAAGTTAGTAGCAAAACCTTTCAGTACATTTGTTAATGAGAGCAAAAGAGTAACATATCCATTCAAAAAATTTCATCAGCTGCTAGAATAGCTTGAATAGTTAGCAGGAGACTGAAAATTAACAAAATGAAAATCCAATGTTTATTAGCAAGGAACATAGGCACTGCAAATACAAACAGCACTAAAAACACTAGTTTAGATTGCATCTGTTCAAGTTAATAACTGAAAAGGTATTGAATACCAAAAATACAGAATTCAATATTAGAGCTTCTTCTAGAGGTCCATCTCTGCTGATGCATAGCTACAGCTTAGCACCTAAAACCAGCTCTTCCTTCAGACATCATTTTTTTGTTAGAAACAGAAGCGCTACTTTTGCCTCTTGAAGATTTAGTTAAGAAACATCTATCCCCTTAGAAGTGAGCATCTCATGTAGTAGAGACTATTCACAAATATCTGTTTGAACATCCAGGGTGAGTTCTTTTAGATGATATATTGTACTTGCAGGCAGTATAGTTACTTTCATGCCTAAAAACTTAGTCACTAGTGCATGTTTATATTTACAAATGCTTATTCCTTTATGCAAGCCAATCAACTGGGAGTTAGTTGCAGTGCAAATTGTCTTATCTAGATGCAACCCTAATCAAAATATGAATATACCTTTTCTGTTTCTTTCTAAACTTTTCTTCTTCATACCTTGGTGAGGAAAAGTTCGATTTCAGTAAATATAACATATGAAGGCCAAATTCAACAGAAGCTGCAAACTGGTATTAGTGTCAATACAGTTTGTAGAAACACACCAAGTTTTGAAACTGATATAATTAAGAAAAAATATATTGTACCTCCAACATTTATAAGCAAGAAGCATTAAGATTTAGTTACTATGACATAACATATGAATTCAATACAACTTCTTATACAGTATTAACGTCCATCACTAAAATTTAAAGTCTGTATTCATAACAGTTTGTAGCCAGATGTAATCCTCCACAGAAGTCTGAGAATTAACTCCATAAATCAACCAAGTTCAAGCTTTGCAGAACAGTTAAAAGGTTTATCAATACAGAAAGGAGTCTTTCTCTCCTTAGAAAGACAGTCTGAGTATTCATAACACATCCTTCAAAAGCCCCAGTAAAAAAATATTCTGAAGATAGCACAAGGCTGCTTCAGCATTGTCATGTCTTTCCTCCCCACCCCAAGAAAATTGCATTTTCTCTATTTTATAAAAAGTTAAACTCTGCAACTGATACCAGCTGAATGTTTACTGCAATAACCAGCCATTTGCAGGAGTGTGGGGGACTAATTTGTGGATTTGTCCAACATGTCTGCGCCCTTCTGTCCACACAGTGAGACTATGCCACCTTTCCTTATAGAGCTCCCAGTTTGCGATCACCTATTGTGATGCATTCTCTATAGGTTTTGTATGTTATACCTTCTAATAGGCTGATTGATTTATCATCAAAATTGTTAGTATTTTCATCTGGCTTTTTTAAGACCCAAGTTTGTGATTTCTACTCTATTACTGCACCCACAAATGCTATGGACAAAAGTATCATCATCGTATTTGAGAGCAAAGTTCTGCTGATGGTAAAATGGATATTTTTACCTGGAGGGAAGGAAGAGGAGAAAACCAAGGACATTGATGCTGCCTTCACCTCTTCACCAAAGTAGTTTTAGAACTATTATGGGTAGGGATTCATCATTTTTCCACCACAGCTGCTCTTTTAAATGAAATCCCAACCCAAGTGGCATTTCACCACTTCATTTGTTCCACATTTTAGCATGAACACTGAAGATACTATAAATAACTTCAGTATCAACATGTCTAGAATTTCTCACTCACAAGCCAGTTTAGTATACTAAGGGGTAGAACAACTGGAATGAGGCGTTGTCTTAACTCACACACCATAATTTGGTAATTACGTAAGGCACTATCTGTGAAAAGCCCTATACATTAACAATTTCACTATCTATGCTACTGCATACCAAACTGTAGTTAGCAATGTCATCAAACATGGATACTCCTCCTAGATACAGCGACGATCTGAGTTAAATTAAGTTTTATTAAATGTAAATTATTACATTCAAACCAATCATTGAATACAATATATACTTGTTCTAAAACATGATCAGTGTGGAACATGTTTGAATAATAAAACGTACTGTTTTATGCATTCTGGGATGCCAACGTATTCCATGGGGATGAGTTCAGCTAGTTCTGCCAGGGTAAAGACATACCTAATTTTTTGGCTGAATTTTGAGCTGTGGAAGAACAAATGCAGGGTACAGTTACAACTTAAAAAGTTTTCAATAGGTCAATATTAAAACAGTTTTTGAAGTTTAAAGTAAACAGTTGTTAGGATTTTTTTTTTTTTTTTAAGAAATAGCTTCCAGAGTGTTACCTAATAAAAGGTTTTGTGATGGCCAGAAGTGTTCTGATGAACCAAGAAGGATGAACTATGATTAGTGATTTCAGATTTTTCCTTAACCTAAAGAATTCAAACAGTGGACATAATTACTAGAACAAAAAGGCAGCATGACAACAAGGGGTTTTTTTAATATAAAAGTACGTTTTTGCAAGCACAACTGTCACAAATCCAGTATTCTGACATTCCATTATCAGGCATTACCATCTGCCAGAACAACAACAACAAAAACAACCCAACCACACAACCATATAGTCAAAATTTAAGATATAGTAGTACCATTTTGACAATAATGACAAGGAAAAAACATTCCCAAGAGAAGTTTCTTTGAATCTTTTTACACAACTAATGATGAAAGTCCTTCACGAAGGAGCCCCCCCTTATTACCTATCATATCAATACATGAAGTTTTAAGGATATTCTACATGATAAAGAGTATTCAGTATTCTAACACTACTATTTTCACTTAAACAAAAACACTCCGCAACAACAAAAAAAAACCAAACAGGCATGCCTGTAGCATTATTCCACATTGTCCAGCTTAGGAAGAGGTTTTCAATACACCAAGCAATTTGCTTAATTAAATCTTACCCAGTAGGTACCAGATACCACATTAAACACTAGTTTTTCCTAAACATGTATATCACTGAACATGTGACTATTGTAAGAAAACACTGCAGAGCTTCTTACCTTCTATCAATTTGCTGGTAACATTTCCTAAGCCAGCCTAAACTTGGCATTTTTCTCCTTGTTGTTGCACCATTCAGGTAAACTATCATATAGTTCTCTGCTACTAACAGCTCTAAAGTGCCAATTACATACCTGCAGAGACAAACAACAAAAATTTACAAGTAAAGATCTGTGGATATTAAAGTAATTCCTAGCAGTGCTCAAATATATTTAAAAAAATAAAGCTGGCAAAGTGTTGAGCAACATCTATTAATTTTTCTCCCTTCTCCTGGAAGCAGAGGTAGTTGCTTTTCTATTTGTTACTTTTCCCTCATCTGAAATATAAAAAGCTTCATTAAAAAAATGAAAGAGAAGTAATTGCCCTTACATTAAAATGCTAATTTTCACAATGTGAAATTAAGACACTATTCAGAGGCACATGATGACTTACTTAAATAGATTGTCCATTAGATATCTGTAGTTAGGCTGGCTGCTTTCAGGCATAAAGCAAACAGCAAACACAACAATGGCATTTAACCCATCACCATAATAACCTAAAAACAAAGGAAAAAGCAGCAGTGGTAACAAAGGTGACTATACGATAACTACGTTTACAAAAAGTCAAGCATATTCAGTAAGCTTTCTCATTATTTACCTTAAAGAGACTTACAAACATCTATTCTATATAGACAGATTCATAGTTAAAGAAAACCTCAAGATTTCTTTTTCAAGTTCATCTACGTCTAAAGAAATAGCTAAAGCTGATGTAAATCAAATGCTGTACCTACAAATCAACATCACAGTATAGAATCTCAGTGTACTTAATAAAGTTTTTATATAGCCAACTTTTCTTCCAAACTAAACTAAACAGACTGTTGGGAAGAGTCATTAAATTGACTTATGCCTTAGTAGATCTACAGTTAATGCTTACAACACTCTTAAAACCAAAAAATTATACTGGTAGCACTGACACTGTAGAACAGCTAAGTACATCTTATCACATATATGCATGTTAGTAGCTTCATTTGAACATGTGCACATTTTGGAACTTTAGTTTAATAGGGAAAAAATATTAAATCAACGCCTTAATACTGCAACAAATGAATTATCATATGAGTCTTTATGCCCAAAGTTCTTTCTGTGCCACCCCAACTCAACTTAAAGAAGTAACAGTTTCTCAACAGTTCCCCTCAGCACATCACTAATCCTTACCACCATGACTGATAACTTTTTTATATGGTTCAATTGCCTTCATGTCCACCCTATGGTCCTGTTCTCCAATCCTAAACATTCGCCAGCGTCGACCATCATCTTTCTCCTCTGCTGCAGTGTATTCAGTAAGTGATCCTTTCCTAATTACATCAGTAGTTTTTGGTTTTGGAAGATCATCTGCCAAAGTTAAAACATGTTCAAGATCCATTATGAATACTATGTACAGTTACAATCAATTACAATACAGGTTAACCACTTTGCTATCTAATCTATTTTAATGCTCTTTAGCCAGTCAGACATATCAGCTGACTTTGTTCCTTCAGTCATTACAAAATAGGATCTCGTGGGTGTCATACATATTTTAGCAAAATACTCCATGTTGGCAGTTATCCATTGACTGCCGTTTTCTATGTTAACGTACATGACAAATTTCAACTCACATAGAAAGCCTACTTAATTGTAGGCTTTCAAAACACAGACCTTGATGAATCTCACAAAACAGACAAAGTGGTTAACTCTGATGATAATTACACAGGTTGCTTGATCACAGATTTACATAAATGCATGATTTAAAACATTGACAGTACCTTGCAAGCAGACATGCAGGCAAATCTATTAGAAATTAAATCTAATTCATATGTGTGCAATCAATATGTATGAAATTTATGCTGACAGCAATCTGCAAAACAATTTGCTCCAATTAAATTATGATTCTTGACTTTGTTGCATAGACCTTACCCAAAGCGAGAAAAACCTACTGCAAGTTAGTTGTCTGCTCCCAAGACAAAGCTGTTAATTGAAACTATCCTTCCAGGAAAATGAAGGCAGCAGCATTAAAGGAAGAAAAGACAGAAATCCTTTTCAGCCACTTTTAAAAACAAGGCACAAACATCCGGAACATTTCCTTTGCATCATTGCAAAACTAACCCTAAATACCAATTCTTCTTCACCAAAATGATGAAAATCCTTTTACACACGTAAACCCACAGGCTCTGTTACAAAAACTTCACCTGCAATATGTCTTTAGCTATTTAAAAAAACCCCTTATTCTAAAGAGTCTTTCTTTCTCCATTTACAAGCCATCTTGGAATGAAGAACAGGTAGTGTTTCATACATAACAGTAAAAAGAGAGCTTCCTGTTTACTCAGGAATTAAAAGTGGGTTTTTTTTCCCAGAATAAAAAAATTATAAATTAAGTTTACATGTTTACTTAGAGACATTCTTAAGTCATGAAGTTTACAGAAGTTAAAGACTCCAACTGTTTGACCAACACAACAGTTCTTGGCTTACATAAAAGGGCGTTAAAACACAATTAAAACTGAAAGTTTAAAACTTGTGCTTTAACTCCTACACAGAACTTCTTTACCTCCAATAAAATTTGTTAGAACCTCCAGGTTGTGCCTGTAAGAATAGGATGAAGCATCTACTCATTTCGTAAATTTGAGATCATTACTACTGTGGCTATAGCTATGTTAACTTCCTATCAAGTAATTTCAGAATTCCTTGACACAAAATAGAGGCTCTTCTACCACTTCCAGTCAACCCAGAAAGCATGCAAACTCTAAGGCTACTGACCTTTTGCCATTCTTACCACAGTAAGATATGAGATCAGGTGTTACTCAGTATTTTTAAAAATACCGTTCAGTCTTCCTTCAATACAAAGGCTTGCAACTTGTCGATTTCCAACTAGCTAATCTATATAACTTTATATGGTTCACTTCTATTTAAAACTTATCTATTAATACATGTAAAACACCTTTGGTATTTTTTTTTCTTCCCCAGGTTGGTTCTTAAAAACATACTGCAACAGAGAGGATTTTCCATAACTTTGAGTCTTACAGGTGTTTAATGACATTCACCTAAGTTTATTTGGAGCTACAGCTATTATTACATTGCCTGTGTACTAATCAGTCAAGGTCTGATTTGCTCTTTAAAAATTCACTGTGTATCTTCCCCATTTCTAATCTAATCATTCCCTTTTTATTTTTCCTCTTGTATTATTGAGTCATAGTTATTTCCCACCTGAAAAACTGTTGACCTGCACATAAGAAAACAGAAATATTTTTGGGCATCGGACAAAAGTAACAAAATACTTACCTTCCCATTCAAACTCATTGCTATTTTCTGAAGGAGTATCCAAGTCATCCAAATCAATCTCCCCACTCTCATCCAAGTCATCAGACAAAACAGATTCTTCACTGTGATCCAAAGTTAAGCTAATATCTGGAGCTGCTAGTTTCTTCCTCACTTTGGTTCCATTAACCTCTGTATTAAAAAAAGCAAATTATTTCTTTTCAAAGCTAAAGCAAGTTTAGATAGGCATATTAACAAGACAGAAGAGCACAGTGCTTTCTCAGAATGCATTGTCAATTAATGCCCATAATTTAAACAATGTATCTTTGGAGTAGTAATTAAACACATGGTGAAAAGAACAGCACTTGGAGGTCAAAGTTCTCAAGTCCTCAAGACGGTAAGCTCACCCAATTGCATACACACTACGATCACAGTGGTAGACCACCATACGCCCTACAGAAGAAAAACCTGAAGTGCTGCCACCACCTAAGCAACTATTACCCATGCTAGCTATACCAAACCATTGCATGAGTTGTTCTAGATATTATACTAAGTCTTGCAAATAATGCAAGAGGTTCATGTCCCTAGCCCTCGTTTTTGTTGGATATTGGTAACATCATAACCATCTTTGATGAAATAAAAAATAACATACAAGCTGCAAAAACCCAGAAGGCTGGCAGACAACAGTGAGGACAGAAAATTAAAGAAACTATTAGGGGAATACCCAGCATGCTTTGAGACACAAGGCAAGTACTTGTGTGATTCCAACAGCAGCTGAAAGCAGGGAATACAATAAAATGACTGCATGACTGACGCAGCACTGGAAATGCCAAAACTAAAGCAGACTGAGAAGATAAAAAAAAATTAAAAATGTAAAAAAAAAAAAGGCATCCATATGCCCTATATATCTATCTGTATCTGTACCCCTCTGACCATTTGGAGGGGCAACATTCTTAAAAGGCCACGAAGGTCTGAAATTTGGAGAGAAACTAAGGTAGGCCCTAACTGATGCACAGAAGCCAAATAATGAACCAAGATTTTAAGACAGGTCAGGAAGTGAGTGCAGTTATTCATTTTTGTCCAGTATTACCTGGATAGCTCTGTTCATAGCGAGGATGAAGAGTCTCATATTTTATTCCAAAACCCTTTTCTTTCTAGACAAGATGTTTATAATACCCTTCACATATAAAAAAGTCATTTAGAATGCTGTCTCCTCAAGCTTCACTTGAAAACCACCCCCACTCCCCCAAAACACCCTAAACCAAAAATGGAGCTTTAAAACACCCATCTGAGTAGGAAGCGGTCAGCTTGACTGGAGTGGAATGTTCTTACCAGCTTCACTTTCTGTTCCAGCTGCAGCCAATATATCTGACTCAACAGGATCGTCCTCTGGCAGGGGCCTGGTGCACAAAGTAGAAACTACTGTTACAAAACTTTTTCCTTTTATTTTTTAAATAGCCAGCTAAATGCCAAATATTTAGGCTTACGCACTGCTAAAAAAACCACTGTGGGGTAGTACTGCACTAAATTTACTTATAGCCTAAATTCAAGCTTTCAGTAAACAAAGCACTAAAGTAGCAGAAAATTCCTTTACAGCATGCAGGTGACCATCTGTTGATGTGACAAATGCCAAAATACCGGTTGCTACTAGTGTGTGTCATCCTTAAGAAAATTTATATTGTTGCTTAAGAAAATGTGACATTAAATACATTACAGAAGTAGTTTAGTCATGTTATTACAGAAAGCCTCTGAAGTCAGCTCTTTTAGTTTCTTTGTAGCTCCAAGCATCACTAGCAGTCCAAACTGTTAAAAATTTTGCTCAAAAATGTTGCTTAATGAAATATTTGGGCCTTCAGACACTGGTAGTAACATGCAAACAATGTAGTTGCAAAAGAGTACCACAGAAAACTAAGCCAAACTTACAAATTTTCACTTTAGTAACACAGGAATCTTCAAAAGTGGCATTCCTGCTTTACTTAACTTAGCCATGAACATGAAGTGATCCCTTTCCAGACCATAAAGAAACATGCCACAAAACCTTTTCAAGATGACTATACTAATGGAAATCACTTCAAGATTATTATTGAGTGTTAGTTCACCAGGAAGATAAAGAGGTAAGCTTATTCTGGATGTTATGCATTTGATTTTAATTACTATAAAAAAAAAATTTAAAACCTTGGAAAATCTTCATCTTGCCATTCTTCCTTAAACTCAACACCTTCCATTCTCCAGCCAACTTGAGTTGCTAATAGAGACTCCTGATCACCCAGAACCTCTTGTCTTCAGAATAGTAGGCTAAAGAGGAGCTGCGGGAACATAACAGAAGATGCTAGTTCCATACTATTGTAATGCCCATACCTGGAACACATCCTTTCACTTATCACCAAGTTGAGGTATTACACAGAAAAAAACCCACGAAAATACACAGGGAAAAGTTTATGATTTGTCTCCTTCCCCGTGGCCCCCCCCCAAAACTGCTTATGGCATGGTTTATCATAAAAAAATTTAGATTGGAAGGGATCTCATGCAGTCCAATGCCCCGCTCAAGCAGGATCAACCTCTTGGCTAAAAACCAAGGCCTTGAGCAACCTGATCTATTACTTAGGATTACACCAGTTCACTCCAAACTGTAAGAAACCTGACAGCTCTCTAGATTCTACAAGAGATATTGAATAAGTGTGTATTTTGAGACACATCCCCACAAGATGGTCAGATCTGAAACACAACCCAGTTCTTAAAAAACAAAACAAACAAACCAACCAAACAAACAAATCATACACTTTAAAGATAATTATTTCAGAAAGTGTTTTCAGAAAACTCACCCTGTGATGTGCAAGTCAAGCTGTGTTTTTTCAGGTTCACCCATCACCAGCAACAAGGAATCCCCAATAATGGAACATAATAAACCATTCTGCTGACATACAAATCCAAGCCAGTTGAAGCTGTTGGCTGCGTTGGCTCTAAAAATTGGCAGGAGCAGGTAAGCTTATCAGTGCAGATGTTAAGAAAAATCAACACTTGAATGCAAAGAAGCAATCACCAAAGAACACTACTAAGTACAAAGTTTGAATGCAACCATACTGCTAATTAAGCCAGAGAAACAATTTTTTTTTTAATGTGGCTAAAAAGAAATGTTACACTTACTGTTCTGTATGATCACCTTTCACAACAAATCTTAATTTCTCTTCTCCTGACCCAATTACAGTCACAGACTGTTTTTAAAATGTCCTACAATGCTTAAAGCTGCACTACTCAAGCTGATTGACAAAAAATTTAAAAGATTAATTTTTGTAAAACTGCGGTACCAGCAACAAATTAAACACTAATGACGAAAATTTAAGTTTATTTTACTGACATTTCCCTGCTTCCCTCACCCAGAAAACTGAAATAAAATTCCTATAAGGTAGCAACCTACTTCCTCTTAAGGGTCAGACTCTCCTATTTGAACCGCTCAGCCCCTGCACCGCTCAGCTGCTGTCAGCATGTGCCAGTACACACAATCTCAAAAAAGTTGCCCCAGTAATTGTCCTCCTAGCTCTCCCTCTCTCTCTTTGTCCTTTTTGAGTAACATGCTGTTTGGAGTAGTTTCTTGCTGCTTGAATCATATGACTTCCCTTGTGAAACATGTCCTCTCTTTCATTAAGATGATGATACTCCCAGCATACAGTTTCTCCTGAGTACTAACCTACTGAGTGTTTGCAACAATAAATTTTAAATATTTGCTTGGAGATAAGACCATATTTTGATCAGTAGTAACAGTGAATATGTGCATAGTTCTTTATGCATTTGTTTCAGGACACTGAGATGAAGCAGGAGAAGTTTCTCAAGGTACTCTACACAGTGAAGAGAACACAATGGTTCCAGTCAGTATGGAACAGACCATCTGATGCAAATACGCAGTTCACTGTAAACGGACACTAAACTTTAACAGAAAATCTAAACTGATGACTTCATTCTTAAGGGACAGATGAAGAAATGAATAAAACTGACAGTAAAACAACAACAACAACAACAAAAAACCACACCACAACAAAAACACACCACCACAAATCAACCCTATCACTGTGCTGGTGGCTGTAAGATGCTACTCTTGAGCTTGCCTGCACTGCGCTCACAAGAGCTTTTAAAGTAGGGTTTTGCTCCAAGACTTGAACAGTTTCCTCACCACACTTTTGAAGAATACCAAACACCAAGTAACATCGATTAATTTTAGATGTACAGCATTTCAGTGCAGAAGCAACTCCTACCTGCATGTATTCCATTACATTAAGATAAACTTGATACACTAAAGACAGGCACAGAGTTCAAGAGTTACTCATGCTGTAATCAAAGTTTAAGACACTTTTACAAAACACTTCTCACATTACTTACAGAATTCTCATCAGCAGCTTCTCATTAAGGTAGACTTGAAAGCAATCATTCACTAAATACCGCATAGTACAACTCCAAACAACTTACAAGGCAAGTTCCAAGTGCAACATCAGATAAGCTTGAATTTAGGTTTTCAGCATCCTACTTAACATGCAGGCTAATAGTTGTTTTGGATGTTTCAACTTAAAGTCTTATGTACAAAAGCACTATCATCTGTCAACTAGAAGAATGAGAAATTAAGGAGGAAGCGCAATCTCAAGAACATTAGAAAAGCACTTAGTTTAAAGTTAACTACTGAATAATTTTACATCTCTAATATAAATGCTTACAAAGCAAGGGAAAAAAATCTACTATTTCTGCTTATACAAACTAAAGCAGAGTTTAGAATAGTCTTCCTACAGCTGCTGTGCCAATGCCGACATCTTCTGTTTTTCCCATGCCAAAGTCTCTTAGTTCAGCTGTAAATCAAAGATAAAAGCCTAACTTGAAAAATGTAATATATTGTAATAATGCAAGTATTTACTAGTCACGTAGAGTAAAAGCAATTAAATTTCTACCTGATCCTAGCACTCTTCATGGCCAGCTCAAAAAGCTGTGGTTTCTGAGAACAGCAAGCCTGATCATTTTTACTCTCCATTGCTCATTATTTTCCATTTTACTTAAATGGAATTGGAAGATTGGAAGCTATCTAAAGGTCTGAAACTTCAACACATCAAAGAACATCTGGATGCAGGATTGCCATGTGATTCTGCTCTCTTACTGGAACCACTGGACTTTGGTGTTCAACAATGCCTTTCATATTTCCAAGCACCTCAACAGGCAAGTTACAATACTACAAAAAGAAGAAAAAAAAAAAAAATCACAAGGGAACACATCACTAAAACCCACTACTCCTCCACTGCAGCTAATGAATTCCAGAACACCAGGTTAAACCTACTCAAGTTTGCATGTGAAGAGTATTACTGCTTGCACCAGAAGTCAAACACCAGTGTTCTCATCATTTTTTCTGGAAGATGGGATAATTTTCAGAGTTCTCTCATTAATACCAAACTGGCTTATAGTTGGTGGGTGCTGGAATACCAAATACAAGAATATTAAGAAGCCTATTATAAACTGCCATTTTAAAAAATTTAGTTTACAGCTAAACAGACTCTAATCTGTCCCAGATACTTGGGGGGGGGGGGGGGGCAGCC
>JAVJGG010000002.1:5975012-5989305 GCA_035590195.1 Aviceda cuculoides | reverse complement strand
CTCCAGCCTTCTCGCTGGCTGGGCATGAGAAGCTGAAAAATCCTTGACTTGGTATAAACACTACTTAGCAACAACTGAGAACATAAATGTGTTATCAACATTCTTCTCATACCGAACCCAAAACATGACACTATATCAGCTACTAGAAAGAAAATTAACTCTATCCCAGCCCAACCCAGGACAGCCAGGAATGATTAAAGCAGAAGGATACTCAAAACAGTTGAAAATTTGGAATATGAAGTGGATATATTACCAACTACTTCTGCTGTTTGTCATGAAGGGAGGAAAAAAAAAAAATAAAAGAAGCGTCGCAGTCTTCGAAGTTTCTTAAAAACATAGCTTTGAGTTCACAGTTCTTTGCAGGGCTTCTGCAGAAGCATCGGGTATATTTTTAAAAAAGCTTTTAAAGAATTAAAAGCCAAATATCAGAGTATCATACGTCAGTTCCATACTGACTAAGCATAAATTCATTGTACATGTTGTAGGGATGGTGGAATTTCTGCCAGTTTAGTATGTTGCGTGTGTGTAAATATATATACACTCTCTCTATATATAAATACACACATGCACAGAGATTGGCAGTATCAGTATTGTCACACGTAAGCTATGTAAATAGTGCATGACTAGAAAAACTACCACTTTCAAAGACAGCCACGTCCAAAGGAAGCCAACACTGAGCAATGGAACACAAAGGGGACGCCTCACCACAATTGCATGGCTTGTTTGGGTTTGGGGTTTTTTTTCTTTAAACCGTTTTGGGAAGACTGCTATGGAGCATTCATGGATTTCCAACAAAACCAATCTCTATGAACTTTCTTACACTATATTACATGCTGAGTTGTTTTCTTTCATGAAATCTTGTTGATCTCCTGGAGACATTCAGAGAGATTAGACTAAAATAGAAAAATATATTCCTCTAATAAGTTGCCCACTTTGAAATTAAATTGTGTAACATGATAGTTTTCAAAATTCTTGATTTATTAGAATTTACAGATGTGACCCATAATTTTCATTTTGGCTTTTTTCTTTTTTCTTTTTTTTAAAATATAAAGTTTAAAAGCTATTTAGTGATACAATCTATTAATATATCAATAGGCAGTTTCTCTTTTCTGACTGAATGCCGTCTCTCTGGGTGTTGACACCAGATGAAAAGTTGTATAGGGTATTAGCAAGAAAAAAAAAAAGAAAAGTGCATGAAACACTTCTTTTTCTTCCACTGTCCAAAGGTCCTTTGCCAGGGAAGATGCTCTGATTCTCACATACCTCAAAATTAGCAATGCAACCTGCAAAATCTCTACATGTAAAGAAAACTGTTAACCTAGGAGGCATAAATCAGATTTAGTGCAAGAAAGAAGAAACATTGTTTCTTCATCAAATTCCATTTTTCTTTAACAGTCTCTCAGCTGTCAATTTGATAATGGCTGCTTGATTCTGCACTCACATAGCTGGGGACAATTCCTATTCCAATCTACACTATGTTCATCTGTTAATCTGATGACAGCATTTGTCTCCTTAAGCAACAAATTTGGGGACCAGAATTTATCCACCAGTATGTTTCATTCCACTGAAGGGTAAATTAAGGTGGATTTGTAATGTCTTTGTTTATCCGAAAAAATTAAATATACTGAAAGAGCTTGAAAGCAGATTTAATTTAAGAGAAAAGTAAGGCCATTATATAAGCAGCAGCAGATCTCATCCAGAATATGTCACATAAATATCATACTATCAAACAAGAAATGTAAATTATCATACATACTCTATAATTGAAAAGTGTATTATACATTAGTGAAGTCACCCATTTATCTAATCATAATCAGTTCCAATAAAATCTCATTTAGGAAAGTTGAATGTAGTTCAGGGTGGATGGTTATGAGGATATCAGTCATGTGAGTATGCAGTGAAACAGTTTTGAAAGACAGTTCTTATACGTAGAAATCCAATTATTGCATACCTCATATGAAAGAAACTTACGCTGATATGAGCTAGAACTGTGGCATTCAGAACTAGAAAAAAAGTAAAGCAAGAATACTGAATAACTATTTTAAATAATGTTTTAAGGAAATTTCTACTCAAACAAGATTTTACATTTGCAAGAAGTCATTACAAGAATAACATGGTGTTTAATGCTAATAAGAGAGGGTTCAGGAGCAGAGGAAAAATCCTGATATATCATTTGAAGGTTCTGATGATGTGCAGCTTGGATCCAAATCTCCCATGCTTCTTTTTATAAATCCAGCCTTTCACTAGGAGAAATTCTAGTTGACCAAACATATGCAAGTCTGTTACAAATGGAGGTAAAGTGCAACCATTTTCTATCACTGCTGCCCTTCCTCTGTAACATTTTAGATAAAATAGCCTCCAGACACGAACAGTAAGTAGTTTTGTTGCGCTTGTTGACATGAAAAGACATGAAATAGACTAGTTTTGCCATTCATACAGTACATTATTCCACATGAATTGCAGGAACGTTTGCTATCTTGGTTTCAAGAAAAATGTCAGTGACTTAATCCAACAGTAAGGTAATATGAATAAAATGTGTATCATGACTACAGCTGAAGAAGCAGTTCATGATGAATACTTAATTTGGTACCATAAGCCTCTTCTGAAATAATCATTAATGATTTTTTTCTTCTGTTCCTCCATTTATTGTGCACAGCTGCTCACCTAATCACTTGCATAAACTTATCTGAACCTATGGATTATTTATTATGCATCCATCACTCTTCCAACAGTGGTAACCTAAGCTATACTGATTTTCTCTTTTCTACATGTTCCAAAATTTAAGCTTTCTATACAGCTAGTCCCTATTCCATTGTGAATATTCACATACATACATACCAATGACAATATTTACATACAGATGTATTTGAGTCACTTCTGAATCCATCAATAGCATGGAGAATAACAACTCAAATGTCTAAACATTCTTCACAAAAATGGGGTACAAGAAGTGAGAAAACATAAGCTCAACAAAAAGAATATCCAAATATCCCCTTTAATTTTTTTGGTATTTAGTAAGCTCCAGGTATAAACCTCCATCAAATAATGCAATTCCACCTTTTTTCTTATATTGTGATATGTTTGTTTCTTCACAAAATCCAGTGGATTCTGAACAAAGGGCCTTCTTCCAAAACTCATGGGAAAAAAATTACCCATTTTGACTATCCTGTTCTTGCAGCCGTAGCTAGCCCTGATTTGCTCTACTTTGCCTGGCTATATGTACAACCATCTATACATGCAATTTATTGAATTTTAATAATGCACGAGTAGACTAGGGCACTTGGAAAATAATCATGATGATCTGCAGGAGCGATCAGGATACCTTATTCCCAGTTTTATGTGCTATTGAAATATCTGAAAGTATGAGAGGGCTAATTTACAAGCATATAGGCTGTTTTTAAGAGGAAATTACAAAGCAATCATCAACCACATGTAGATGGAAACCATCTGGCCAGACTGAATGGACATTATACTTGCAAACATATCATGTTAGAAGTGACCCTTAGCTAGACATAGGCCCTTCTTCCCACTTCACTTGCTTCTAAGCCTTTCTGATGTTGTATGTGTCAAGTTAAATATCATTCTCTTATTCTGGAAAACATATCTTACAGGCTACGTGCAGAGAAGCCACCAGGTCTAGACCACAAAGGACACGCAAGAAGACTAGAAAAGCATCTTTAGGAAGTGAGGAGACACATTAAGAGGGACCTGAACTATCCCCATGTACCAGCACAGATGCCCTGAACATTCCTTACTTCATGAGGACAGCCAGCCTCTTTCTCCAATTTTATTTTCCTTTCTAGTACCTCTTAAATTAGATGAGATTTAGACAGTTCCAAAGGTCCATATGCAACTCTGTAAGAAGCCAGTGTGCAATCATTCCTTTCAATTTTTAAGTAGGCTTGTATGCGACTGAATTGCCCTGGTCAAAGTTATCTGCTGTTCTCACACTCCAGCCTTGAGAATAGCTACATTGTTTGACACGTCTGGGAGATGTCCTTCACACCTGTAAGTTTGCAATCAAACCAAAGTAAAGCTAAGAAATGCCATATGCCTTTGTATATCTGACTTCAGAGATCCCTTTTCTACTTCTCTTATGATATGCTGGCTGTTTCTACTTGCTATTTTCCTTTTCAAACAATAGGAACACAGAGCATGGGTGGAGGATTGACATGCTCAGCATTTACTAATACTGCCTCTAAAACCTTTGAATTAACACGAGCCACAGGGTGTTAGTTTCTAAGCCACAACATACTGTGCTGCTAGAGTTAGCTCAGTGAAGTAAGATGTCCTCAAAAGACAGGTACACCTGGGAAAACTAGTCTTCATCAGTTCCACTGCACAGGAACAGCATTTAAACATCTCAACCACAATCACAGAATTCTAGTCACAAAAAGCACAGTACAAAAAGGAGATCTAACCGATCTCCATAGAAGAAGATACACTACTGTTACAAAAAGGCCAAATAGCATAAAGAGCTAGATGGGCTCATGGCAAGAATTTAAGAGAAGATCAAATACTGCAAGCACAAAGACTTTCACTGCTGGAGAACTATGTCTTCAGAGATCAAGAGGTGACAAGGTGCAGGAGGAATGCTACACCCGATATCCTGTACCTAGAATTTAATTCCATTCTCTGACTGTCCCAACAGCTTTAAGATATTTTATTCTTCTTCATCTCAGCCTGTAAAAATAGGATTACTAATATACTGGTGTGAGGATCAACTCTTGTAACAATATTCTGAAAACCCCGTTTAATATTTTGGTCTTGATGCTGGAAGATTCAGCTTGATAAAGGGTATGAAAGACCTCATGTAAAATCTGTGGATATTGTTCGCTATGAGAACTCCAATACCCTCACACTCCCTAGAGAACATTTCTTTGCAATCCCAGCAGAATGTGCGAACTTCAAGAGTTTCATTTAAGAAAAATAATTCTACCGTAGAAAAACTTTCTGTGAAGTTATGCAGAACGCTAAAACCTGCTTACTGTTCTCCTTCCCAGTTCATAGCATCTAGCTTAAACCAGCAGTGAACAATTTTGAAATATGCTGGGCTTCAGCCAACAGTTTAAATGAGTATATGTGATTTAGTTCATATTTTCAGGCCTCTTTATTAAATACCTCCTAGTTCCATCTTGCCTAATATTTGATCCAGCAAGTTTAATGACCATTCCTTCATTAAACATTACAAGCTTTTTAAGACCTTGGCAGTGCAGCATTTCATTCAATAACCTAGTGCTGCTACAAAGTCAACACTGAGTGCCAAGTTAATCCCTCGTGTCCACTAATTATGTCCAGTGCTGCAGCTTCTTGGGTGAGCCTGAATCACTGGGGAAGTGCAGGATTTCCAGGCCAGTGGATTCAGCACTCCAGCTATATCTCATGTCTTGACACTAGATGTCAGCGAAGGGTAATTGTTGTCTCAATTTAGAGGCCAGCCCAGGTAGCTACTAGCAACCTCTGTTAATGTTTTATAGCAAAGGTGAAGTATAGCTTAATACAAGCATCTGACATATATTACAATAAAAAAGGATATAGTTGTCTAGTGTTTTTAAAGTCAGTCGTAAAAGATGAATAATGACGCAGTTTAAAGCTAAAAGACAGCTGCCAAGCTGAATGGCCATGATGGATGTCTAAACACCCAGTGTAGAGAAAACCTGTTCCCTAGAGACCACCATCCAAAAAATTAATTACTACGATTCAGCATCTTTAAATGTGCCACTTAATATACTGCCACCATAATTAAATTTCCAGCCCTGTGACCTTGAGACCATTTCCTGAGATAATAAATGAGATCAAGGTTTAATCGATGCAGATGCAAGTAGAAACTGTCCAAGGAAGCACAAAACCATCACAGTGTAGTCAAGGTCAGGAAACAAAACCCAAGTGAAGCTGCGAATCAACACTAATTGCTTTCTTATGATAAAAGATGTTTATTTTAATTTGCTTTATTTGCAAACAACAGTTCCATTGTATACACTCTGACAGCAGCTTTTAAGCTCTAGCCACAGATGAAGTCAGTAGAGGGCACATTTGCCTCCTTGTAAATAGCACTTTTTGAAGCAAATGAAGCCATATTCAGTAGCACACTGAGCTCTGATAACCGAGCTCATCACACATCAAACAATACAAAGACAAGAAACAACTGACTGCTTCAGGTAGACTCCTTCCTCTCTAATGCAAGAAACCAAACAAAAAGGAGAGACTTTGGGTAGAGATACAGAGATGTGAAGGCTATTTTATGTCCTTTTGAAGTCTGAGTGACACAAAGGGTATGGTCTGACTTCCACTGTTGGACTTTACTAAGGGCTAAATGAGACACCATATATATACAGTGTTTGATGAATATATGTCTAAATATGTAACAACACCTAGTAGAGGACCTATTATTTTAACAGAAGTAAATATTATTGGGGTTGTCATGCACTTAATGAGTTGAAGTGAAAGAGTCTCTGCAGCTGAGTCAAGTCTCCTTAATCGTATGCTGCTAGAAAAATTAGAACTAGGTGGTGGTAGGGGGAGCATATGTTCAAAAAAGATAAGATTTTCTAACTTTCTGAGACCAACCTTGTTTAGAGGTAGGCTTCCTTTCATTCCAAGAAGCCTGGAGGAAAAAAACCCCATGTGTTCTGACACCTAAAACCTCAGAACTTTAAAAAGCATAGAAGCCATCAGTAGGAGGACAGAGAGACAAAACTGTGAAACAATGTAGACAATAGATCTTTAAATAATAATATTTGAATGCATTGTTTTGTAAAATAGGTATTAAACAACAATTTCTATCAATCCTGTCAACATCAAATAGATTAAATTATGAACCACTATAAATTCCAAGGTTAAACGCAACTGATATATAGAAATAACTTCTATCGATATCTCAAGCAAATCAAGGGGACTGGGGTGATACACAGAACCCCAGTGGTGTCAGAAACAAAGATTGTAGAGAGCTCTGAAATCAGTCCATGCCAGTAAGACCAATGTACAAAAATTTGTACCAAAACCAAAAGAGGGCAAAAGAGAACAGTCCACTAACCATCAGGGATTAGAGACCTGCGTCTGCAAAAGAGCTCAGAAGACATGGGGGCAGGGGGAAATAATGTATAGGCTAGGCTGCTGTGATATAACATTAACTTCACTGCAAGTTTCCAGAGATAACTATCATCAGGGCATGTTTTCTGAGCATGAGAGTCACAGGACTGTGCCATATACATATTTAACACTCATGTTAATCCTGCGAGTCTGGGTGTGCATGTGTAAAACCTGAAGGCACACTGAGAATGATTAAGACAATTATTTCTTGGTCAAAAACTACCAACTACCCTTGAAAAAGGGAAAGTATTGGTAAGACAGCTATCACGTCTACAAAATAATGCAACAAAATCACCTCCAGGACTCAATCCAGCTGTAGCTCTGAAAGATAGGTAGTAGTAGCCTGGAAAAAGAAAGAAACAAACCAAAACCCCAAGGTATTACTGTCTCAGAACAAAGTCTTCTGGGCGATGGAGATAAACAGTAGAATTTTATTTGATTTAGGCTGAGACAATACTATACTGGAAATTAAAACCAACATTTGTTTAAACATTTAGTTAACCTGCCTTCAGTCTACTACAGTTAAAGTTGGATTCAAAAAATCTTCTGAAGTTAACACTTTCAAAACTTCCATGGACTTTTGGCTATATTCTTGTGTTTGTAGGTAACCTGGGAAATCCACTCTGCCTGATGTGAACCTTTTCCTGCTGTCATTCTGTATGTACCAGTAAGACCTTTAAAGAATGGAAGTAAGGGGAAAAAGTCTTTACCCTTATCCGACAGGCTAGTGCTGTAAATAATGTGCTGTTCTAACACCTTTCTCAGGAAGTCTCATTGCATGACAAATGCCATAGACTGCCAATACTGGTAGTTCCCATCTATTCTTATTGAAAGATCCATTCAGATGCATCAAGACAACCTGAAGGCTACTTCTGATAAGAACAACGGGCAGTTTCAAAGGAGAACAGGCAACATTTCAATTACAAATTTTTATTTTACATTTTTAGCCTAATTTGGTCTCTTTGTGATAAACAAGATGTTTTACATATGCCTAGTAGGAATAATTGATAGTTCATGCTTCTGTGTGTTATACTTGTTAAAATATTTGCATTTAAAAGCAAATTTGGACTTCTAGCTCTAGGCTATGTGTGTGTCTTTCCTAAGGAGTCTCAACTAGAAGAAGCATTTTGAATTATAATTGTCTTCCAAATCTCAAATTAAGAGAGACAGAACACTGTTAACCCTTCACTTAGGTCACTTACCCATGTGAAAACAAATTGTGATTTAGGAAAGTTGAGTAGAGACCTAGCAGATAGGCTGGGGTCACTTGACTCCTCCTGTATTCAATCAGTAAGATTAGACAGATGAATAAAGCTTACTTACGCTGCCAAGGGTTGGAAGATCAGGCCTCAGGTAATTACAGCATTAGAACACGTGTACTTTATGAGGAGATCAATTTTAGAGTTAAAAGCTTTATAGATTCAGAACAGCAAATTACTTGAAACTTTGCAGAAAATAGGAATAGATTATGAAAGAAGAGGTCCTGTGTTCCAAACACTTGCTGACCTCCTCACACAAGCATTTCTTACCTTAAAAAAAGATGTGTTGTATAGGATGCTTCCTGTGTTGGAGTTATGGAACTTTACAATATATACACTAGAGAAATACAGAATACGGAGATGCAAATCAAGTGTTTTTAACTGAGGCAGCTGTAGGAAAGAATATAACATTTGAAGGCTAAGATTTTCAAAAGTGACTTGTTACTTTTCCATGTCTGTCTTTGGTGATATGCATGTGGAAGCATCAAGAATACTTCTCAAGAGGCTGAGGAGACAGAAACAATCAGAGCTTTCCTACTCACAAACTCTTCTAAAATACTTGGAGCTCAGCACCACAAAACTGTAGTGTAAAATTATTAGTTGCTTTTCAACACACAACCAATTGTTTTTTTCATTTGAGCTTCTTGATAGCAATGAATGAACATGCAAAGAATCAGAATAAACACACAGCTTAACTCATCATTTACATAGCTTTTAAAATCTGAATATTATAATGGCTATGCTCATTGTATATAAGGTCACATCTTACTGTAACAACCTTCATTTTAAGCATGCGTATGTGGGCATGTAGGACAGAGGATGACGCTTGTATAAGAGGGGTTGTGAACTGTTGAGAAAGCTGTTCAGTGCAGAGCATGACTTGCCATCCCCGGCTCTGTGGCAGCTGGCTCTATTCCTCACAGCTGCATTCCAACACAGCAGTATTTGCTTGGGGTGGGTTGACCTTGGCTGGACACCGGGTGCCCACCAAAGCTGCTCTATCACTCCCCCCCTCACCTGGACAGGGGAAAGAAAATATAGCAAAGGGCTCGTGGGTCGAGGTAAGGACAGGGAGAGATCACTCACCAACTACCATCATGGGCAAAACAGGCTTGACTTGGGGAAAATTAATTTATTACCAATCCAATCAGAGTAGGGTAATGAGAAATAAAACCAAGTCTTAAACCACCTTCCCCCCCACCCTTTCTTCCCAGGCACAACTTCACTCCCAAATTCTCTACCCCCTTGTCCCCAAGCAGCACAGGGGGACAAGGAATGAAGGTTCCAGTCAGTTCATCACACGTTGCCTCTGCCGCTCCTTCCCCCTCAGGGGCAGGACTCCTCACACTCTTCCCCTGCTCCAGCGTGGGGTCCCTCCCACAGGAGACAGTCCTCCATGAACCTCTCCAACGTGGGTCCTTCCCACAGTCTGCAGTTCTTCACAAACTGCTCCACTGTGGGTCCCTTCCACGGGGTGCAGTCCTTCAGGAACAGACTGCTCCAGCGTGGGTCCCCCATGGGGTCACAAGTCCTGCCAGAAAACCTGCTCCAGTATGGCATCCTCTCTCCATGGGTCCACAGTTCCTGCCAGGAGCCTGTCCCAGTGTGGGCTTCCCATGGGGTCACAGGCTCCTTCGGGCATCCACCTGCTCCGGCGTGGGGTCCTCCCTGCAGGTGAAGATCTGCTCCCCCGTGGACCTCCCTGGGCTGCAGGGGGACAGCCTGCCTCACCATGTTCTTCCCCATGGGCTGCAGGGGAATCTCTGCTCCAGCACCTGGAACATCTCCTCCCTCTCCTTCTTCACTGACCTGGGGGTCTGCAGGGTTGTTTCTCTTCCACGTTCTCACTCCTCTCTCTGCCTGCTGTTGCACAGCAGTTCTTTCCCCTTCTTTAATCTGTTATCCCAGAGGCACTACCACTGTCGCTGATGGTCTCGGCCTTGGCCAACGGTGGGTCCATCTTGGAGCTGGCTGGCACTGGTGCTATCAGATACAGGAGAAGGTTCCAGCAGCTTCTCATAGAAGCCACCCCTGTAGCCCCCCCGCTACCAAAACCTTGCCACGCAAACCCAATACAAATACAAGAAAGAGTTATTGTCAGCCAAAATGCACAATCATTCATTTGTATAACTGACTTGTCCTTTTAATTATATTTTTAAGCTGGAGGTGTCCATTTTTGCTAATCTTGAGGACAGCTGTGGTGTTACAGCTCACTGTCCTACAGAATGAATTACTGTCCCTGCAGAAACTAGAAACTTTGAGTTTAGGTCAGTAAATGGTCTCATTTAAGAAAATGGACTATGTCTTTTTGGTGTTATTGTGGCTCATCAGTTTCTGCTGTATCTCCAGATAAATCTGTAATGTGAAAACAGCTCTGAGAAATAGTGTGCTAATATCCTCTGAAAGAGACGTTTTAATGATTCTGATTCCTTCCAGAGACTGAGGACTTATTTCAAGCAAGTCTAACTGAAAGACAGCTCTATGATTAAAATTGTGTGGGTGTATTTTTCTTAACAAATTAAGATTTTGTAAAATACATACACCTATAGCAATAGGTGCTGTTTCTGTATATGTAGTACAAGCCAATGACTTTTTAGGCCCAAACTCATTTGAAGTCCTATTGCTAATACTACTGCTTAGAAGTTATTCGTTTAGCCTCAAATAGAATCTAAAACTTCAGGTTTAGAATAATAATTTAGAATAAGTTAAGGGGTAGAAAAAGCTTTGATCTTTGTTATAGATTTTCGTTTCTGGTCTCCTTCTCTGGTATGTTACACTTCAAAATCAGTGTGTCGACAGTGCAGTTGATAGTGCCCCATGGAACAGAATGTGTGCTCTTTCTGCCTTGGCATCTCTTAGTGCAATGTAATAATCTTGGGATATGGAATAGTCTTCTGATAATCTTCCTAGAAGCCTCGTGTAAAATCAGATCCGCTCTTGACTTGATTATAGATTGCAGTGAAGTGCAGCAGTAAGAAATAACGAGACTTAGGTTGTGTCACAAAAAACACATGGGTTTTGGCTAATCCGAAGCATGGGGGCCTGGAGCACATTTCCCTCCCTTGTAGGAGCTGAGCTGGTTGTTCAAGGTCAGTGTGCTGATAAGAACTGTCACTAAGGAAGAGCTGCTAAGAAGCCTCTGTAGGTTCTCCCCTGTTTCACTTTGGAGCTGCTTTTAAGCCAAGGCTCTCCTAAGGGTTATTGACAGAATACTGTGCATGTTATTTTGGTTTTTTTGAGAATACCAGGTACAGTTTTCACATTTTACCTGGGGAAATGATAGTCGAGTCATGTGTGTTAGACTGGTTTCTCTAATCTATGTATGTATCTATGTGTAGCTGATGACTTTTTGGTTTTTTTTTTAATAGCTTTCCATTGAAATTGGAACAGAAGTTAAAAACCAAAATAAAATGTTATCCGAAATGGTAAGTATTTAGTCACTAACTTTCTTTAAATATGGGGCAGGATTAAGAAGTTAGTAATGTAAAGCATTCCTTCTTTTAGTATGAACATTTGTATTAAAATGTTGGCAACTTACTGTTGACTGTATGACTAACTCAGCAGCAATATTTCCTGTTCAAAAAGATAGATGTGCAAATGCATTACTTCCAAGGCACAACCAAGGTCTTTATACTTCAGATATGACTATTTGTTTTCAATTAGCAAATGTACAGTATTATTAGCAAGGCAGTTTTATATTTAATTGTATTTAAAAATAGAAGAGGGAAGGAAAACATAACAAACTCAGAAATGCCTTTTTTGCTTAACTTTGTTTTGGCTTGGGGGGAAAAAACATATCTCTGGGTAGATGGGTGAAAGTTTTTTTTTCCTGGCTAATTTTCAGAAACTGCCTCTGAAATAATTTCAGTTTTGGAAAATTTGAAAAAACAGGAAAAACTACACTTAGCAAGCTTTAGGGGTTCTTCTCTCAGGGTAACATGTTTTTTGTTTTGTTTGCTTGGTTTTTGTTTTTGTTTTCTTTTTTAAATGTAGGATAATGATTTTGACTCTACGGGTGGACTTCTAGGTGCAACTATGGGCAGATTGAGAACACTCTCCAGAGGAAGCCAGACAAAGCTGTTATGCTACATGATGCTCTTTGCATTGTTTGTTTTTTTTGTAATATACTGGATTATTAAACTGAGGTGATGCATGTTACCTTTGGTTTAAATTGTGTAATTTGACCTATAAAGCAGTCTTAATGAAGACATTGATCTAAAGTGGCATATTCTGTTGATAAAACACAGTGAAATTGTTGTAAATTGCATTAACTATTAATGCGATGTTATATATAGTTTTCTTAATGTATCAGAATTTTTCCCACCATCCCCTGTTTTGGGGGGATGTAAATATGCAGAAACTGCTAGCATAGTAGGTTGCTTTTTTAGAGGAAGATAGTTTTTTGAATTGATTTAAAAAAATACAGAAAATAATGGTGCTTTGGATATGAAGTAATTACAGAATTTCAAGGCACTCTCTTTCATTCTGCTTTTCATTCTGGGCCGTGCTCTAAATTAGAGCTCCAGTTTCAAGCATATAGTAATTCCTAGGTTGCAAAAGCATGAAGAATACTTGGATCTTCCTATATTGGTTTTATCTGTGGATCTCTAAGAGACTGGCCTGAAGCTAACAAATGTAACAGTGGTACCCCCAAAAATTATTTTTGTGGATAGGTCTTATAGTGCATGTGTTTTAAGTAGCTTAAACTGTGTGTTTTGGGGAGAAGTTACTTAAAACTGGATTATTTTTTTTTAAATTTATTTAAATGTGACAAATCATGCTTACACATCTGCTCTTTTAAGCAAATGCCTTTGGTCATTGGGATCAACCAATACGGACACAGTACAAATGTTTTCTTTATATTTAAAGTATCTAAAACTTAATGATTCCATTGAATCACTAGAACTTTTACTATTAATATGTTTACTTTTCAATCTGTGATGATCCCTAAATCTACACTGCATGATGTCTGAAATATGAGGTCAGATATTTTGAATTTTATATTAAAGTATATTATGATTCACCTGTTGGAGGTGCTGTCATATTAAGGTTTTTTATTTTGAAGATTTAGCTTTGGCTCACCAGATAGATAGTTTCTAATAGTTGAAGCTATTATATTGCTGAGTTTAACATTCAAAAATTAGTTTCCTAGATATTGGAGTTGTATCTACAATTTTTGAAACTTTTCTAGAAATACTGTGTAATGTGTTACCATTAATAACTAATTATGAACTGACAAATAAAGTGTCCTGTAGTATTCTAGCTAGTGCTGTTTGTATACATTGTTTTCTACTGTAGAATACCAGTGTATTTTTTTGAAATGGTGCTGCTTTTAAGGGGCTATACTTGTGTGGGGAGCACTATTAAAATAAGAAATGGAGGGGTATGCTACATTTCTTTCATGTTAGATTTCATATATAATGGAAAGATGATGTGTAAATCACTTATCTAATATGGAACACACAGAATGTGTAAAAGTAATTAAAGCTCAAATATTTCTAGCCTTTTTAATCTTTGACTGTTGAAAGGTCTACGGTATTTCTACCAATAACATCTAAGTACTAACACCAGGATGATTCATCGTCTTTAGATGAGAATTGCTAGGCTTGCTAAACAAGTACAGCATTCCCAAAGCTAGTCAAGAGGATGTAGCTTGCCATCCAAAATTGATGCACTTCTATAGTGTTAATGAGACAGTGGAGTGCAAGGTACCTAACAAGTGAGATGATAATTACTGGTATCTGTTTGACAACCATGCTCCCCTGATAGTTGGATCATCTTTGAGAAGTACATTTCTGGCTCTTAAATGTGGTATCTGTCCTGGTTTCAGCTGGGATAGAGTTAATTGTCTTCCTAGTAGCTGGTACTGTGCTGTGTTTTGGGTTCAGTATGAGAAGAATGTTGATAACACCCTGATGTTTTCAGTTGTTGCTAAGTAGTGTTTA
>JAVJGG010000002.1:5946772-5973623 GCA_035590195.1 Aviceda cuculoides | reverse complement strand
TAACGGAAAATAAAGGAGACCGACCATACTCATATTGAGATCGCGTCGTTACTCCGGATCCGTCTCCCACTCCGACACATATTGTTTTGTAGGATCATCCTGGGGTACACTGGGGGAAAATTAGAGTATACTAAATAGTCTGTAATGTTATTCTTTGGTCATGCAAAAGGATAATATATATACCAGGTACTATATCCAGTTAAGGGACTTGCCTGCAGCATCCCAATCAAAAAATGAAGCTTTAATTAGCTCTGAAATACTTAACTGTCCTTGGCAAATATGGACACCAACATGTTTTGCTGGAACGAGAGACGTTTTATTAATAGATTCCTGCTCCATGTTCTACATTGAAGATGAGAGAACTAAGTGCTTACAGTGAAACAGTAGGGAGGCTTATTAAATCAATACACATCTGTTAGATAATGGGCTCTAAGTCAAGAATGTTATTCTGAAAACCTCTCAGCAAAATGTTACTTGTTTGGCACTGTTTTCCTACAGCTTTTCCCTCATTGAAGGATCCCCTCCAGAGCTGACCATCTATTTTGTAGTGTTCAGTTCCTAACAAGCGTATCCAAACATCTCTGCCAAATGGAAAGGATTCTCCGAAAATCTCAGACAATATTCTCAAGTATGCCAGCAAGTGACAGCAAGATGCTGTGAAGTTTAAATCTCTTCATCCCATAACAGAAGGTTAAGGCCTTAAGAACACTAAGCTAATTGGAGCCAAAAAATCCCCTATACTAGTTGCAATGAGCTAGTAACAATTTGTAATGATATCTTGAAATAGCTGCATAATTATACACAGATATAGATCAATACAGAAATATAAAATATATTAATGTATTAAATATGTATTATATTTTATGACATGTGTATAAGACTGTGGGGAAATGTAGTCCTTTCTTGTGTATGATAGCATGATGTCACGGCTCAGTCAGCAGAACATGGTGCTACTCTGCATTCTACCTCTCCCTTATAAAGTCACTTTGAGTCAGTCACTTCCCAGTCTGTATGCACTCTTATCTTTTGTCTGTCTTGCTTATTTTTGCTACAGATTGTGCGAGGCAAAAGTTGCCCTTGCAGTATCTATGAAATGTTCAGAAATTTCATTCAGAGCCCCTGTAATAAACACGAATAATATTTACCCAGTTAGATATGAATGATTATTTTACCTTTATCATCTTGAAGTAAACACAGAGCTCAATTCTTAACTAGTGTGTCTATATTCACTCAGAACATAACAGTAAACAAACTTAAAAATGAACATATATATAACAGATGTAATTGTAATGAATAGGAGCCTGTGCAAATAAAGATGCTCTGAAAAATGGAAGGGAATGCAGAGAGATCAGCTTATGTTTATGAAACTTCAGTCACCCATATTATTTCCATGATATGCATAAACTTGGCTACTTCTTTAATACTTGAATTAGTGTTTTACAGACATGCAAATGTTTTTTCTGCAGTGGAAAACATAAATGAGAAATTACATACAAGGCTGTCATCTACTGACTCACCATGGTAATTCCTGAAACAGTGGTTTCAGTGATAGCACTGAGCATGTGCAGAAAAAAATAAAGGATGGCTGGTGTTTGCACACTAAACAGTGTGAATCATAACATGTTATCAATATTAATCTATCCCTTATAAAATCCTAAAACCTTTTCATTTAATGAATAAGATGCTGCACAACAATATAATCTGTACTTTTCCAAATTAGCCACAAACCATCTGGTTTCTCTCCAATTACTTGATTTTTTTCTATATCTCTAAATGTTACTGACCTAAAAAAGATTTCATCAAAGGCTGTTGGAATCCTAACCCCTCCAGCAACTATTAAATTGGTCCACTCTTTGTCCTGTGCTGACAAATCATTATACTCCAGAGCCTTACAATCCATGGTAGTATCTCAATTAAAGATGAAGCAACAGTGTTCCAAATTCATCCATCCATCTAAATATTATTTTATTCTTAAATAAAATCAAAAATCTATATACAGTGATCTCTAGTCAATCATTTCTAAGTTCACTGATGACAGAATACTGTTTTCTGCAGTAAGCTAATCAAGTGGTTTCAAGTCAACACTTTACATAACTTTAAAGTGTCCTGCCTAAGTTAAATTACACTGAAAATAGCATACTTTTCCTACTTTCTTGTGTTTTCTTCCAATTTGCATTAAGCAAACTGGATTTGTGCATAGCCTTTAGCTTAGAGTTTGCCTTGACAAGTACTCTGCTTAATCAGTGAAGACCGGCTTACAGAGGTAACACATACTGAGATTCAGGGTATCCAGAAAATAATAGTGAAATGACTGAATTTCTTCAGTTTTATTAACTGATCATCCTAGTACAGAGGCAAGAGCCCAGCTCAACCCTTCTGTCTCCAATGCTAAAGCTATTCGCAAACATGTCATAAGGACCACAGAATTTATTACCTTTGGCACTAAAGCACCAATATCATGCGCCAGCAGTTCAAGAGATTTCAAGTAAGCTTGGAAGTGAAATGAGATTTTTTTTTTCTTTTAATAGGCAAATATTAGACATATGACTGAGCCACACTGTCTAAAGATGAACAAGAATGACCCAAACAATAGTAACTATTCTCCTTTTGGTGGATCTTTTAAACTCTAAATTTCAGTATGCTGAAAGTAGTCTGTCTTGTCAGTAGAAGCAATTCTTAAGGAACGGAGCACTGGTTATGCCATTTCTGTAATGCCACTTTTCTAAATTTATAAATCCAGTCTATTAGAAGCAGCAGACACTAAATGGCAGGAATTACTTTAGCCTCAATTAAGAAAAATAAGCAAGCCAATTTCTTCTTAGAACAGCACTTGAGTTGAATCTTTAATTAAAAAAAAAAAAAAAAAAGCACAGCTATTTCTTGCAGTGGGACATGTGCCATTTGACCAAGTAATCTCTGTGGAGTTACAATGATCACTTCCAACCTACTACAGATTTTCTGGTATGTTGTGTCACTGGTACAATAACTCTTTTTTTCCTTGTGCAACAATCTAGAGGATGTTAAATACAGCCGTATTTCACTACTGCATCATTTGGCACCTACTGGAACCTCAGGAAACAATTTGGTGGTCTTTTTGTACTCCTTTTTATTAACCCATGAGAACTTAACAGTACAAGAACTTCTCCTTTAGGCAACAAACAGACTCTAATTTGTCTATGTATTTGGGATACAGTAAACCAATCAATGAAAAGCTTGCAACGACAGCTTTTCCACATTGCTCTGGCATCATCATACCCTACATGACTAGTCTAAAATAATCATGATTTTAAACAGAAAGCGGCTCCCTGGAAGGGTTCCATAGGCAACTAGATCCCATAACTCTAAGGGTACTTTGAACTTGTTGAGATGCTCAATATACTTTGACAGACTTAGATTCTGTTTTAGTGAATCATGAGATAATGCTGAAGGTGTCGTAAAGACTTTACATCTTCTTGAGATCAAATGCTTATAATAGTCTTTAATTCATCTATTTCTTCTTATCTCACAGATACCTCAATGAAAGTATGTCTATTAAAAATAAAATTTGAAGGAGTCAATAGTCTGTCATCCCATAGTGAGAATTTACTGCTTATGTTTTACCAGTATCTTCAATTTGGTAGTCAATTTTTTGTTTCAGAGAACTTAATGGATGCCATGCACACACTAACTTCACTAGCAAAGTGCTGATGCAATTACTGACAAGCTGCCAATCTAGGAAGGTTAGTTAACTGTAGTTTAGCTATTTCCACTGGTTCTATCCTTTTGAAATACAACAGAGGTTGATGGAAAACATTCTCTTTATCTTTAGATCAGATTCCAATATCAGAATGTAACTAGTTGCCTATAAAATCCATCCAGTGGGCCATTTCATGCATTTCAAGTCATGATTAGTTTTATCCATCACACATGGACCACTCTATTGGCTTGTCATACCTAAAAAGGAACCAATAAAATGTATTTGCCATGGTTGGCAAGGAAGGAAATTTTTTTAACTTCAGCAAAGGAGTCCTTTAGCTGCTAGACAAATATTAATTAATTAATCTTGCTATTTCAAAGTAAAGTACAAGCCAGATACATACATGAATGCTGACAATTCATCCAGTTTGGGATAGTGTAGCTCTAACAGCTTACCTCCATCTTTACGGTTATCTTAAGATGAGGTTGCTGGCTGTGATCTTTACTTGTTCTCTTAAAAGGAAAACTACAGTTTTAATACTGGAATTCTTGTTATTCCAAATAAGCTTTTCTGAATCAATGCAACGTCCTATGTGTCAGTGGGTCAAATTTTATACTGAATTTTAAGTGAGCTTCCTAATAGATATGTACAATGAAATGCTACATTCTATTCCAGTGCTATGTAACAGGAAGTCTTAGAAGACAGCTGTTCTTCTTTGGACATGTTTTTCTGATTGCAAGACCATTAAGCTATTTTTTCCCCCTCTGGAGTTCAGAACCAGTTCTAATAGTAACACAGCATTTTGCTGCTATCGATATGGGAGTGAATTTTTACATTGTAGGTGTAAAGTTTTATCGTAAACACACTTACCAGGCATAACAACTCTCATCAACTTCAAAGGCCTTTGGAACAAGCCCTGATTCTGACTACAAAATTCATCTGAATTATATCACTGTCTGTAAGGGAACAGCATGATACCTACTGTGAAATGAATATTCCTATCATATCAATCTTTTTAAAATTTAGGATCTTAATATGACTTAAGTCACCTTTTGTACTGCTTTCTGTTTGATAATAATTTTATGTATTAATCATGTTAATCCAATAGAATCTGCCTTAATCAAATGCAAGTCAATTACCCACTTCATCAAATTATATTTTTAATGAAAGACATTTTTTAAGATTGAATACCAATTAGGGACGTGTTTAGAGAAGTGTGGCTCGCTTCAGACCACAGGAACACTTGGCTCTCCACTGAAAAGGTGGTTTTCTTATCCACTTCCAGGTCAGCTATTTCAAAGAACACTTGTGAATAGACACTGAACTCACAGCAGACGGTTGTTGCCTATGCATATAGGCACTGTCCCACCTAAATAAACATCTACATGCCTGCTGCTGTCTGATCACAGAGAGGGATTAGGCTAGGTAGACTTTAAAGGACAGATCACGACTTGCCACATGAGAATTAAAATGAAAAGGAAGGCTACACTGGCCAATGGTTGTAAACCTGGGATATGACAATCAAATGTACCAGCCCCAAAGATACCTGGATATTCAGATTCCTGACCCACAAAGGCTTTCTCAGAAAAGCGTCCCTGACTATAACAGCAAATTTTCTATCCCTTTCATTCCCCTGCAGCTAAAAGTTGGAAGAACAACCTCTGTATTTCATTAGTTCATTTCTGTCTCTGTTTGACCAACTTCCATTAAGTAAGTCCTAAACCAAAATTCAAGCTATGGAACATTATGCAAAAATTAGTCATGTTTTCTTTTTGTTTTGCCACATGATCACAACTGAAAAGAGCGATTAATCTGATAGAGGAAGAATGCTAAGTGATCAACATGGCAAATCCAACCTTCTAAATGCAATGTGTGTAAAGATCATCTTCACTTCTCTGCTTTTTATTCCTACCTCTTCAGTTCTGATTTGCCTGGGCGTCGTGCAGCCTCGCATTCCAGACTTGCTTCCCTGACAGCTCCAGGGAATCTTTCCGAGAGCAATGGGTTAATCTGCAGGCAGGTCCACATACCAGCCCTTTCAGTAGTCCAGAATCTGGTCATGCACCCCAATATCCCTTTCCTTGGTATTTACAGAGTACAAAATAGTCTGTACTATTATATATAAGACTTATAAATAAGACACCTCTGTTTTAAGTTATAATACACCAAGTCCTAACAGTATCACTATACAAAGGTTCTGCAGGGAAGAAGGGATAATTGATGTTGAAAGACAGACACACATAAATGCAGTGTGTACACACAAATATTTCACTGGCAGTAACATCACAGATTCAGAAGCTCATTAAAACAAAGACCAAGTAAGACAAGCTGCCTCAAGTACCTGTGCTCAAATCTAGTTGAAAGGACAGTAGCGTGAAAGTGTATAAAACTAGGCAACTTAGGGATAAAATATCCTGACTTAATTGAAGGCAAGGTATTTAGCTCCTACCATTGTTTTTATTTAGTAATCCATTACAGATTTTCTTCTGAAAACTAATCAGTTTTCAGCTTTTTTTCTTTTTTTTAATTGGTTTTATTTTCCAGGTGGAGCCACTTGATCAACTTCGCTATAACTCAAATTAGCCAATGGCCATGATCCAACCCTTTAGTCTCTAAGAAAAATAACATGGCTGATTGCAGGAGAACCAGGGTTTGCAGAAAGGAAAGACCATCTTCACAGTTGTTCCTCTCTCCTATAAGCCTCATTTTTCCTTCTTACTGGGATGTCAACCTGATCCTTGGTCCCATCTTAAAATATTCTGGGTTTCAATGCAAACATTTCATATATGATGCAATTATTCTGTTGTCTAAATGGAGGATGTCACTTAACTAAGGTCATTCGACACAGTGGGCTTTTAAAAGACATTTGATAAGTCCTAAGACAGTAGTGCTTTCTTTCTAGGATGAATTTTAAATCTCTCAGCTTCAATATTTATGCTATGCAGCTGACCAGGAAGGAGCCTTATTGGAGAGTGAGGCTGCTTATATCCCTTTAATTATATACAGAGGACTTGGAAGACAGCAGCTTTTCAAACTTTGAATTTACATAGCAAAGCAAACACTGAGAATGTAGAAGACAGTCTAGTATTGTAGATGCTGAATAAGATAAAGCAGAAAATACATTTTGTCTGCAGATACACTGCAAGCACAAAGAGGAATATTTCAAAAGAAGCTAACTTTTATAAATAAAATTTCATCTGACAAATACCTTACTAAAGAAGTAATCTCCAGCTTGAATTAAATTAAAAATGCTGTACACAGTCAATGGGTATGGCTTTCCTGCACTGACTTTTCTTTACAGTAATTTTTTTTAATCATCACATCAATCTAATTACTATAATTAGAATTAAAACAATGTGAGTTTTAAAACTGTTCTAATGTTCTAAATTCTTTCACATTAAAAAAAAACCCTAATAGTTTTAATTTGCTCTTAATTTAATCTAAATAAATATTAAGCAACAGAGATACTTGGGGCTGTTGAGAGAAATTATACCAGTCAGCCAGAGCTCAAGTTTACTCACTAAACTGATCGATGGCATGTTACATAGTAAACAATCCATTTTCTAGCTCAATACAACTATATGATGTCCTTGTTTCTTATAGTAACTGGATTGCCAATACAATATTGACAAAGCATCACTAGGCTGGAGCCAAGCTGACCTCATATCACCATTTTTCCTTCTGGACACGTAACACTGCGCTGCACTGCTCTGAGTAACAGCATGCCCAGATCTGCAGTTTTCAGAAAGGCAAAGCTCTCAGAGTACCTTAGAAGACCAGACTTGCATTGATTGGATAGATAATAAAAAAGTCACTTAAAAATTAGACTGTTTTGTCTTGTTTAGATGCCAAAAAGACTGTGAAAGCCAGGTATTTTCCTCATATCTATATACACTTTCCTGGATTTGGACTAGAGCGGCACAAGATGTTGGTTACCCAAGCACTCCCAGGCACTACTTGCCATTTGTTGGGCATTGTGGGAGGAACCATAAAACTTTGCAAGCTTTGCAGAATTTCTGAACAAAAATATTTGTTTTCTCAAAGTTCCAAACAATCAAAAAAACTCTTTATGGCACAGGACTGAATGCCAAACCCTAGTTAACACAAAGCAGGATAAAATAAAACTATCTTAAACAACCACAATTGTCTTCAGGATCCTGTAGAATCTAAATATCCTGAATGTCTTTTATTGAGGTTACATGAACTCATACTCTGAAAATATGCAGATGAAAAGAAATGAAGTAAAAAAAGCTGTATATACATTAACTCACTGAATTATGCTGTGTTTTCGAGAAAGGTGTTCTGTACAGCAAAGCCTCACAGAGCTTCCCTTCAAAGGAAGCTGAATCTGTAAATAATCTTCAGCTCGGTACCACAGCAATTTTTGTTTATTTTTCAAGTGTACACTACACTGCAGTGGCTTAGTCCTTTATCAGAACTGCTGACTGTTCAACCAGAATAACATGCTTTTTGAAGCAGTAACCACTGATTTAACTGAAGATCAGCATGCACTTATATTTTTACATCATAAAAGATATGGAACAGATTTATAGAGAAAATAAAGGCTATTACAGTATATAATTAACACAAAAATATTCTCCAGGCTTAACTGTCCAATACAGTGACAAAGCAATAAATTTATGTTTTAATGAGCCATGTTAGTGCTGGTAGAATTAGGCACAAATTTTCATAGGATTATCACACCCTGAACTGACACCAAATTCCAATTTTCTTAAATCAGTTTTTAATTTCTGACCAATATTCCCACGCCCCCTGTTCTTGACAACTATATTCTTCTTTTTGAAAGCCTTTTTCTCAGTCAGTTACAATGAGTGAAGAGTGTTGGCATCTGTCTGTGCTCTTGCAATTTATTAACAGGTTTGAGATAAAGCAACTATGTTGCTCAGTGCTGCAAAACTTATAGCCATATTTTTTAATCCTTCTGCTCACCTATTATCCTGAATTTTTCACAGGATCCAGTTCTAACTTTGTTCTAGTCTATACACTCTGGGATTTTTCCCACCTTCCCCGCTTTCTACCACCCCTTTGTTTTGGGGCTGTGCAGCCAGATGACATTACAGATGATTGGTACACATGAAAAATGAGAAGTCTACTTAAATCTTACCTATTAGTACTGCAGTACTCAAAGTCTCCCCAAATGATTCCTACTCTCATTTACATGACCCAGTTAATTTTCCCCTCGACACTTTCAAACAGAAAGACATCTCTAAATTTGAATTAACAATCTCAACCTCATCCTCGGCTGATTACCCTGGGCTTGCATTAATATCTGAAGTAGTTTGGCTTTATAAGGAACTGCCATACACCACCACCTCACCTATGCTTGCTCCCCAAGTTGGTCGTTCCTGCCATTGCAAGTGACGGAATGGATGAATTTCTCTGGCACAAAAGGATATTTCCATCCCTCTTTAACCCTGGTCGAAGATAATTAAACTGCACGATTCTCTTGAGCCCATGGCAATTTAGCAGAAGAGTTTTGCATTTCCATCCAGCCCTACTGGAGAAGCCAAGTGCCTGACTAATTTTGCGCATGTGAGTACATGAGTGTCTGAGCAGTTCCATTTACATCAGTCAGACTACTTACATGCTTAGGATTAATTACACATTTAAAGCAGATTTGCCAGTGATTACCATTAATTGCAACTGCAGTCATTTAGGTCCTTCCGTGAGAGTTAGCATAAGTGCATATACCTTCTTCTTCATTACTTTTTTCCTTTTTATTTAAGCCAAATGACCTCCTTGAATTCATAGTTTCCAAAAACGCTAACAAACCCCTAATGTCTCAAGGCACAGCTGTGCTACTGCAGTCAGATCGTATGAATTCCAGAGATGCATTTATGCACTGTTCAGATTGGCAATACTAGTGATGCTCTCTGGGCTCTGTTACCTTATTGGAAAATAAGCAGATTTTATAAATTTCTGAACTACATTAGAGAGAGACATAGTAGTGCTTAGAAGCCTTCTACCTGGAGCAGCTAAAAAAGTGGCATGGGCTGATTTCACAGGTGTATCATCATTTCAGTCCACACGAAGCAGGTACAGTGTACAGCAGCTGTTTTAGGGAATTAATAGCTTGGCTGTGGAGCCATATTACTATAGAGACAGATACAAATCAGAGATCCACTGTGATGCAGCTGTGGGCATTCCTACATCATCCTCCCCAAAGATCAGAGGGTGAAAAAAATGGCAAAAAATAACTGCAGAGAGAAGATACCATTATACTCCAAAAGGGAGAGGAGACCACAGTCTGGCTGTGCTGGCGGCGAACAACTGCTAGTGTTAGCTCCAGCCTAGCAGTATTTTAAGGAAAAATTGTTATTACGGTTGACAGACTTTTGCTGCTACTTCTTTTTCTGATTCTCATGCATTATCGTGACAAAGCAACATTAATTTTACAAAAGTTCCTGAAAGACTATCAATTCCAAACATAATGGAAAATGACAAATGAAAACAATACTATATTCTTGTAACGTATCTTCTATACTAAATTCAGTTTAGGACTGTTAGCAATAGGACATTTTCCTTTCATTTCTGCAAAGGGCTGTCTTTATCCAGCAAATGCGTGTGGTGGAGGCAGGCTGAGAGGGAGGGACAAGGAAGAAAATGCACAGCTAATAATGATATAAAGAGATTGAGACTTTAAGGAGTCAAGTCAATTTTCATCCTGATTGATCATAATCAAATACAATAATTGCCAGTTAAAGTACCACTCCAAGAGGGCTCAGCGCTGTAAGCCAGCATCAGAAAAGCTCAGCTTCAGCCATCATTCCGACTGATGTTAACAGGGCTACTTTCACAAGCTAAGGCTTTGCATGAAATGGTCCTAAATCACGGGCAAACAAACATGGAAATGGGGAATTACTTGGTTAGAACCATCCTGCATATTATAGCCTGACACTTTTCTGATAATACCATCACTGAAGGCACCGTGCATTCCGAGATGTAACAAGGAAAAACACGGAGGTTTAGTTTTAGTAAGGCCTTATTAAAAGGTGCTAGTATTTCTTGACTTTTCCTGTAAGCCTGATGTCCTGTCACGAGACAACCTCTTTTGATGTGACAAAACGTTATTGGCTGCACATCAATCGCTATTCTGGCAGTTCTTATACTGGCACTCGAAAGTGATCAAATAAGTGGCTCAAGAAGGAAGGAGGAAGTTCCACCTGTTTCTTTCAGATTCTTTCCTCCTCCTTCTTTTGCCAGTAATAAAAAATGTATAGCTGGAAATTCAGAACATTTCAGATCTTCACTTCAGGTATAGTGACGTAGACTATAGGCATGTTTTGGTATAACCAGCAAAGAAGTTATAGTTATTGATTGCTGCCATTAAAATTCAACGACTGGCCACTAATCTGATACACCAAAGCCATATAAAATGGTTTGAGTTCGTAATGGTTCATCAGGAAAACAAAACCCTCTCTGGTACCTTATCCAAACTCAACAAGTAGAAATTTTTTAGAACAGCAATGAAAATTATCAGTTCAGCACACACGGTACCTGAACGATGAAGATATGTGTTTATATTATGACTTATTTACATCTATGCAATAAATACTATCATAACTAGTGTCTGATCCTTAGCGATTATCTAAAACATCCTTATCTTCAGAATCACAATTTCTAAAATAAATTCCAATCAATATTTTTTATTTGCCTAATTTATATTCAACTTGCCATATTATCAATTAGAATACTTTTTAAAAAAATGTCTATTTTTACATTTTGACAATGGAAGAGCGTGTCTTTCTAATGATTATATGAAAACATAAAAATAATTAGATATTCATTTATAGCTATGTAGCCATAATTATACCTATATCTAAGTGTCTCTGTGTATAGCTAAAAGACATAAGATAGTGAGAAATGTATAGTTTATATATACACATAATAAAGGCAAAATAAATACAGGGTAGTCATTTTATATTATCCTTTTGATCTATAGGCTACCAGTGTAAGACATAATCTTTTATTTATATTATGTGAGGTAAAATTTTGAAACAGGATTTTCTGTGTCTATCTTCCTGCTCACTTCATAATTAAGCCTGTAGGGCTGCATGGTTTATTTTTTAATGCTGTACTTGTCAATTTCTGTTACCACTAATTTAAAGTTCACAGCTCCATATATCATGAAAACATGAGGGCAAAACAATTTATATTAAAAAAATGTTTTTTGTTGAGGAGGTGGCTAAGTTTTCTTGTGTGTTCTCTTGAAGATTTCATTTCAAACAGTGCTGATTTACGGAGCTGGAAGGAGAGTACAAAGCTCTAGTGACATGCACTTCCCTCCACACCTCCCCATCTTTCTCCCTTTATATATATATATATGCATGATATAAATTTTTGCCTTCATTAGTATGTTAGCCTTTTTAATTTAGCTCCAAACTTGCTAACACAATCAGTCCTACCAAGACTAACTATGAAGAGAAAGCATCTGTTATTTTACACAAAACATTACAAGGTCACATCAGCGTCTTTCATCTCTTCCCACCTTCACCAGACTGAACAATAGGCAGCAATAATCCTGTGATATCCACAACTAATTTATCCAACAAGAAGACAGGTAGCACTCTGAACCGCACTGCTGCTTGAATAGGTGCAGTAAATAAGCAGCTTAATGGTAGCCTTTCAGGCAGGAGGGCAACATATCACAGCATGGCATTTTTATAATCTTCTTGGCATGCCTACAGCCAAGAGCACATAGCTGAGCGTATGTTCCCTCTTCTGTCGGGCTTAGGATGCATGTAATCGTTAGATTGTGACACATTGTGCCTTTAAGCAAGTTTAACTGTTTTATATCCCCTCTGATCTACAGCTTTGTACATCTGTTAAGTTGCCTCTTAAACTTCAGTCAGCACATCTGTGGATCTGATCTTTCTGAAGCTCATTGCGTGGCTTAGGTTTTGCACAGTGTTTCTTTGTATCTGTCCAGTGTTTATTTGCAAGGAATACCTTTTGTATTAGTGTTCTTGCTGAGCTAGAGCAAAAGACCAGAGTTAAATCTATACGGGACGTCTTCATCTGGCAAAGAATTGAATGGGGCACTAGGAACTTATTCCAATAACTTGAATTATAAATTGGTGAAGTGAATAGATCCCTTTTCTTTATGTGTTTGAGCAGAGGGAACGTCTTCTCCCCGCCCAAAAGACGTTTTGCTCTAGAGGAGCCAGTTCCTGGGCTTCTCCCACAAAGTTCCCTAGGAATACTGATGAAATAGCCCCAATTATGGATAGATGCACTAACTTGCAGGTGCACCGAATACCCTCTTAACCTCCCGCTGATGTTGGCCAGATTTCAGATACTTATTACGTGTTGACTAGTCTCTCGGCATTTTGTCCTCTGGCACGAAGCAGCCCTGTACCAACCAGCATTGCCCAAAACTATTACACAGAGCATGATTCAAGTAGTGCTGGGTAGAGGGTTGAGCCAGCAAAGGAGAAACCCCTTTGACTCCTAGAAGTACTTGCAGAGCTCCTCCACAAAGGAGTGGAGCCATAATAGCAGCCTGAAGAACTCTGCAGAAAGGCTGATACTAAATTTATTTTACACCACTTCTCTGTTGTGTTACACTATGCATTGAAAGCCTTCAGAGAAATTGCAGGCACACGGGGAGAACATCTGAAGGTTCCCTAGTATAGCAGGACTGAATAATGCAGGGACTGGGTGATGACATTTAAAGATCCCTGTAAGCATGAACTCAAAGTCAGAAGGGCCTCAACAGCTTCTACCATGCAGCCACCAAAATGCAAAGATGCTATAGTAAACCTTAGGCTAAAATAGTTATCTCGGCACATACCTGTCAGCTAGCTTTCTATGTTTTGTTTTGGGTTTTGTTTTGTTTTGTTTTTTTTCTTGGCGAGATTTCGCAAGCACTAGAGAAAATACTGGAAATAAAGTAGAAAGTTATGAATCCTTAGATTTATTCCTACCTTGTATTGAAAGCTATGAGCTATTATTTTGTCAGTGAAAAGTTATAAACTGCCTCCTAAAAAGTGCTAATTAAATAGAAGCCTATGTTCACCCAACAATAGTGTATGTCTGAAAGTAATTCTTGTCCTACCCCAATGGTCAGTACAGCTCAGTCTACCTGGACAGTTAAAGAGAGCACAGCAAAGCTCTCACACCAGTGGAGCGGTGTCTTTCCCAGCCAAAATTACTGTGGGCAAAATCTTGCCTGCAATGACGTCAGTGACAGAATTCCCCATTATCTTTTTAGTAAGTAAGAGAAACTCAGGCATTAAATATCTATTTTACCGCAGGATAGTTTCTTTTGAGATACTACCCAGATATGGCTACAGTTTTTAGTTACTGTTCTGCCAAGATATCAGTAGAGATCACATAAATATTCACTTAAAAAAAAAAAATGAACTGTAGAAAATAATATTAGGCTACAGAAACTGCTTTTTGATTATTCTCACAGTTGGGTTTTCATCCACTCTCATAAAAACACCTAGAGGTCCAAGAATTGAAATAGAAGCCTTCGGGTTAGGCAAGATCAAACGAGACCAAAAGCAAGTCTATGAGGAAGTGTGTGTTTCTTAGAATTACTCTGATGCAACAGTTCATTACCTAAAGGTGAAGTATGCTGCTGGACGGACTGATAAAGGAAAGGAGAGGCTTCTGCCAAGGTTTCCTCACTGGATCCTTTCATATACTTTGGCATCCTGATGAATACGAACATTTGATTTATCAGTGTTGCAGGTTACTAAGAGATGTCACGACTACTTTTTCCCAACATAGACATTCAGCTGCCAAGTTTGATCTCTTCAAGCAACTCTTACGCGGTTGTAATACTTTGTTGCCCAGATGACTTTCCTCTCTGTCTTCCCCGTGACACCTTTCATGCTCTCCCCAAAATGATCCCCTATGTTTATATAAGATGAATTTTCCAGAACGGTGAGAACAGACTTCCTAGTGCAGCATCATTACCCCTTTGCTTGGCAGAGAAGTAGAAAAGAGCTTGTCTGAGCTGGCAACCATCAAGCTTTACAGTCTAACAAGTTCCACTACTATAATGAAAATCCAAAGACCTGGAAACAATATACAGAGCTTCCCTGACTAATTTTATTACGCAGACACACTTAATAGCTCCTGTTACAATCACATTTATAGCAGGAAAACAGTATTGGATTGTGACTATCACACTAAATCGACATGGATTATCAGTCATTAAAAAGGAACAAAATTAGCAGCAAGCAGTAATATTTTACACTTATCAAATCTACAGCTGGTCAAGGTTCATTACAATACAGTGCAATAAAGTCAGGAAGCATTGGCTCATTCTACAGAACATTTAAATCTCTATTGTATTTGTGTAGGATATAATTTCTGATAGCAATAAAGCCTAATAAAAGTTACACCCCGATGAATAAAGTGTTAATAAATTGACCCAAGACATTTAAATGGCTAATTATATTTGAGATAAAGGAGAATTCACTTGTTTCTGTAGATTGTTTGAAGCCGTACTCTAACCAGCTAACTAACCAACTACAAAATTATTTTATATAAATATATCTGTGATATAAAATATTAATATTTCTAGCTCCTTTTTCAGTAGATTAATAATTAATCAGAATTTCCTAACGCATTTCCTATTCATCAAAAGACTCATACCTCTCTTTAAAATGTCCAAGCTTTGCATAACTTAACTATTCCCTAGATTTTATTTTATTTAAAAGTATTTACACCAACTATGCTTAGCTTTTCCATAGGCCCTTTCAGTAATAAAGGGATACTTTATTATAAAATAATAGTACCCTATTACAATACTAATAAGGGTATTATGAAATGTATGTAAAAAGACAGACCAAACAAGCACACTGACCAGGTCAGGGTATTTATGCAGGTTAATTACTGTGATAGGCCTCCCAAGATCCTGGGCCCGAGTCAAAAAAGCTGTCATCCTTTAAGACTGAATCAAGAGTTACAGTAGACAAAACATACTTCCTTCAACTCCTTCCTTATAAAAAAAACCTATATAAATTCAGGAGAACCTCCCTCATCTCCCACCATCCCATATGCAAATGCTCACATACATCTAAGCCCCACTCCCCAGTCCTTGGGAGGGTTCAGATCCCAGTTCCACAGAAGACACCTGCTTGCACAGGCATCCAGAGCAGCGGGGGGGATCAAGAATTAACTATATAGCATTTAAGTCCACCCAAAAGATTTATGAACAGAAGTTAATGAGCGTTAAGGTCCTGGCTGATTCTTGACCTGGTTTACCACACGACTGCACAAACATGAGGGACAAAAGACAATCAGAAGCAGCAGGTTCACAGGACAAGTTATTCTGGTAGCATTGATTCCTTAAAGTCCCAAACTACACCAAAACACAGTTTTGGAAACCTTCGGTGGTTTGTTTCTCCAAACCACATCAGAGACAACAGTTAAAACTGTAACAGGGCTCTGACATGAATGAATTGCCCAGCAACATTGCTGTTTTTCCAGGTGCTGAGTTCTAGATGCTGGAGGAATAGTGATTCGTGGGTGGAAAATGACTGGGGTAGTACAAAGGGAGACAAAAATCACAAGGAATCAGTCTCTTAAAAAAAGGGGGGGGACACCACCACCACCCCCCCCCCTCTGAAATTACTAAAATTTGTGTGTCAGGGTTTGTTGGGTTTTGGAGGGTTTTTTTAATATAAATTGAGGGGAATTTTACATGGGAAAGTGAAACAAAAGCAACTTCAAACAGAAAGCGTTTTCCACATTGCAAATTGAAAATTTCTAGCCATTACTCAGTAATCTACTTATTGCTAGTATGTACTTAGTCTTTTTGTTCCATCTGGGAGACAGGTGCACAAGAACTAGAATTCCCTACAAGATGGTAATTTCCATTTTTGAGCAGCTTAGTGTTATTTTGTGTTGGGTTTAGAACTGAAATCTACTACTGCTAATCAGATCACCTAACAAAGGAGAGAAGGGGACATGAGCTTTTTAGTCTCTGCTCTAGGATTGCTGAAGAGAGTCTCTTTACCTAGTTGACCCATACATTTTACAGATCAGGTTACGTGTAGACAGAATCGGTGCTTGGCTAGACAACCTTTGGCTAGAAGACTACTGTAACTAGGACCGTATTGGACACAATGAGTTAAACCACTGCAGTTTACAACTTTTGTCTATCTCCTGTCACACTTATCTTCCAGCACAAGCTACAAAATTATAAAATGTTCTGGTTTCGGGAACATTAGCAAGCTTGAATAATTTTTTATAACTGGTCCCAGGTCAATGAAGCATTTACAAACAGGCAGATGTTCCATTACCAGCCTGGAACTTCAGGATATTGCTGAAATCTTCTTTGATTTGTTTGTTGCAATCTTATTTTTATAGCAAGATGTCCAGCACTGATAAAGGAAAAACTCGTGGTTTTAAAAAAGTTACTCTCTTTTCAACTGCCTGTGCTTTCAGAGCTTTCACGTTTGCATCAGACAACCATACATGCCTGCATTATAACAACTGTGTATATGTGTGCGTACTTTTTATAGATACGGTTTTAGCATACCACGAATATCACTGTCATGATCGTGCTCTATGTCATTTGATCTGTTTTGTCAAAATAGCTGTTTAAATCACAGCTATTTGCTGAAGTGCCTGCAAAACTCCCCTCCTATGAGCCCCACTCTCCTGGGCACTGCATCATCTATGCTAAGCAGGGTGGGCAGTTCTCCCCCTTTCTTTTCTTCCTGTTGCTCTAGCCCAGACTAACAGTGCTCAGCCCAGAGGGATGGAGAAGGGGCAACCCTGATGGGTTCCAGCTTCTCTTCCCTTTAAATTCCCTAGAGCCTAGGATTGAACCAGCTTAAAGTTGAAAGGCACTCCAAGGCACCTTGAAGAACACAGGAAAAAAATACTAATCACATATTTTGAAATATTATAGTTAAGGCTTTATGCTTTGTGTGACATCATAACTATTAGACATCAAATGAAATCAAAATATTTGAGTCGAGTTGTAAAAAAAATAACTTCTTGTGGATTCCTTACTGAGCTGGTAAATTCTCTAGATGTACTGCAGTGGTATGAAAGCCCATCTTTGTGACTCTATTAATGTTCTACACACAGTATTAGGTGGAATACCATCTGTCTGTATACTACATTTTCTAATGCATGGAAAAGTCAGCCTATGTCCTTTAATGGAAACCTTCATACATTGAAGGAAAATGACATTAGTAAACCCACTATGACCCAAATAGGGTGCCTACCTAGAGAAAATGCTTTCTTCATTGAAGATCTGTAAAAATCCTACATTATTAACCTTGTCAAATTCTGTTAGTAGATACATAAAATATTTTATTAACACTCAAGATGAAAAATAGCTGATAATATTTACCATAAAAAAATTCTGCATATTTTTAAAAGGTGAATACATAAATCACAGGCAGCTGAAGTTTCATTTGTTACCTTGCACTTATACAAACATGCAGAAGTATAAAAACTGCACAAAAAGCATAAGGCACTCTAAGCCTAAGTCAACTTACTAGCTAACGATTGCAGTATCTTGAGTTCCTAGGTCATACATTTCTTGTGTAACTGAAGGTTTAAGATCAGGTACCATAAAGGCAAACATTCCAGAGCTATAGTTACTGCTACTGAAATAAGACCAACTTTCCTGTTTTCTGCAATTCAGTGCAAAAAGTCTGATTCTACATTCAACAGCAAATGCTTATCTCGCTAAGGAAATCACACTGTGTGAAACATCCAATTGATATTGCTGTTGTTAAATGGAATTTGAAGTGTCAATAGCTGCAAAACCAGTATTTATTTTTCCCCCCTTTGATGTTTTTTCAAAATTCCGTACTAAAATCCCAAAAGCCTAAGGGTGTTTGTTCTTATTCAAAATAGCTTCAGTCTCATCAATGCGCTACCTTAATTCTTTGCATGCTCAGTTTCCTTCTTAAAAGATATCAGCATCGTGTGTTTTTGAAATGGATTACCAAGCAGGTGTTAGATTAGAAATGCAGTACAAAGCAGAGACCAGCAAGTGAGCTCCCTGGTAACATCCCGTCTGCTGGGAATGCCTTGGCAGGCAGAAGAGTGGGTTCCATGCTGGAGCCTGCAGGGATGTCTCGGATTACTCTTCCTCAGTGCTGAACACAAATAGTAGGTTTTAACATAGTTGCCATCACTCTGCTTCCCCTTGACCGTCTGCCTCTGGACCTCAGTATCCCCCCTATGTTCTGTGGGTGTATAAATCCTTAAGAATAGGAATTTGGGGTGGTCGCTAAGAGAGTTTGGGGCTTTCTGAGTTATATGTAACTATGGCCTATACACTGAGTGGAAAAATATTTCTACTTTCCCTCAGGGCACAGACATGAAAATTGCGCTGTGCAGAGTACCCTGAAGTACCCAGCTCCTGTGGGAAGCCTGGGGCAGGGGGGTTAGACATTGGTCTTCTCTACCTTTTGGGAAGTATCTCTAACTTCTCCAGCAGTATTAAACTGTTTGACTTCTAAACTGCATTACAGACATTCAATATTGTCCAGGTTCATCCCACCTACACATTAAGTATCTCCATTTTCTCACAGGAGCCTCTGTAAATAAGCAGCATGAAAGCTTATAATGATTTATTTCAAATATAGTGTCTTTCCCTACATTTTCCTTCATCAGTGGTAGAGTTCCACAGGTTAGTCCACTTCCCTACTCATTCAGGAAAGGTATTCTATAAAGGTTTATTTTTTTTCTGTCACATTGACCTAGCTCAAAACAGCATAATTCTAGGACTATAACCAGCAGTTAAAACTTACAAACTCTTGAACAAGCAACCAATTGAAAGTCACTGGGACTGTTCATAATGTTTGCAAAAAACAGAGGTACAACCTGTCCTTTCATAAATGTGCCATTAACAGCCATCAGACTAGAGTGTTATAGTAAAAAAAATTCATGTTCTAGAAGTACAACCCACAAACACGAAGAGAGAGGCCCATGGGAGGTGGAGGAATCATCTCTGGGAAGAAGATCGGTTCACTCCCTGAAAGGCAAAATGCAGTAACATTTATTGAAACAAGACTTTGATCTTTTTGATTGAAGTGTTGCAAAGTTTTCAAATTTTTTGCTGAATACTTTGATATTTTCATTACAGCCTGGTTCCTTGAACATGGAGACTACCGAGAACTCCAGCTTAAAAAGACCTGCGAGTACTGGAATTTCAAACCATCCATTTGCACTTAAGTCACTCCCTCACAAAATCCAGGAGTTCTGCATGCTCAATTTATCCTTAGCTTTATTTATTTATTTATTTTAGCTACCTTTTCTCAGCAAGTATACTACATATCCATCCTGAAAATATAAATTAACGATGAATATTTATGGTCTGACCTAATTATCTAGGGGTTTTCTTAAGTAACCATAGGGAGGAAAAAAGGAAAAAAAGCATCTTCAAAACTATGGCAGCAATACTACATGAAATGCAGAGAGAAGCACAGTTAGATGTGAGGAAGATGCTCTGAATGGAGAGAAGCCAGCCTGAACTTTCTTCAAACTTAACCTGCTTGCAAGCATCTGAGTAATCTTCACTGTCTTCTGATGCCACCTTGACAGAAAGCAGAAATACTCTGTCTCACTGGAAAGCATCTCAATGCAATCTATAGTCCAATTTTTGCATCTGTAACTGGGCTTGTGTAGCTTTTTCTCTTTGTTGCTAGTCCACACCTGCGGACACGCATTCGTGACTATTCTTAAAGACAAAGGCCGTTGTAGGTGAATGTCAAATGGAAGAAAGGGGCTAGCTGCTAGCTTAGAAAAGTGTGCCAAAACATGCAAGGGTTTTGCATAAATTGTCAAAGAAAAAGTACCGACAGCCCTCAAAACTGAAACCCAACAAAAGGAAAGAGATTATTTCTTCATGTGGAAATACTGGTCTGCAGTAGAGCAGTCATCAGGAAGATGGATCATTTATAGAACCAGTGTACTGAAGCAAAAGGCACCACAAATTTGTACAGTATTCTTAAGCAAAAATCCTCAGTTGTGGGCAGGTTGAATCAATAACTTCACTGTTGAAAAGAACTTCTTTCCAGAGTTTCTTCCAGAAAACTCCTAAAACAATACTGATTAACTTCAGAGAGGGCAGTTTATAGTAACAAAGATCCATTACTGTGTTTTAGTGCTACACAGCTGTACCATCAGCATCAAGTATGTTCTTCTTAAAAGCAGATATATTACACACAGCACACCGTATAATGCTATGATGTACCTTGCTCCATGAACAGTAGTAAAGTCGTAAGACACCTAGAACTACTTATGAGCCTTTGAACTACAAGATGTTAGGGATTGCCATTAAGAATAATGTGATGCCAGCTGGGGCCGAAGACACATGCCTTGTTTCTGACTTGCTTCGACTCTGAGGAACCATAAATTTCAGTTGAGAAATACAGACTAGAAAACAAAAAAAAGCAGCAACAAACAGATTAGTGGAAAACAAAAGTAAAGGATCACGAATCAGAAAAACACGTAACACCTAAATGGGCAAATAATGGCATCCTGGTGAGGAATAAAATGAGGGCAGATAAAAGAAAGATCATTAAGCAAACATGTACTAGCTAGGCAAAAATCTCCTTCAAATTATGATGGAGTTAGAGGAGAAAATGGGTAGAGGACAAAGTAAAGCTTCAAGTGGAGAAATGTTTATGCAGATGAACTATTGCAACAGCTAGTTTCCATCCGTTCCACCCATCCCATCTCTCCCATGTTCCATCACGTTACTGGGATTTAAACACTAACTTGCACAGATCTGTCATGAATATAATGGAGGTGCATACTGTGAGAATATATCAAACTCTAGTGACAGTTTCGAGAGACGTTATTCCTGCAGGTCATTGCTATGAAATGGAAAAAAGTTTGGAAATTATTATAATAGTTGCAGAGTATTTGGAAGAGCAGAATGTCTAGCGGAGAAGGGGTTATTCTGCATTGGAAAGTTTGCTGTTTCTGACACACCCTTCTGGTAAGGAAGTTAAAATTGATATTTTCTAGGGCACACACCATATGGATATTTGCCCTCATGCGGTCTGGCCTCTGGGTATAACTAACAAAACGAAACTATCGAAAAGCATGCACGAGGAAATGGCAGAACGCTATTAGCACTCCTTACCGTGCAACTTTGCAAATATTGAAACAATTAGTTGCAAACACACACAATATTTCATCAGCAAGTTTCCAAGTAACTGTTCAAATACTTTCTTCCCTAATTAATCTAAACCTCGGTAAAAGAAAGACTGTTGCTCAGTGTTTCTTTGGCATCCTTACTTGCAGTTTTCCTTGGGCGTCTGAGCAGGAATCAGACTGTGCAGAGACACAGAGGTAGCTTGCTGAATTCTCAAGGACAGGCTATTCTCCCAGATTAAACAATATTCACTCTCTGTCAAAAGCTCAGCTTCAAAACTGCCAAAGCATGAGGAGAATGACGTGCTGCTTAGACCTTTCTGTGCATGACAGGATAAAACGCAAGACTTCTCTGCCTAAAGGAATCCAGATAATGAAATAATCTTTAATCTTTGTCCCTTCAAGGCACTCTCAACACCTGTTATCCTTGATACTGTCACAGGCAAAAGAGTGTGTGAATTCATCTCAAGGCTGGTAATTATTTCAGCTAATTACTCATTTGGCTGTGGGGTGATTACCAATGCTCCTTCAGGTGCAACACTGGCCACTTTTATTCTAGCTAGTGTTTCACAAAGCAGGAGAGTCGCTCTTCCCCCCTTTTCTGTTCTTACAGAAAGATGAACTCCCATGCTATTTAAAAATCTGTACTACAGTGAAACAGCCTGGTTAAAACCAAATCTTCAGCAATTCATTTTACAGTCAAACATTACTGACTTCATTCGACCTTAATACATGCAGCAGTATCTCAGTGTTCAGTATCTTTCTGGATAAGTATTTTTATTGTACCACATTCCCAAACCACCCTTTTCTCAAGCCAGGATCACTTTTACCTCTATAAATATGAACCAGATCTCTAACTGATGTGTTTTAATTTGACTTCACTGTTCCTAAATCACTGGTGGTTGCAAACCAGGAATACTCGTGATGAACAGACAGCGAATACGTGCTGGAATCAGGCTTTTTGGTGCAGCTCTGCTAAGGCACAAAACGTGGCAAGTTCAGTTTCATGAGCACAAAAATGCCAGGACAGTGCCTTTTCTTTGTAACTTCGAAACTCTTTCAGGCAAAAACTCCTTTCCAGGCCCTTCTTGGGACCGCATGCTAAAACCAGCCCAAGCCATTTTCCTGGTCTGATGAAGAGCTCAGACTGCTTTCTCCTCTACTACAAGCTATATCTTCAGTAAGTGCTTTACCTTTATCCACCCAGGCAAACACCAAGCAAATGTTTCTCAGCCTTCAGCCAGGGTGAAAGTATATAGCTATGTTTTAGTGTGGAGACTGCTCATTTGTCTCAGCTACAAATTTCCAATTTTTACCACACCCAAATGGAGTTCAGTCCAACCACAGAAGTATTTGTGAATGCTACTCATTTCCGAAAGGCGATCTTTGGTACTGGTCTTAAGGGAAGATTTTCTTTTTCCAAGTTCTTAAATTCTGGTAAATTCTTAAACCCTGAATCCAGACTCTGAAATGAGGGCTCATGTAAGAAAGAGGAAAAGCACAAGAGACTGCCCTATTATCAGACTCTCCGATACTGTAGGAAAATTCACAGGTCCATCCAATGCAACCACAGCAAAAGGGGATCCTTTTCCCTCACCTCATCGCCGTGGAACAAGGAATCCTCTCTCTCCCCTCTCTCCATGCCAGAGGAGGTCTGTGGAGTCTCCAACTCTAGAGATATTAAACATTTGACTGGACACGGCCATGAACAACCCTATCAAGCTCTGAAACCAACCCTGCTTCCAAAGGTTCCTCTCATCTTGAATTATTCTGTGGTCTTTTGTCTTTATTGGAGGTACACCTGCCTTTTTGTGAGGTATGGGTATAAGCAAGCCAGTCAGTTGAAGGTCACCAGCCTCTTTTTCCAGAGTATAACTGCCGGGGGCAGGAAGGAGCGGGCAGGAGTACCCAGGGCCCAGGCAGGGAAACTACTCAACAACCAGCTATTATTCGATCAGCACACATTCAACGAAGAAAGGCAGCAGCAAAAGTGGTTCTGCTCAGCTTGATTTTCCATTCATGTGTCTGTACAAACAGCAGCATAGGTCCTTCAGCACTGCTTTTCTCCACAGTAGGCCAAGCTTTTTAAAATTTATATCTCATAACGAGAAAAAAAAAGGAATAGTATATTCCCCATTTGAGAGAAATCTCCTTAAAGATTTGTTCAAAATAACAATCAAAATATTTTTTACTTGGAAATAGGAGAAAACAGATTATTTTTATTTATTTAATTGTCTTTAGTTTTCTAAATGTGAAATTACATAAAAACACAGTACCATAAACCAATCATTTTAATGCACAATATAGCACACTGCTTTGATTTTTCCTTTTTAATACTCACCACTCAGAGACTGCTTCAGGTTCTTAAATAATTGGGAAGACAACTGTAGCCCCTCAGAATCCAGTGGTCATTAGCAGCTAAAGATCCTAAAGAGCTGCACTGCTCCAAGCAGCAGAGTGTTTTTATACTCTTAAAGAGGCAATTAATACTTCTGTATTGTTTTGTTCTCATCAGTTTGAGAATTGTCTGTGCTTTGGCAGAGGGCATTATTTATGGTCTGGTTTGCTATCAAGTGGGATTCTTTGCTGGCTGATTGATGTCTTCTAGCATGACTTATACAGAAGGAATACAATACGGGAAAGAGAAAAGTAGCAAACAGTCCATAGGCTCTAGTTCTGCTCCCTCCAAAATAAAAAAGTCCTTTGAGAGTCACCAATCAGTAGCACGTTCCCTCATCATTAGCATCAGTACTACATTCTCTACAGCACCTAGTTTTGCCTGGAAGCTAACTGTACAAGGGTGGGATTCTTTATACTATATTTAGGCAATTTAATATTATATCACCACATATGCCTCTTCAGAACATGATCTAAAAAATTATCTCTGCTCTCCCTGTACTTCCAGCTCATGTGCTGACAACACCACAGGAATGCCTCTTTCTTTCTGCTTACTTTTTACAGTATAGATTCGCTGCTGTTTGTTCCTCTGGCTGTTCTTCCCATAATACTAAACACATTCATCTCACTGTTTCTAATGGTTCTGAGCTTGTTCTTCATCTGTTAGCTGTTCAAACTGGAGTGAATTGTGGCCACTGCTACCAATATCTGATCCTTTCCTCGGGAAATTCTCTCCAATCTACTAGTGCCTACAGTATTCCTAGGGACCCTCGATCTCTTCCTTTAATTGTTATCCTTATTCTGTTCCACTATCTGTTCGTCTGCTCCCTGAAGAAGCATCTTGAGACATATGAAGGAAAGGCCTATTTATTCCTTGCCAGGAAACCTGCTTTCTCTTTTCTGATCTCACAACTACAGACATCACAGGCTTTCAGTTGCAGTGTCTCACTCCCCTGTTCCTTGCTTTTAATTTTTATTAATCAGCTGGGAGGATTTTCTGGAATCCAGTCTCCCAGTAAAAAGCCTGCATTTTCTCTGTATCTCACCTCAGAAATTGTCCCTTTTGTCTTCTTCAGCTATCAAAGATTTGGTTGGTGACCTCAGCATTCCTTAACCTGGTCAGTCTTTGGATTTCTTACTCTTATTTGGTCAGAGTATTAATCAGATAGTACACTTATCAAACAAGCTTTGTTTAACAATGAGTAACTTACCACGGGGGACAGCTCAAACATCAGGGTAAACTGAAGTGGGGGCACCTGCTTATGGAAGATACGGTAACACCTTCCTCGTGTAATGCGAAGACAAGGCTAAAGCGAGTCCTGTGGGACACCGGGAAGATGGAAGCAAGCGTACGATGGTAATCTATAGGATGTCTCAAACGGAGAAACAGTCAGTTGTCTGCTCTATAATCAACAGAAGGTCCCAACTGCTTTGTACTGAAGCACTTCAGCATTGTAGTTCAGCTGGAAATATCCCAGTTTTCACATTAATATTCTTCACTGAGTGAACCGAGTGACTGAGTTCTTACTACATCATTTCTGCAACTGCATGGTCACAGCTCCTTATACATCACACAAAGGTGTCAAGCAAAGTATAAACAGGGGATTGAGCCAGACGTGGAAAATGCATATGGGTCAACTGAAGATATCCTTCTAGGTATTAAAATCTGGAAAGTGTGTACACACAAATGTATTTGCCTTAGTTTGCTGAATAAACATATGAAATTCTGCTTAGGTTTTCTTTTCTGAATAAAAGAAGCCAATCTTAAAGAGGGGGGAAAAAAAAGTCACACAAAAAACTCATTCTAGATTACTACGCAAGATCTCAAATGAAGACTGTAATATTCAACCTACTAAATAATATTCTTTGTGCTGTAGGTTTAAAATTATGAGATTGCACAGAACTGCTTTACTGACTTCTAAATCATTACAGTAGCAGAAAAGAACACGAGATCAAGCTGATACATTAAAAATATTTTTAGCTTCTGCTATTTGCTTTTACCATCAAAGAAATTATAGGACATGTATAAAAGTCCTAATATAAAAGTTATAATCCCACAGTCTGTTGCAATGACCTATAACGTGCAGGTGCATAACAATTCTCTTACCAGATGCTACCTGCATGACACTACTCTTATCAGGTGCTACCTGCAATCAGTTGACTTCAGTACACAGAAAATACTGCAGCAATATTGCCTGAATAGCTGAAGAGAACTTACAAAAGTAGATATTCTCCATTTCTTGAGCCTAGTAACAACATGTTCCTTTTCTACCTACAGTGCTGCTCCTCAGAAGCACTCTGCATCCTTTAACATCAATTGAACACACGCCTCAGGATATTACCTTTAGCACTTAAGCGAAATTTTACTTTTTCTTTCCAGAATTCTTTTCTTGGCTCAGCTTTTCATTACAAAGTCTTACTCCATTTCAACTGCAGCTCAAAGTGGATGGATGAGAAAAAATTGGTGTTTTAATACAAGAACAATTTTCGGCTTCCTGCTTAGGACTCAAAATTGTTGATTCCAGTCCAATTGGTTTGAGCCTACAACCCAAACTAAAATCCCAAGCAAGGCATAGGAGGATCTACAGTCCAAATGGCCCTATACTGCCAGATGAGGAAAGCCAAAAAAATCATCAGGTGAAGGAAGAGTTTAAGAAAAATAAC
>JAVJGG010000002.1:5911132-5946749 GCA_035590195.1 Aviceda cuculoides | reverse complement strand
ATACCTAGAAATTACCTAGAATAGAGCTGAAGTGCTCTCTGATACCTGGTGAGGAAGAGCAGCAGCTTACTAAACAGCATTTGTGGGAAGGAGCCTGTCTATGTATTTTGCTGAGGACAGCCTTCATAACAGAGCATCTTCCCCTCCCCTCTTTGACAGCTTTAATGTGTCCTTTTCCAGTGTAATGGCTTGGTGCATAAAAATGAATGTTTTTCTCCAACATGATCCCTCAGCTCCTTACTGAAGATTTCAACTCATTTTACGACACATGATGAAGCATTTTCCTTGTTATAATGTGACAATGGCACTACAGAGCACAACAATTTGAGTCTGAATGTGCCTCTGCAAGACAGAAAAAAATCTGAAGAGGCAATTCCACCTAGAACTGTACAGTAAATGCATAAGAAAGAGGAAGAAGAATGATTAAAGATGCATTAGCACAGTCTGAAAAACAATGCTCTCAACAAAAGAACACTTGGTACCTCAGGTAAAAGAGGAACAGCACAGAGATTAGCTGAATGAGAATGAGAAAAAGATGAAGAATTTGAGCAATTCTGGTGGAGTCTCTTTGAAATATCTGAAATGTAAATGTCTCTGTTCAGACAAAGTCAATTTTAAAACAATCTCACTATTAAAAAAAAAGGTTTTCAGAGGTGGTTTATAAGTCTAGAAAAAAAGCCCTTTTCCTAATTAAGCAGCTCAGGTATTAAATTTGGCATGTGGAATAACTAAAATGTAGTAAGTATGACCCAGATTCTTTTATTTCAAGTAAATTAACATACAACACATTGAACATCCCACACACACTACTGCGTCCCCCCCCCCCCCCCCCGTGTGGTTGGCTCTGAAAGTTCGGAGTGCAGTTTTGTAACCTGTGCTGAAATTATTCATTGCCTCATACCACCTCACAACACATCACTTCTCCTGCAGCTTGTATGTTTGGTCTCAATTCCTGATTGGAAAAAATCCCAACCACAAAAATCAGCAGCTAATGAGATTTTGATTCAATCCAGGTCACACCCCTAATAATTAGCATGTCTTCAGAAAGAAGCACCTGTTTGGATCTTTTCTTTTAGCATGGACAAATCTTGGCTTAAAGTACCTTTAGAGAGATTGCCCTGAAGAAAATATAAGTAGAGCCATATCTCTGAGACATTAAACACCACATTATCCCCCTGCCCCCCCCCAGTTCTCACATCCACTATTTTCTAAAACTAAACACCACATTGAATCTCCTCTGCTAAACATACTAATCCATTTTCTGTATTGCAAAACTGCAGGAGAACCCATATGTGGCCTCATAAAAGGACCAATCCTGTAACCTTTATTCATACATTTGACAGGAGCTAACCATCACTATCACTTGTGCACTGGTTCCCAACATATTTGGTAGCAGCCTTATTACTGTTCGGCAGCCTTCATTTAAGTCTCGGGACTTTCAGAAAAGAGTACATTACTGACTGCTGAACCACGTTAACTATTTCTTCACAGTCTCTAAATTAAGAAAAATTAAAAGATTCAAATTGTAAAAGATACCGGCTTTAATAACATACTCTAATGAGTCTCTACAAAGATCTAAAATACAAAATTTTTATAAAAGCACACATTTTAGATCTGGTTTGAGGTTTGCAAATTGCCCACATTATCACTTGGTTTTACATGGTATATGGACCCTTTAGAACAGTACAAAGCACTCATAGACACAATGAGGGAATCATTCCATTTTAAACAGAACCCAGTATTCTTTCAGGCTTTGTATACCCGAAAATCTTATTGCCACTCCAAATCTGTACTGTACTTTACACACGGCCACACTGAGTACCCCCCTCAGTACAGGGAAGCAGAACCATGCGGATTCCCAGCCCGACTCATTAGTAAGTTCTGCATCGTTTACTTGTGTTTTCTACAGAATTAGCTTGCAAAAAGCGTGGGAGATTTCAGGAGTGATGAAACACCACAGCTATCCTGGTTCTGCTGCAATGTATGAATGCCCAGCACCCTGGTGTGTCTCACAGGGATGCATAGCCCAAAGAAGGCAATCTGAACTGATCAAGATACTCCTGAGGGAACTCTTCATTAAATCCTAGCCATTTATAACACTAACTCATTACAAGAAATAATTACCATAGCAACCACTGCACACCATGCATTTGCTAGCATGAACAACAGTGTCTTCTTGGGGGAGGAAGTGGGAGGGAAATGAGTCAAAACAAAAACTTCTGGAGAGGTTTAGCAGTCACACAATTACATTATGTTGTCCTGTACTTTCTATTATTTTCATCAAAAGAACGTTTCCTACGTTGAGTATACTGTTTCAAAGAAATAACAAACATTTCAGAATTTATAAGCACAACAAAGCGTGTCAACTTTTCACAAGGCTTTGTACCAAAGCCCTTTGGTGCTTTTACTTAAAATAGCACTTTACACACTCCAATCCATCTGATTTCACTTAGAATGCAAAGGTAAGCTAGGCTGGTAGCTGAAGAGTTGAGGAACCTGGCTTTGGTTTTTTTTCTTTCCTTCTGTGTATCAGAGCTCCTATGTAACTTCCATTTTAACCTAGATGCTCAACAGACATTTAGATTCCTAAGTCCAAGTACCTTAGAGGACTCAAACACAGAAAACAAAATACAATTTCTCATCCACAAAAACGGAAATGGCACTGCCCTAACTGCTTTATTGCTAACATACTATAGACTGTGCCATGCTTAGATGCTCAGAGCAGTGGAATCACACAACAGCATGATAAAGATTGACACAGAACCAGGGCCAAGAGAGTTGTACAGAAGACAGATTGGGGGAGTTTGGATCTGAACAAGACATCTTCATCAATGTGAAAAAAAGAAGTAGGAGAAACTGGTAATAGCCTGGTTGCCTTAAGCTACCTTAGCCTTCATCACCAAAGATCCCTTTATGCTCCTATGGAACTCACCAAGAGCTTTTTTTATGACCTCCCAAGGCCCAAATCTGTTTCCCAGTGGCCAGGATTTCAAAGGCTGCAAGACCAACTGTGAAAGGCCAAGCTCTAATACCTTGTGAGATGTTTAAAGTGTCCAAAGAAACCTAGACAATTCTAGAAAGCCTGTTAAACTTTCATCTGCTATTTTTAATGCCTAGTTATCTCAGAATTGGTCACAAGACCCAGGAATTGTGAGGATAGTGCTTATCTGTACAGAGGAGTGGAACTGCTCGACTGAAGGATGCTCAGCCAGTTCTAGCACATTCTTGTATTTGACAATTATGAAGCTTGCCTAGGAAGAACCGTTAGCAAAAATAACATTGGGGGTTCTGGCCTCTGAAGGCCTGGAAGAGCATGTCTCATCAGAAAGTTTTATAATACCAATTACAGATTTCAAAGAGCAATAAAGCAAGAGGTTCTGCCCCCTTCTGAGCTCCTCCTACTTGTCAAGTTTTCCCTTCCTTTCTTCAGCGAAAAATCACTATTCTTTTACTTTACAGGATTAAAAAAAGCAAGAAAGTGAAACCCTGGGGGCTGGGAGACTTGGACTTTAAAGGACTTTGTAATGAACTGTTTCATGGTAGTTAATCGCTTTAATCGTGCTTCCTTTCCTCAATAAAAGTTTCCCTGTCTGTACTCTCCAAGTGCTCTCCAATCCTTCTCTAATACAATGCTCAGAGGGTTAGAGCGTGTTCCAGCACTGGAACATTGGCCTGGGCAAAGGGCAAAAATACCTTACTCTTCTGGCTGATTTTCTTCCAAATGTGTTCCAGGACTACCACCACATTTTAACTCCAGCACCGTGCAGAACATGCGTTTGCTAACAATTACAGCAGGATCTCATTGTATTGCTTTTCAGTCATTAGCCTTCCATTTTGTATCTGGGTATTTCACAGTTAAATTTCACAAATGTAATATTTTTTAAAACTTTGGATGAAATTCTAGACTTCTTTCATGGCTGCAACTCTATTTTGGAAAAATAAGTGTGGGATAAAAGGGCAGAAATATGGATTTGAGACCCACTCCAGTGGTTTGGGCAAAGGGGAAAAAGAAAGAAGAAAATGTCTTACAAACTATGATCTATCTCACTGAAAAAGGAGATGAGATTCCCAGTTAGATGCTATGTGCACTTACCCAAATTTGATCATCAGTGCTCTTCTGTAACGGGAAGGAAGGATTCCTGACAGTAGTGGAGGCTCATTGGCCTGGTTCAACACCTTCCTGACCTCCCCTTCTGAAGTGCTTGGTTTGTACACAGTTATACAGCACAAGCTTTCAAGCATTTCTCTGTATTAACAAATTATTAACTGTGTGTTTATTTTCAAAAAAAATTGGTTTCTTTTAAACTCTGCCTGACTTCAGTCCTATTTTGAATTTGACTTTTAGCTTATTATCTCATTGGAATAAGTGCATCAGTTCACAGCACTGAAAAGAAGCCATTTCCCTCCAAATGCTGTAAAATAACTGTTCACATAGAAATAAACACTGAAACTTAGAGCGATGTCTTATGCCTCCACAACCCCTTCCTCACCCCACTTTGCTTCTTGTCATCTACTAACAATAAATGTAAAAGTAATCCTAGTTTTTATTTGAAGCTATCTCAGCTTTAAAAGAACCTTCCAAAAATGATTGATGCTATGATTTAAACCCACAGGTAACCCCTGAAATCTGCTTTGAATAGCAACAAATGCCTAACAATATCTTGAGCGCTTGTAGCAAAGAAATCTAATCTCTGAACTCCTAAAGGTCAAGATTTACTGCCTGGTAACATGGCTCAAGTGTAAATGCTCTGTAATGCTACACTAGGTGATTGCTTTGCTCTCTAGACAATGTCAATTTTGTCCAAGTAGCGGCAGATGTGTCTAGCATTAAGTCAGAACGGTGTCAAGGGCCCTTCTTGAACAGCACCGCTTCTCAGAGAAACTGGTCCTAAAGCCCTAGTCTATTAAGACCATACCCAAAAGACAGACATTTAAAACTTAAAGGAGGCTGGAGAATCAAGGTGCATTAGAGCTCTAATGTTTCACAGTCAAAAAGCCCAGGAGAAGAAATTCTCTTGTGATACAAATGCACATCTTCAAAACGCACAAGCCTTCCTAGCTTCTCCATAACCAGTGCTGCTAAAGTAAGTTACACCAGAAAAGTATTTGGCTCTGAACATTCTTCTCCCCAAACTTCTTCCTCCTGACTTTCCTCAGGAAGGCGCTGCCATGGTGTTGCAGTTCATAGTCTCCTCCCACACAGGGTACCCCTGCAACCCCTGGCTCCTTTACCCAAGCCATTTATGCCCAATACTCATGGCAGCTGTGAAATCCTACCCTAAAACTACTTTTTGAAACTATTCGTCCTTGCTCTGACCTCTCCAAGCTACAGACACACAACAGTCAAAGACTTCATTAAATTAAATACTACCTATTTTATTATATGTTCTACATCCAAGAATAAGAAGATAGGGAGAGCACACCCCATTTGCAAATAAATAGCTGTGATCAGCCTGCGGAGGATCCAGTGCCCTTTAGTTCTACTTCTGTAAAAGAAGCAACACAAAGTGGTTCCAAAACCAGTGGAAGTTCCTCACACACTTTCCCATTTCATACTGCCAACACTCGTAGTTGTGTAACAAAGCAGGCTGAACCCCGTTCCCTGCAGAGCTTTTCTACATCTGACGATAGCCCTTCCCACACTGGTGTTGCAGAGCAGCAACTAGCAAGATACCCAGAAGGTGTCAGGAAACACAAAAGAGACCTACACTATTTTTCATATCTGCAGCGTCTCAAGAATATTCATGGAGAAGCCTAGGGCAGCTTGAAGGCTAGCACTGGCTAGCTAAAAAACCAAGGTTAGCATTTCCCAAGAGTCTGAATTTCAGAGAAGACTGAAGTATCCTAGTTTGATGTCAGTCCCTGGGCCTGTAGTTATTTTCTACTTATTTTTCCCCAATGCTTATTAACTGTGTCGGAAGGATTCAACCAAGAGTTTCTACTTTACAGGTGCATTGTTTTTATGATAGCGGGCGTAAAGTAGAATGTTAATAATAAGCACATTAAGCCTTTCCCTCTTTCCACTGTTTTCCAAAATAATTTCTCTAAGGATTTATCTAGCAGCCACCTTATTCTGCTGTACTAGAGCTAGGCTTTCATTGATCGCAAGCATTGCTAAAACCACACCAGTTTCTCAGCACCAGGAGACAGAGGTCCCTCTATCTCCTCCCTGACCACATTCTTCTAGTGATCATCAAGCACCAAGTCTCCAAGAAGAAAAAAGAATAACAAAAAATTGCAGAGAGTCAATTTGGAGGAGGAAGGAAAATAGAAAACCGAGGTCAAAGTCAATTCCTTCACCGCGTTGCGCGCCCACCATTCTGATTGCCCAGCATAAAGGGCACTTGCTGACTGGGCTGTGTACCACAGCCGGACGATTTCAGCACTCCGCTAACGTTGTGACACAAACAGAAAAGCAGTATAACCAACCTAATAGGACAGGTGGCAAAGCAGGAAGCCAGCTGAATTCTGAGAAAAGAAGAAACCTCTCTGAAATGTCTGAAGCGGTCAAACCATGGGTCAGCCAGTCGAGTGGCCCAGTGTAGCTCTGTGTCCCTAGCTAAACCAGCATGCTTGGGAAATTGGGTATACATGATCTTAGTACAGGCAGAGCCTCCAGACACAAATGATCAAACTGCTCCAGGGAAAGATAACTTTTCTGTGCTGGAACACATACCAGTGAATTTGGCCATCCTTGCATTTCAAAACGGGTCAGGGAAGATAAAGAGGGAATGCAGGTATGATTCTCAGATGTTGCTCAGGACAAGTTTTCCTTCCATGCCTTGATGTGGACAGATGATTATACTTGCAAAAGAGATGATACTACATGCCTGTACCTGGGTTGAACACCACAGAAACAAATTGGCTGTCAAAATAGAACTTAGCCTGTTGAGTAGGAATTTGAGTGGAATATTCTCTGCTTTTTACAGAGATTAAGTTGCCCTGGATAACTTGAGTTTTTCATTTTTTCCTCCAAGAATATTTAGAGAAAGTTTTCAAAGGATTCGTACATGATTAATAAATATTGACAGCTGTATAAGTACACAATACATAGTCTAATGAATCATTTAGCCCACCTCTTATTTCACTCAACGGAGAATTCTTTGAACTTCACCATAACACAGTTTCCCAGATGAGGCTCCTTTGTGCCACAATTCCTGTGTGGGGTGCTTTGTGCTGACTTAGCATACACACACTTCACATCTGTAACATATTTAAGATATCTAGTAGGCTTTTACACACCAGTTATACATGCAATTCACTATTACAGTGAGTGAGGTCTTTACAGAAACATTGTTTCTGCAAGTCTGATGCTCGTATTTCCCTAGGAGCAGAAAGTATTCTCTCTCTCAAATTAAACTTGTCATGGAGGGCAGCAAGCAGCCTTTCGAAAAAGCTTTGTCAGAATCAGACTCCGCTTATTTGCAGAAGTCATACTGGGGTAACAAAAAAAAAAAAAAAAAAAAATCAATGTAAAATCCTAGTGCAAACAACAGAGTTTAAAATTAATTACATTGGGCGAGTTTCTGGCTTTAAATCATACGAGTAATTTCACCAGTGCTACTAGAGCAGGCATTCCTGCCAGACCTCATTGTGAGCTTACTCACCTATATCATTTGAAGTAATCCTTTTGAAGTCTTATTTATGGATGCGTGAAAAGCACGATGCCATACAGCCTCATGCTGGGCATGCTGTCATTAAGCTCTGAATGGCAGCAAATGTAATTTAACTTCTCTGAACAGCATCATTTGGAATAGGCCCAGGAAAACCTAGTATAAAACTAATTTCTAGCAGCATCAGATATGTAAGTATTTACAGAGCTCTTTGTAAACATGCTGCAATTAAAAACATTTAATAGAGAGCAAACCCACTTTACCATATGGCAAATCATCTTCTGTTAAGGCAAGAGAGCCTTGGTGTCTGACAAAGAGGGCAAGGGAGACAGACTGTAAATTCCAAAGACCTGACAGAGAAGAGGCCCCCAAAATAGCTTATCTGTGTTGGAATTATGACAACGACATAGAAAAAGTAGCCCCAGGCCTCAAATCTTTGCCATGGGATACAAAGATACCTGTAAAAATCCCTGTGTAGGACCAACATATCTTACATGAAAAATAATTGCTTCAAGCAGCAGGAAGTATGAGGTGCAGCATTATCCCAGAACATCACAGCCTGTTAGTGCTGTCAAGAACTGCATCAGGAGATTAATCTCCATCTATGCAAGGCTTTCTCTTGAGTTAAAATTTCACAGGCAAAGTCAGTATGGAGGGGAAAGGCTAACAGTGGAATGGAAAATACAGACAATCCCTACAGCAAAACTCTTAGAACCCTCCTTCAGGATCCATTTGGTACAAGGTGAAGAAAAGGGGACTCTGCAGTTTCAAGAGCTCCGTTAAATCTGCTCAGAAATACAGATTTTTCCAAACCAAGTTTTTTTTTTTTAAGATAAAAATTTGATATGGTGGCTTAAAGAAAATAAATATCCCTCTTTCTTTGTTACCAAATTGTTTGCTGGAGTCCTGCCTGCAGAGCCCCTGAGTGACCCTAACTTTTCAAATTGGGCCTCACAGAAGTTAAATACAGAAGAGGTTTTCAGGGAGAAACTTAACAGTCCCTGAAAACTGCTAATGAACAGAAACATCTAGAATTATAGTAATCCCCACAATTAATGGGACAAGTAATCCTGTCCTTCATCCCCACAACACAAGGCAGCTCGTGAGCCAGGGTAGCTGCAGCTCCAGTGCCCGTGCTGCAATAGCTCTGCCCTTGTGCAACGCAAAGCGAACGGCTGCTGCGCAGGGAGACAGCACTGGGAGTCACACACGATGCAGTCAAGCTCCGGAACTCCCCACAGCCAAAATTCAGACGATGACCTCAGTAAGATGCAAGTATGGACTGGCAATGCAGGTGGGGAAAGTACCATAAAATACAACAGAGAGAACGACAAGAACCACCAGTCTTCTTGGCACAGGCAGGTCATAAGCCAGCGAAGGAAGAAGCTGCCCCGTTTCATGCAAGTACTGGCCCTCTGTTATGGAATTTTGCATTGGCAGGGAAGCACATCTGAACACACACTGAGTGAGGCTTGGCACAGCAAAGAAAATACCACCAGAAGCCCAGTTTAGAATCTGCAGTGATCCCGGTGATCAGAAGTGTCTGTACAGAGTCTGGTTTTTAGGTAGCTTTTACAGGATGTCAGACACTAGAGTTCTCAAATGGCTCAAACAACTGAGTAGTCTTCAGCGGGTTAAATGCTTTCATAACAGGTCAAAGTTGAGTGACGTTTTTAAGCTTCAATTTGTCCTAAGTGAACCAATATGCAAAACTAATGAGATCATAAATTTTTCCTCCAGTTAATGTGCTAGGTGGAGGATGGAGAACACGGAGAGGCAGGAAGATGAGAGGCTGCCCAAACTCATGAACTTGATTAAACTCATTTAATCTGCAACAAAGAATAAGACCCATAAAAGCAGAGACATTATTCACTGGGATATGATATTCACACAGACGACGGATTCAGCTGCTCTGCCCGCCCAGGATTCAGACTAACCTAGCCATTTTAAAGTTACAGGAAGAAACTAAAACACAAGGTTGTTTAACAAGAAAGCCACATGGGTTTACAATTATTATTTTTTTTAAGGTTCAGTACAATAATGTGCTCCTGTCACAACCCAAGAACTGTAACTTTCTCAGTGTATCATCTTTTTAAAACCATAGGGATGGTCTAGCAACAGCTGTAACTGCGTGAAGTTGCACAAGTTACACATGTATACATCAACTGAATTGCTACTTCTACAACTATGGCAAATACAAAACATAGAAAGTGTCATCCTGCATTAAAACAACAATCTCATACCTTATCTCTATTTGCAGATACCACGCACTAACAGATACAGAGGAAGACTGAAGAAACAGCAGGTAGATACGGAAGAAACCCATTCAGAGAGCAATACTTCAGCTTACTGTATCAGTTATGGTCATCACATATAGTGAAGCATGAGACTGTCTCTCTGCCAAAATTCTCAGGGTTTTTAGTTTTTCAATCCTTACAACTCTCATGTGAGATTAATCTGATTGGCATTTTCCAACCAGAAATTATTGTTTTGATTATATGTACAGACACACACACCAATCTACCAAAATTAAAGCTATGCACATTAAATTGCTTATTTTGAAAATGTGCTGGTTTGGTTTTTTTTAAGAAAAAGTACCTTATCTTAATAAAAACAACACAGCTACTTGTCAACTAACTGCTTATTTCAAAATTCAAGTTCGTTATATTAGCAAACAGTTGTGAAAATCAAAACTATATCTAATTAGATTTTTTTGTAAGCTGAATTCCTTCTTCCTTTTGCTTGAATTTGAGAGTTGATAATAAACATGTCAACCAACATTCCCAATCAGCCTGAACTGATACTTAGATGTGTAAGTCTGATCACAAGAATTGCTTTTCTGAATCCCCTTCAGCAGATTTATGTTTCTTATATTTCCTTACTAATTTCTTACTTACTTTTCACAGTTCAGGACTGAAAGAGCATTACGCAGCACTCTTATCTGCTGCTTCTTTCCCTGTTAGTTAATACTGGTTTGAGCTGCCTTCCACAACAAGGTTTATGTGCCTCGAATTCATGATAAAGACAGAAAAAGGAAAGTGCGCTAGCTAGCACGCAACCTCAGAGCATGGGAAACCAGATCAGTCCCAGATTCTTTCATGAATTCTGGTAAATTGGATACGGCAAGATTCTCAAAATCTAAGCTCCAGCCTCTGTATCTCAGCTTCTCCTTTTTCTTCTAAAAAACACAGCATTTTCCTTTTTTTGTAGTGGGGTTGGTTTTCTGAGGATAACATTGAAGAGTGCAAAGTCCTCAGCCTTTAGCAATGTGGGCAAAGTACTTAAGAGACAAAGTTAAGGCAATAAGACCTTCCAGGGGGTAGAGCTAGAATATATATACTGCTAGTTGATGAATGGTATTTGTTAGCCTTCACTTCCCCCATCACCCAACACAGATGATTTCACATTCTTCACAATGACCCAAATCTTACCTTAAACATACCTTTTCCCTGGTAATGCCTAAATTCTTACATTGCCCACCTGCAAATCATTTATTTGCTTTGTGCTGTGCACCACTGGCTATTAAGGATTGAAAGAAGACCAACCTATTTCCCTTATATCCTTGGATTTGAATCACCAAAGTGTTATAACTCCCAGCATGTGATCACAACTGAAATGAGCTAGTCCTTAATTAAACAGAGGTTGAAGCTCATTGTTTAATTAAACAGATGTAAGTGCCTAATCATTCAACTATTCCAAGCATACACTGCATATCATTTAATCTCACCACCCACATGATGAAGGCACTGCTCTAAGACTTTGCTGCAATCAAACTATTTAAAATAAGCCGGCCTATGCTTTTAACAGAAGAATTTTTCAGAAGAATTTTTCCAATGACTGGATAAGTAGGTGGAAGAAGAGTGAATGTGAATTTATAAAAGCAAGCTGTTTCCAGTAAAGTGTGTGTGAAATGAGAATCTCTGTGTGGAGCAGGAAAAGGGCTGCAGCACACCCACACCCCTTACTTTTTCTGACATACAGAGGCCACACTGTGAAAAGCTTTGTAGCACCATGTATGCCTTTCAAACAACACTCCTGCAACGTGTAGAATACTGCATAGATTCTTGCTTGGGCAAAGAGAGTAGATTTTCCTTAGAACACTTTAAGAAAGCCTGAGCTGTATGTTCATACATACAGTCAATTCAAAGATAGAAGATGAACCTACCTGCAATGCCAGGCAGACTCTTTCTTAGATGTTCAAAGCAAGATGCCTGACATCAGAGGCGGCAAATATTTTTCTATATATCCTTTTTGTGTAGCTGTCATAAGTTAGCTACTTCCTGGAGCAAAAGAGTTTACCTGAAAATATTTTGCTGCATGAAGGGAAAATAAAGACCGATAGGTTAGGCAGTCAGCTTTTTACCCATGCCTGACATATCCAATTGTTCATGAGAGCAGGGGGAAAGAGACTGACAGATTTCTCCAGATTCCTCAAGCCACCTGGCAAAACAGGATGGATTCCAGCATGGATTCAAAAACACGGACAGAGAGTCTGAATTATAATTAGCAGTGAAAGGAGCTTAAGACATGGACAGAGAAGCCGTAGGTGCACTTCCATGTTTGACAGGACAGTCACCACAAAAGGACCCTGCTGACTTTCTGCCTCCAGCCACTTGTGTCCCTCCCTTGTGACGGTGCCCACAGACCTCAGACTGCGCTGCAGCTTACACTGAAGATGGCAGCCTGATGGGAAGAGTAGCCCCTTGCCTCCCTCATCTGGCAATTTCAACTTTAAACCTGTGTTGCCAGCTGATATCCCATCACAAGAGCATTGGTTAGCTGGATCAGGAGAAGGTTTGGCTGAAAATAACTCCCTCACCCAGAAATAAAGGTCCCTGGCCTTGTCTGCAGAAATCCCTATACCGGTAAAGCACAGGGAAGGCGTGAAGATGAGGAAGGTGTTGGGGATTGGTTTGGTTTCTTGTTTTTGTACAATATATCCATGCAGACTTAAGAATGCACATCAAATTGTGGACTTAGTTTTGTCCATTCCACTGCTTGTAAGCTGCAGCTACACAATAAAAATATATTTTTATTGTTGTTATTTTAAACAACAGTTAATTTTAAGTGATTTAAAAGTGAACAGTCAAGTTAATTTCCGCAATGTGGTTCAGAGGACAGAGGAGATAGCAGCCTCGCCGTAGCAAGAACAAGAGGCAAGGGTAGGAGAGCAAGAACTTCTCAGATTAGCTTTACCAGAGGCTTCATAATGCAGAATTGCCTGTGCCGACCACAGGCTAACACCTTGACATGAAGACTCAGGTACCCACAGCCAGAGAAAATTGGTTATGTTTTTAAAATGAGATCGACATATGGACTGCTGTTTTCTTACAAGGGGGGGGCTGGATCATACCTTTTCAAGGGAACAGAAGTCACTTACTTGGGACGTATCAAGCTAGCAGCCTAACGTACAGCCTGGTGGTGCTTAGACAAGCCAGTCGTGAGCAAAGCACGCAGTCCTACGTAGAAGAGGATGTGCGAGGATTAATCGCACCAGGAAGGAGCGGGTCCTTTATGCTCTTGTTGCCCAGCTAAGCAGTCCAGGCTTTAGCCCTTACAAATGTCTACAAATTGTCCGATTACTGAAAAAGCACAAGACACTTGCAGCAATTAGTTTTCTGAAACCACACACCAGGTGGGAAATAAAAATATGGGAACTGTTACAAGAGGGAGAAGCAAAGACATTTGGAAATGAATTTTTCTAGCTCAGCTTTTCTGTTCCTCATGACAGCAAGGTTACACTTGCTGGCATGAGTCTTTCCACAATAGTCCGAATTGTTTTGAATAAGTTTCAAAGTGAATACCACAATGCAATCTTATAGGGTTTTTTCCCCCATATGTATAGCCTTCATAGGGAAAAAACAGAAAAAGTGCCAGTTAAGGATTATTCCACAATGGTAAATTTACAGTGTTTTTGTTGGGTTTTTTGCAAACCATAAAGTAAAAAGTAAAACAGAAATTTAAACTTCACATCAGCCACTGCTAACATTACCTTGTGCTGCCAGTAACGTTGCAAAGTGACAGGATTTCTGTTGTTAAACTTGATGATCAGCAGCATCGCAAAGGAACACGTAACAACCAGTAAACTTTCCACAAAGACAGTTTGCTTCCCATAGATCTCCATACATAACCTTTACTGGTCTCAGTAGGATTATTACATCCATTAGACTGTGGACTCAGCACTGCTTTAGCTCTTGAGTTAATACAACTGAGACTTTTTTTTTTTTTTTACTTTCCTATTGGGAAGTAGCATGTGCAATTTTAGTGATTTCTTAGATCATTCCATAAGTAAATCAAATATTCTTTCAAGCCTAGTTATCAAAATTGTGTCCTTTGATACTACATCCTCCATCAAACTGCAGTAATCCAGATCAACACATTTTAAACCTCCACTCTCTCTCCCAATACCATCCTAGCAGATAGAGTAATTAAATTTGTACTTTTTTTTTAAGTCCTACTCAATAAATCTGAATAAATTAACAACGCATTACTAAGGCTGCTACATTAAATTTGCATAGTGCATTTAATGAATATGCAACTGCAAGTGAAAAGGTCTGCTACTGTGAACCTTCCACATTAGCATAACTACTTCCAGCATGTTTCTTAAATAATGCACTCATTTGCACATCACTGACTTGGCTAATTCTGACTTCAGTCAGGGTAGCCTTGTAATTAAGACTCTTGCTTTAATTTTTAATGAAGTTTATGTTACATCAATCCTGACAGTAATGAGGGGACATGGAAACAAAAAGGCTGCTAATAATTAAATTCACAAACCAGTTTGAGGGATAATAATTCCTGAGGAGAAATTACATGACTAATTATTAATTAAATATTCATACTATTGCAGGGCCATCTCCCTTAACTGCTCCTTCTTGTTGGTAATAATGCTGAGATGTGGATGCCTTCCTGCAACCATTCTGATTTTAAGGTCTTTGGTTAATTTTAGTGCACCATTAATCAATATGACACAAAAAATAAAATTGCTTTAATTGGTATCATTTTATTGTTTCTAAATATTACTACAGTTGGTTTAGTTGTGTAGAATTAATCTAGTTAGTCAGTGCCCATTTTATGGGAACATAAATCCAGTTTATATCCATAAACTTCTAATGGCAGGACAACTTGACCTTTTTTTGTAACATTACTGTTTACAGATAATTACACCAACTCTTTAAAAGGTTGTTTAATAGCTTTGCATTCATCATAGTAAAATGAAAAACATGCAATATTATTTAACTCCAGACTATTCTAAGAAGGTCTCAAAGACCCTAATTTACCCCTGCTGAAAAGTAAGCAATATTAATTTGTGTGTTTTTAAGAAATCTATGAGAGCTTTTCCTCAAATGCATACAAACAGATTGAAAGTGTTTGTATATGGACCCCTATTCATCTTTTACGCAATTTAGATTACATATGTAACAAAAATAACAGCACTGCAATGACATCTTTCACAGAAAGAAAGATGTCAGTGTGTGGCTTTCTGTATGACACAGGTCTTTGAATTGATAGTTTTCCAATCTCTTGTACACAAATACCATAAATTCACAGAGGGATTAGCCTGATTAATCCTAATTTACGTTGACATTTATATCGGTCAGGATTCTGCCTACTGAAAGTATCATGATAAACCTGTAGTATTACATGTTTATTAAAAGAAGTCCAGTTTGCAGGAAAGTTTAGCAAGAGGAAAGAAATTATTTAAATTAGGCTTATTAGTCACCAAACTCAGTTGCACTATGAATTTGTTTTAAAATTTATGTTAGTGCTTTAAAGAGAGAACATTTTGCATAGCATAAAATTGATTCTCAAATTATTAAAAAGATATAATGCATGTCCTTTTATCCTGAAGGGGCATTTGGAAATTCTGAACCAGGGCAAACATTTCATTTTTCTAATAATTCAAACCAGTTGATTCATCAAAGTGAAACAAGTCCATCACCATACATGGGGCAATGATTCCCTTTAGCTAGCGCTTGTCACATTACTACAATCTGACAGGTTTGTAGGGCATTATTACTAGGTCTGATTTGTACCACTCTATCCTTTTACTAAATCTTAAAAATCTTTTTAACTTTTCTTTTTTCCTCTACTCTCTTAAACTAACACCTGAAGGCAATTTAAATATACCACTCTGTAATGAAATACCACTTTCTTTCTCTCTAGAATTAAGATGTCGTTATCAGCCATCTGTTCCTGGGCCCGCTCTCTACTTCTTCCATCAAAGAAATAATTCCAGGCATGAAACACCTCATTGGAGCAACAATCACCTGAAACCGCCAGAGTGCTGCAATGCAAGGGTGGGCCCGGCTGGCCGGCGAACAGCAACTGAAGCAGCTTTTTCAGGTAACTTGGTGTCCCTGTATGCAGGAGGTGAGGAGACATCCTCCTTTTTCTTTCTTCCCTCCTCCCTGTTTCTAGAAGCAGGATCTCTTCATTGCTCTACTTGTGGTCCCTGAAGCGCAACATCTGGTATGCAGGACGGAAGGTGTCTGAAGCGTTCTCGGGTTAAGGATCAAAGCATCAGTTTAAGGGCCAAAGATGTAGGGCCCATACTGAAGCATCTTGATGAAGTTCAGTGGATGCTGAACTCGGATTTGATACTAGCAGTCAGAAAAGCACAACTCCAGCTGTGCTACTCTGAACGTCACCAGTTTTACACACACTCAAGCTGTAGCAACAGCACACAGGCTTTGATTCTTAACCACATTCCTACAAGCTATGCAGAGCTTGTTCTGATCAGAATTTCAACAGGGGAGAGGGTTAGGGGGTGGGGAAATACAGAACGTTATTGCAGAGCCCATAGATGACTACCCAAGCGGGACTCTTCCCTCAGAAGTTAGCCACCAGGCATCACACGACCAGTGGCGCTAGGCCTCCGAGGTTTTGACCAGGAATTTTTCAGGCAGGTGCATGAGTGCGTATATTGTGTGAGCATACACAGCAAAATTGGACGCACCTGACTTACAAAATACATCAGACCTACTTGTCTACTTAGATGATCTGTACCTAGGCAGTAAGATGTGTTACGTCCCCCACTGCAGCAGGTGTAATACAGGGCACCAACGAAGCAAAGCTTGTGTGGTGGATCTGATGCAGTGGACACACCGGACCTGGGCATACCTGCTAGATGTCCAGTCCAGGACATTGCAGAACCTAGTCTGAACTACACTGGTGTCCTAGCTGGATATAAAGACATCTAGAAATCCTAAAATAAAATTTCCAAATTCCTTAAATTCTACCAGCATAAGATTGCCAGGAAGGCAAACAGAGTTTGTCTGGTAAAACCTGGCCAAAAGCCAGCCCTATTAAATAATACCCACTAGATTAAACTAAACCCAAACTTACTGGAAGGTTAAATTAACTTCTTGTTTTATCTCAGATGCGTTGGCATTTTATGCATATTTTCACTTCCCTTGCTTTACAAGTTACACAGCCACACCACACCATTAGTTTTCATTCACTCTTCCCTATTATAGCTAATGTTGCCCACCTAATATTTATTTTCAGTTTGGGAAAGTTCCTGACAGACCTTTTGGCTATATCGCTATACCTACTTAATGATTCCCATTCCCCATTTTTCCATGAAATTACTGATAATGGCTAGCATCACTGCTGAATTTTACTTGTCTTCAAATGCAATCATCATTAAAAAAAAAAAAAAAAAAGAAAAAGTTAATGGACCATTAGAAACTACCCCATCAAACCCTAAAGTTATGATAAAGGAGAAGGGGTGAGCACATACAGCTATTGTATTAAACAGGACGGACCTAGGAATTATAGACCAATGCGCCTCACTTCACTGCTTAAGAAATAAGGCAACAGATAAGCACCAGAAGATAGCAGAGTAAGAGTAATACCAATTTGACATGATTTGCTTTTCACAAATCTAACATCTTTCTGCAACAGGATAATCAGTCTTGCGGGTAGAGGAAAGGCAGTGGATGTCTTAAGTCTCGACTTTGGTAAGGTACATCATCTCTTACAGCATTCTCATCAGTGAAACAGAAAAAAATACCCATTAGAGTGTGAGCTCAAAAATGGGTAGAAAACTACCCTAGCGAGCAATTACTAGTGTTCCAGTGCCAAACTGGAAAGCTGTCAGACTGGGTTCTGTATGGTTCAATCCTGCATTAGTATTAATGAGTACTTTCACTACTGACCTGAAGGACAGAAGACAGTATGCCTATAAATCTACTGCAAGGTGAGAAGGATTATGAATATTCTCAAGGATAAGAACAGAATTCACTGTGATCTTGTCAGATGAGGAAAATGTAGACTAAATGGAGATAAGCCCAGAGGAAGACAACATTAGAGCAAGGAAGGCCCATTAGGGAAAACTGAAGGAACTGGGGTTTTGCTTGTCCCATAGAAGAGGTTTCTGATAGGAGAGAAATAAAGGCTGCTGCTAAGGAAATGATTTTTCCCCACATCCATGATGATGGTAAGAAGAAAAAGTAGTAAGGTACCACAGCAGGGAAGTTAAATATTAGCATTACCACTGGAATATGTTGTGCATCTAAATTATCTAGGTTTAAGAAGTGTAGACAAAAATCAGTCAGGAATGACTTCTATATTGCTGATCCAGACTTAGGAGAGAAGACAGACTACATGACAAGCTCTCAGGATTATTCTAGTCCTGATTCAAGAATTAATTAAATTTTATGCAAAAGCTGTGGTTGTGTATGTACCCCTACATTACATGTACAAAGGACTCACTGCAACTAAGTAACTATCAGTGGAAACTTGAGGTCAGTTTTTGAGATTCAGAGGAATTACAATGTTTGAATGAGACATTCAGCCCCTTAAGAAGATAAAATTATAGGTGCTGAGTAGAAGGATGTAGGTGATCCCCATTAGACATGGAAGTGAAAAGGACGTGAAGTGAATTGGAATTGAAGGAAGGGACTGAGGGGGGCTAGGAAGCAAAAGCTTCCTTGTGAACAGGACACAGAGGGCTAAGGATTGCTTGGATTCTCCATTCCTTCTCCTTTCTTTTTGTGCTGTTGCCCTCAGAAAGTACACCTCTTATCAAGTTGAGGAGAAAGTAAAATTCTGAGGACCTGCCGTCTTGCATTCCTGAAGCTCAGGTGTAGGCTCTAGTGGCTCAGTCCTCCCTGTGACAGAAAGCACTACTGCACAGGCACAGAGATAGATCTTTAAATGCAGTCTTGAACTATGTACAAGGCTCAGGTTTCCAAGCCTTGAAGTCTGGCCTTCTTGCCGAGTTTGCCAACAGAAATAGTGACCGAGAAGGTATTGCTGAAATTTACCAGCACTGCTCCCCCACCCCGGTCATAAGGTAACAACATTCCTGCAGCATTTAACTGGAAGAGATTTGAGCCACATCCGAAAAGCCCCGAGCCAATGAAGCTAAGCTACATTTCCTGACAATGCTTGTTTTAGTTGTGACTGTAGCCTACCATAGTAAGAGCACCGAGAGGTAAACTCAACTCAGCTGCTTGGCACTAGTACACAAAGTATGTCAACACACGCAGCTGGGTCTGGGTGAGGTTTCTGAATCTACAGTTTGAATTTGGAATTGCAATTATTCAAACTCTAGTAAATGGGGGGAAAACTGCCATTTCTAATTTGGGATTATTGTACAAATTTCAAAGTAGATGCTTGTTCCCAAGAGGAACAAAATACATATGTTTTCAAATATTCTTGTGAATTATTTTTTTTAAAACAGGTTTGGCTCGAAGTGTTTTGCTTAATTAATGTAAAAAGGAATGTTTCAACTGGCAATTCTCAGGCTTATATTTTGTTTACATGAAAGGAAATATTTTAAAATAAAAACCATAAATGTTCCATTTTGACAAGGTTTGGGTTTTTGTCTCTTAATCAGAGCTCTTTTCTCCCAAGCATGCCTTCATTAAAAAAAATGCACTTTTCAAGAAGACATTTCCACAAAAATATCTTCCAACACATGAAACATTTACTAGAAGTTTTTCTACTACCTTGCACTAAGATTAGTAATACTTTATTTTGCACCAAAAAAAATACTGTAACTGAAATCTACCTATTCTTAATTTCATAATGAATTCATTCGTAGATCTGAAGCCACAATGAGTTCTCCCAGTGTGAGAAGATACTGGCCTGATCCTATGTGAAAGCAACAGCAAGAATCAAGACAGCAGATATGATCCTTTAAAAACTCTTTGGTGAGTGAATAATTATTTTATTGTATTTCTTTTAAACAATTCAGTAAGAATGATAGGCTGAAAATATTTTAGTAGCAGGATGTTTTTTTAAATTGGAAGATAGTCTCTAACTAGCTGGTTTTATGCACAAATCTGCAGACCTTTCATAAAAGGCAGAAAATATACTAGCACTGAGGTGCACAACTGGCGCATTAACAGTATGAACTGCAGAGTGATGGAATAGGATAATCATGTCACAGTAAATCTGATGAAGGAAATGGCACATGGTACGGAAAATCAGCATCCAAACAATGCCACTCAGCTACATTTACTTCAGCAGTCAGTCCCTCCAAACACTGCCCTTCCATGAAATAATTCCATGTAAAAGAACTTTTTTATACACTCATTTTTCAACAGCTGCCATGTCAGTTAAGCTATCATATTAGTGTTCAATCCTGCAAGCTGTCAATATTTCCTAGACTAATAGCATCAGGCACTTTGCTAACCATCAGCAGCTACAGCATTCTGACCAATCTGGAAGCAAGGGCTCCAAGTCAGTGAGCCCAAGAGTGCCTGAAACAAGAAATCAATTTTAATCTGAGGGAACCCTAATACACTTCCCTTCTAAAGCTTCTCAATTTTGAGAGTGCCATAAAAAGCATAAGAAGATGCGAGGGAACAACCATACTTGAAGACTTGTGCACAGCTTTTTTTAGGAATGTACAGACTCAAATTTAACATAGGCACAAAATAGTCTGAAAAAGTGAGATGGCTTTTTAGCACATAGAATTCAGATTAGTGTGACCTATCAATTCCTAATTCCATGTATACTTCGATGCCTAAATAGTATCTCATTATCCTGGACACCACACCTGCAAAAGCCTACAAATTTGTTTAGTTTTTTTTAATACACAAGTCATTCTGGAGATGCTTGGACTACTCTGTCAATGCACATTGATTAGTCAATGTCTTATCTGTATGAAGAATATGTAAGCCACCTACTAAGATGTACATTTTAAGGCAAAAATCTCTGTGCTGATTTTCCTCCACTGCTCAGCAAAAGTTGGGTGCATTCTGTATAGGCCCATATGTTTAACGCAGATTTCCAGCTAACCCTCTGTTCTGCTTTGACGCAGGAGTCAAGTGAGATAATATTTCTAAAGCTATGCTAGGGCTTCATTTAGCAGTACTGTAAGCCTTACCAAAAATAATTTCCTCCATAACTGTTTCTCAGCCATAAACAATAGGCAATGCAAAGGGCAGTACTGACCATATCCCCAAATCCCAGTTGTACTGGTTTTGGCTGGGATAGAGTTTGGTTTTTTCACAGCAGCCCATATGGTGCTGGTTTGGATTTGTGACCAGAACAGTGTTGATAACACACAGACATTTTAGTGCTTACACAGCATCAAGGCTTCCTCCATTTCCCACTCTGCCCCAGCAGCGAGTAGGCTGGGAGCAGGCAAGAGGCTGGGAGGGGACACGGCCAGGACAGCCGACCCCAGCTGACTGAAGAGATATTCCATACCACATAACATCACCCTCAGCAACAAAAGCTGGGGGAAAGGAGGAGGCAGGGCTGACCTTCAGAATGATGGCATCTGTCTTCCCAGGTAACAGTTACGTGTGATGGAAGCCTGCTTTCCTGGAAACAGCTAAACACCTGCCTGCCGATGGGAAGCAGCGAATTAATTCCTTATTCTGCTTTGCTCACATGCGCAGTGTCACAGAGGCACGCACAATCAAATCCAGTAGGTGTTAAAAGTCAGATTTATTCTTCAATAAAAAAGTTAGTTAGTTAGAACTCTGATAACATAAGTAAACCACAGGCTCAATGACATAAGGGGAATTAGTACTACACAGCCGACTTAAGAATCCTTACGATTTAAAAGTGATGACTCAAAATGCACATACCACTCACCTAAAAGATGAGGGCTCTCTTCCTCGAGGAGTTACTTCGGGCAGTGCCCCGACCCGAGGGGGAGTCCCCGGCTGCAGACCCACTGCTCCAAGGGGGATCGATTCCAACATGTCCTCTGGCGGGACCCCGTTCATACCCTTTGTCGAATCTGATCTGTGGTCATTTAATCGCTATTGGCCCAGGTCACCTCAGCAAACCTGGCACATCTCGACTAGTCTGTTTGACTTTCAACCTGTGGCCTCTAGGGTCTGTGGGGTTTTTTTTTCCTCTTCTCCCTGCCTGAACAAGTTCTGTTTGCTGCTGGGGGGAGTGTACTGCCACACACAGATTTTGCTTTACCTTTTAAACTGTCTTTACTGTCAACCCATGAGTTTTCTCACTTTTGCCCTTCCCCGTCTCTCCTCCACCCTGCTGGGGAAGGTGCAGCAAGTCAGCGCCTGTTGGGAGCTGCCTACTGGGACTAAACCACAACACCAGTCAGTACAAAACCAGTAGGTGCATATTTGTATTTTTGGTCATGCGCAAGCCTACCTTTAGCCTGTTCAGTTTTGCTAGCTGTGCAGTGTAGAGCTGGTTGATGAAGCTTTTGAGTCTGCATTTACAAGAACTACAGTCCATCCCTCCATGCAAAACTGCCCAGACTCGTAACCTCAAATACACCAAACTCAGATGCCACTGCCCATTCCTCCCACCTACTAACAGACACATCCCAATCTCATAGCGGTTCACTTTCTCACCCTACAAAACAGTGTGGAAGGCACAGTATGTCCCAAACTCTTCTGCCAGGATTTGGGTCCTTTGTAAGAATAAATTAATATTCTCTGACAGTCTCTTCTTCTCCGCTCACCTCAGACTCTCTGGTAATGTTGAATTTCAGAATCTTTCTACAATCTTAAGGGGAACAAGTAATAACTTTCCAGCATTTTATAACCACCATTTATTTCCAATAGTTCTGTGCCCAGTGATGCCAAAGTCCTAGCTGGTTGTTCAAATTATATAGAGAACTTCCCCATATAGGGAAACCTTGATTATCCAAGTATATTTGTGGAGTTACTGCAAATGCCCTACTTAGAGACTTGCAAAGAACTGACCCCATTTGTTTCTGTAAAGCCCAGAAATTTCATTACCTTCTCAAAACAAAAACTGAAGAAATATCTTCCCAAATGGTGGTAAGACTGAGAAGACAAATGTCAGTGCCAATCATTGTGCACCAATATCTAATACTCAGTCTCATCTACAATGAGCCATTCAAAAGCAGGTTGTCGGAGGTACTTCTGAGGAACTAGAAAGAACAAAAGGAAATCAGAGCTACTGTAAAGTCATCCTGAATTCTCGGTAGAGTCACAAAGGGTTAAAAAATGGCACTTTTAAATCTCTTTAAGCCTGAATTCAAATATAAAGGTAATTCAGCAAATTACTAAGTGCAACATGCATCTGACTAGACTACAGAAGGAGCTCAAATGCCCAGGTATCGCAACAGATCCTGGAAGGTGCCTCAGGGAACACTTGCTGTTTCATACAAGGAGATTCACTCTGAAGACAGGAACAAAACGCCAAACCCCTGTACAAAATTTGTTGCCTGTTGAACTGAAGTCTCACAAAGGCAAAGTGATCCACAACTCGAGACTCCATGTTCAGTTTATCCGATTGCTCTGAAACTACAGCAAGCAGGGTACAGGCAAAACGAGCTGTTTTGGCTATGTTCTGGGCTGCAGCTAGAAGGATCCGTTTGAGACGCTGTACCATTCTGTAGGAAATAGTTGTTTCTCTTGATATTAAGTCTTGGCCAAAGCCATGCCTCTGTAGCAAAACTCCACTTTTAAGAAGACAGTCACATGGAAAATAGACAACTGATTGGCAGATGGAGGCATCACTGCATACGCCACTGCACCGCTTCACAGGCGAGAGGAGCGTCCCAAAGGCACCCCCCAAAAACTGCTGAGCTGCGCACGGCCAGCACAGTACCTGCCCCGAGCCCTAAGAAGTGCAGCTCGCTCTCTCTGCTGGCCAGCCTCGCACCAGCAGGTATGAACAATCCCCAGTATGGCAGGGAACTGGACTGTTGGCAAAACATTGCATTTGCCCCTTTTCAGCTTTAATCACAGCTCATAATCTGTACAAACAATCAGGAGGAGTATTATTGATGTGGAAAGACTAGACAGAAATTTGTCTGTTCAATGTATAAGAATTATTTTTTTAAATTGTAAATTTCAGACAGAACTAGAAACTACAAGGATTGGTTTGCTGTTTGGTGGATTTTGTTTCCCTGCCCCCCCCAAAATTAAGATTTTTATGAAAAGGAATGAGAAAATTGCCAGTTTCTAGCTAAAAAAATTTTTAACCAAAAGCTTACTGAAGGTTGAGTTTCAAACTTAAAAAAAAATTACCTCTTTTTTTAAAGCAGAAAAAAAGCAACGTAAGAGATATATATACCGTATACCTACAGTTGAAAGCCTATGTTTCCTAATGATGAAAATGGTGATGAATCACTCGGATCTATTTGTGTTTCTCCACCCAAGTTTTCAAGCCTGGTGTTTACTTGGAATGAACTAGGAATGGAGGACATTTGTTACAGATTTATTGAAATTTTTCTCTGTGCCAGTGCTGTACTAATTATAGGCTCCCTATATTTCATTAGGAGACATTTGTAGCAAACAGGAAGACAGGTTATTTTATTGGCCAGGCATGCTGAAGGAATCAAGACTTAATGTATTCCATAAAGTTAGCTGTATAATTAGTAATGGAAAAAAGTTAAATGAATGCTGCTCTCTATTTCACATTGTCTATATAGTTTCTGCTAACAACTAACTCCACAGCACTTTTTTGCCACAATTCAATAATCAAACACTGGAAATTTGGGCCATTTTGACAGGACATTTTAATTACACTACAATTTTTTTTATTTTTTTTTTTTTTAAAGCAGGTGAAGGCAAGACTCCATCAACTGTTAAGTTGAAACACCTAATGACAATGAATGCAGATTTACTCGCATAATCTCTTGCCATTGTTCAAAACTTGCAATTTCAGTGAGCATTCCTGCTATTTAATTTATTTCCCAAAAAAGGAACCAACAAAAGATCCCAGGGTCAAGTGCAATGAGACCTCTAAATCCACACAAGGAACTCCTGGTTTCCAAGGGGATCTACATTAGTACGGAAACCTGTTTGCAGCCTGCAAGATGCAGATACTAACGAATATATTATTTTATAAATATAGTTTTATTTTTACTTTTTCCATCAGTAAAGCAGAATTTCCATCACATTTTATAAGAACTTAATATCCAATTTTGTTTTTTATAATTACACTAACAACGCAATAATGGGAGTTTCTTTTACCCTTCAACATTGTGCACTAGTCAGATGAGAACTTTGTATTGCATAATACATGATGCCCTGCTTTACATGTGATATGCTTTACAAAAAAATCTTAGTCTAATTGTGAAAGACTACTGTTACAAAACATTCTCATCACTGGCGTGTTTAATTGAGCTCCTGAGAGGCAGTATCAGTAAGACTTAGGGATAAATAACCAGTAGTCCCATTGGTCTCACCAAGAATCCATTGATGTTTCATAAATCCTAGTCAGTACAAATCTAATTGAGTTACCATGCTGAATTAGCTTACATCTAAATGGCATTCATGTCTACAAATGGAATAATTAGAGTCTAGAAAATGGGATATATCAAGTGCTATCCCAAGTGACAACAGCAAGACATTTGTATTCATTCAATCAACCGCTTTAAAAAAGCAGATGTAATACTTGATTTGGGGTTGATGATGAGACAGTGTTATTGAGTCTAGCAATGATATTAGACAGAGAATGTTAACTATTTCTTCATATCTATCTATTTATATTTATTCTAAGAGATTCTTCACTTTGATTCTTTCAGATTTTGCTTTAGGATACAAAGTCATTACATGACTACATACTCCCTATTTTATATCTAGGGTAATGAAATCAGCTACACTCATTAGCGCTCTTCTTTCCACTACTAGAATTCTAAGATGAATAGCAAATAAATCAATAAATAACAGGATTTGCAACAGAACTTTCAAAGCTACTAATATAGCCACAGTACCAAAGGAGCCTTTTCAGACAGAATAAAGCAAATAGGACTGTTCATTTTGTCACCTTGCTTAACCACTTTCTTCTATGTACTGAATTAAGTAAGGTACCACGACACTCTTGCCAGAATCCAGTGTCACCCTGCCAGCAACATCCTGCACTACAGACAGAAATTCATCAGATGCCACTAGTTGGCTGGTCCAGGTTTAGTTAAATACCATCTGTTTTTTTCAGGACAAATATAAAACATGGCTATCTCAAACTGTATATAAAACCACTACTAAATTAGGATGAATCTTTGCAACACCGGATAACAGATTCCTTTAATTCAGAAAGTAGTCTAATTTGCATGCATATTTTATTTATTACACCAATTAAGTTTTGCAAATAGTTTGCAATGAGGTCCCTATGACCTAATAATTCACAATTACTCCTGGGATATCCTGCCCACTTTAGCACGTTTTGAATAATATTGCTATCTCCTTGAGAAAAATAATGCATTTTTTACACGATGGATTTATTAGGAGTGTGCACACCTCTTTCTTAACCAATTTTACTCTAGGCAGGGTTACTGGAACTACTTCATAGGCCTTTGTCGTGTTGGTTAATGAATGCTTTTCTTCAGCTTCCTGTCTTTTCAGCTACTTGTCTTCTAAGCTCTCGTGGAAATCCCATGTATATACAATCTAGATGAGCCCTCCGGGTGGTAACACAATATAAATGAATAATAACCATTTGAAACTGCCAGAATGATATCCTGTTTCTGCTATAGCATTAAATAATGGAGCACAGCTGAAAATGGACATTGCGGAGCAAACTTATCACAGTCGAATCTACTCAAGTCTGGTAAACTTGCTTCAGATTCATACCGCAGAATTTAACTTCCAAAAAACTGCATCAGAAAAAAATTAATTTGAGGGTAACTTGGATCTATTCAAATAATGACAAGTTGTATTGAGTTATTTTATAAGAACAAATTAGTGTATAGTTTGCTCTGCTTTTATCAGCTTTATAAGGAATTCTAAATGAGCTCAGAGTATGAAAAACTGCTTTATTTTGGTAGTGCTCAAGCAAGACTGGCATTTCCTTATACTTCATATGCATAGCTTCCTCCCTTAAAGCATTCAGCTAGTAATCTGCATTTCTAAATTTATTTTTCATTCCATTACAAACTAACAAAACTCCCTCTTTATAAGAAAGAAAATTTCTAGCTTGCAAGACAGTTAGGGAAGGTGAGCCATTTGCAACAAAAAAAAAAAAAAAAAAAACAGACATCATATATTTTGCCCGTGACTTTCACATAAAGACTCAAATATCTGCCTATGCTTTTGGAGAATGTGATTCCTATGGGAATAGAAACCTGCTCGAGAAATGAGTACCCTGCAACATAACGTACTTTTAAAACTAAACATAGTGGTATGAAGCATCTCGGTATTCCTACATCTTTTCTTAGAAAACGTACTTGGCCGCACTCAGACAAAAGCCCTAAAATTGGTATGTCAAGCTGAAAAATCCACCTTCCTGTGTCCTTCCAGTGCTTTTGCTACCGGGTGTGTTTCCCAACACTGGGCTAGAGCCCAGGTAAAGGCCCTGCCTTCCCAACGCCCCCACCAGAAAAGCTGGCAGCTGCCCGCACAGCCCCCTGCCCGCCCGCAGGTCCCGTGGCTGCCCAGGAGGCCCCTTGCCGAGAAAGCCTCTCCAGATATTCCCTTTCCTTCGGCTTGACCTGCTCTGCTATTTCACTCTACTGCAGTGCAACACTGAGAAAGCACTCTTTTTTCTCAGTGCTAACAGCCGCGAAATATTTGCGAACACATCTCGGCTTCAGTCTTCATAAGACACAGCTCTTTTGTCAAAGTTCACCCACCTCACGCCTTTCGTTGTAGGTCATAGTTCTCTCCCTGCAGCCGTCTGAGCTTTGTCTCCCTCTGCTGCTTTCTCATTTTACACCGTCCTTCCATAACGAAGTGCCGAGCGCTACCGTCCACGTAGAGCCAGATCCTGCCTTCATCCAGAGAGACTAGCTTGGTGCACCTCGCGCACAGATGGCAACATCTGCCCCCTCTAACACACCAGGTCCTACCCAAAAAGCCACCAAAATCCTTCCCACTGCTGACTTCAATCCACCAGTTCGTGCTGAGCCTCAGCAGTGGCCTACCAAGTTTTCTGTCCCATCACCCACCCATGGCTTTTCACCTCGCTCATTCCCATAAGTAAATCTCATTTCAGATCATTTTCCCCAGCTGATTTGATCTGATCCTATTTTGCCCAGCAAAATGGATTCATCGGTACTTTCTACCTGTTCTAACACCTTTAGATTCTTTCCTGTATGTCTGAAGCTCCTCTTGATAAAATGCACCTAGCAACGTGAAAAATAAAATGGGCAATTCTCCAACAGGCCACCACGGAGAAAATGACTATGCTTTAAATGAATTAAAAAAAAAAAAGTAGCTGTTTCCTCATCACCAGCAAACTGTTTCAGAAGGGAATGCTGCAAAAGCCTACATCATGCCTTCGCTTACAGTGGTACACATGCTTTGTCGACAGCAAAATGAAGTAATGAGTTCTGCATTTTGGTTTACTGAAATTTGGGTTTAAACAAGCGGGAGCTGTACTCACATGCGAGAAAATAACCCAAACCAGCAAAAATGCGCAGAATAAAAGCCTCTTATGCAATGTAAATCTCAAGCGGCTGTGTTCATTGGAGCAATGATGACTGAAACCAAACCTCTTGCTGAACGAGGTATGCAATGAAAGATCTTACAAAACGAACTTAAAACAAACCATGTTTACAATATTCATAAGTGTGGTATGAAATAGTCACAAACTACATAATATTCCAGCTCTTTGAGGTTTTTCTATTTTAATTCTGTGCAATTTCATTAACACCCTTGCAAGGAGATGTGCTTGAAAGAACTCCATAATATAGGTCATTTTTTAGTAGACATTCATATTCCGTTGTTAATTGGTGATGCAAGGAGGAATGAAATAGCCTAGGAAGTATACTACAGGGAATAGCTTGCATTGGCAAACAAAATGAGCGAGTAATCTAGCAGATCTGTTTCCTTTTCCAAAATCCGTCTATGGCACTGCATTTCCAAGTATGGCCGTGAAAAGCAACAAATTAGAATTAGTACAAATCATTTTGTGTTATGCCTACAGTTAAGTGATGTGCAGGGCAAATGAACCAAACCCCCATTTCTTCTGTGCACCAAGCTAACAATCTGAGATGGCAAACACAGATTAAGACACCAGCCCAGAAAACGCTGTAGTGACCACACAAAACTAGAACACTTTGTTTCATTAGGATGGAGATCTATGTGGTTGGACTACATTTCCCATCATGCAGTGTGCAGGAACTTGATTGACAGTTTTAGTAACTACATTTTCATAAAATAGAATTGTGACTCAGCTACAAGAAAAAACACCATGTGAAATTGCTTGGTGTTATTTAAAAGGACACAGACTAAATGATTGTTTATCAGTATACAAAATACTGAGTGAAATTTTCCCACAGGAGTAGCAGCCTGAATAGTATTAACAGTGCTTTAAACTGTAATGAATTCCCAGTCTAATTCACTATGAGGTTTCAATTTATACCACATTTAGAGTACTCCAGGTTCAAGTAATCACTGCAGTAATTAGCTTACTTCCAGTCCTCCAAAATAAACCCACTAATTTTTGCAATCAGCCTTCATTTGGTTAATCACCAGTTTAATTGATTTAATTAGTTTGATCTGCAAAATTAGTCAAGTGTAAATACTGTTTTGTAAACAGAGTTTAGCTCCAAGCTGTAATATAGGGAATTCTAATTCAAAGCTACAGTTAATAATAAAAACCAACACACACATGATTTTGTTGCGGTATCCAGCAGTTTTAAGTCTGCAAGACACAAATTTACACTTTCAATAGATAATGCTATTTAATATTAGTGACAAAATTAAGGACATGGCCTCTCAAAGTTTTATTCTCAACTAATGCTTTTTACACTGTGACAACTGACACCAGAATGGTGGTTTTGCTTTCTCTAGGTTAAGAGCAGAATATTTCCTTTTTTATTTTGCTTTTGGTTTCAAAAAATGCTAAAAGGCATTTATTAATGAGCTAGACCAAAGGCAAAAAATATAAGGAGAACTCTGGTTACTCCTAAACAAACACTATTTTGGAACATTTTAGAAGGCATGGGAATAAAAGAAGCAAGCCAAGCTGCAAACCTGAGTGGTACCATACAAGGCAGAGAGGATGTCTAAACAGAAATAATGCCCTGAAATTACAAGTTGAATGTAATTTGAAATAACACTGGAATCAAGAATTTGCTATTCTAGCACAGCTCCATCACTTATTGATACTAATCATCATAAAAGTACAGTTGATCCTCAAAAAAAAAAAAAAAAAAAGCTGCGTGTTTAACGACAAATACCCAAATTCGCCCATGTACACATTAAACTCTTCACAGTTATCGCAGAAGATACAGAGCACGTGCTCAGAGCAAGGCAGGTGTCTCCCTGGCGGGCAGCCTAGCGGACACCCAGGCGGCCAGAAAAACTGGCCAAAACTGGCCAACAGAAACCAGCCTTCCGCTGAACAGTGCTCAGAGAAAAGAAGTGACGGCAGCGTCCCGCGTAAATGAGAAAGACAGGGGGGTAGGATAAAAGAAAGAAAAAAAAAAGAGAAATGGCCAAGATTATGTGAAAAATTTCTTTCCAAGGAATGTAAGCTAATAAAAGCACAAGTCTAGGATGCAGATAAGAGATCCGGTCTTAGCTCTGCTGGGCTGCCTTTGCCATTATGGTCAAGTCATTTAGATTTTCTGAATCTCACTTCAAACTGTAAGTGTAAATTGTGTTCGTTCCTAAGTCATACAGGCAGTGCATCAATCCATTACAGAAAGGGGGGGGCGGGGGGAAAACAACCCTTGTATTGAAAAATAAGATTCTAGCAACAAAACATCAAAAAGTTACCTTGATTATTTTTCTCCCTAAAAAAAATATTTCTATTTCAAATTGGCTTAAATGAAATTTTTATTCTATTTTAGTTTATTGAAAGATTTTCCTTTTTTTTTTTTGGTACCAAGTATTTGTACCCATCTCCCACCTCAATCTTGCCCCTGAATATAAAAGTATCTATAAAACTCCTTTTCCTCCCATTTTCCCCCACCCCTTTTTCCAGGTGAACCTTTCAAAATTATTTCAAATTGAAGTAATTTAACCACCACACCCAAACATTTCAAGATTTCCTTTGTTGTCTGAAAATTGTTTCCCGACAGCAGGACATTTTCCTAACTGCAGAGATATTACAATTTCAGAGAAGAAAAAGGAAGGCGGGAAGAAGTGTGGGGGGGTGGGAGATAAAGCCAACTATAATTTTTTTCAGTTCTCTTCACTGTAAGAAATGGAAAACATTCAAGAAAAGATACATTCAGCAAAAAACCCCTAAAAAGTGAAATCAAGTTTCTGTTCATTCTGATTTTAATTTCTCTCTAACAAAACGCTTCCAACTTCCTATCGAATATTTTGTTCAAAGCATTTCACAGGAAAGGTTTTTTGTTTCTTTGGTTAGCCACTTGGGTGAAAAAAAATAAAATTAAGCAACCCCAAAACAAGAGCAACTCCTCGGAGCCTTTCAAGCTTCAGAAAGTATTCCTACAACTCCGGAGAAGGCCAGACACGCGCGGCAGGGCAGAAGCGCGCAGCCGCCCCCACTCCACCCATTGCATCGCCGCTCAGTCCGCCTGCCGTCACAGAAAGACTCAAAATTTGCAGGATCTAAACCAAGAAGGAACTGCAACTTCCGCGCCACTTCTTTCCTATCATTTTAAAGCCTTATTTTTCACATCTTATGATGTATTAATTCGTGCATTTGCAAAAACAACTGTGAATTCTGTTTTGTACATGCGGCGTGGTTACCACTAAGGAGGATTTGAGGGATTCGCATTAAACCGAGTCCCAGATGGTTTTGTCCTTGTGATTTGCATTGATCTGTTCTTTGTCAGTTCTAATTATCAATCCAAACAACTGAATTCAGTCGACCACTCTGCAGAAGACCTATTTATGCACACCATCAAAGCACAGCTATGATACAAAGCCTGAAGAGTTTCCCCAATGCTCCGTGTAACTTCAGCGATAGGTCTCTTCATAGAAGACGCAACCCTACCCCTGCCCCATCTCCTGAGCTAACACAGTCTGTTCAAGTCTCAGTCTCTCTGCAGGACTTTTGTGTGAATAAATAACATTTGCTGGATGGAAATAAAACCTCTAATCACCAAGCCCTTGAAGAAGAGCACCCTGTGGAATAGATTACAATATTTTAGCATGTTCATTTCATTTGGTGTTTCCACTAGTGCTCTTTTAACAATGATGCAAACTGCACGTTGGGTACTCATTACACCACGCTGGAGAGAGTAGGATACCTCGTACATATGCATTAAACGGTGGCTAGATTTTCCTTCACTACATGCTGTGTCTGAGCTGAGGCACAAACATGTATACTCGAGAGCAGTAGTTGGGGTATATTCCTGGCACGCTGCCATTGTCAGTGAAATATGTCCTTTTTACAGATGTTTCTTATACTAGTGGGAACAAATTGCTCATCCATATACACAAAGACATACACCAACAGACATAAGGTACTACGAAGAAAAAATTTATGTTTATATAGCCAGCAAAAAATGGGTTTAAATAAATTCAGTTTGGAGAGTACTAAGTGTGTGCATCTTAATGCAATGGACAGCTTCCATTTTCTGAAACACAAGTCAGAGAGAAAAAAAAGCACGTTGCATTTCATAGGTGGGCTTAGAAATGCAGATCATTAAGCTTAACCAAATGCAAAGCATAATTGAAGCTTATTAGCTTTGTTGGTACATAAGCGCAACATATTAACTAGGTTTACAAATAAACTGCAATATGTACTTTCGCATTCGGTTGCTTTGAAACAGGTCCGTCATACAACTTTGAACACTGGGAAAATTCCAGAGTTCCTGAAGCCAATTCCTGCAGAAGCTACAGCATGTTTCATTCTTCTGAGAAGTGAAAGGTGTCCCCCGGCTGCTCAGATACGGAAAGATCTGTTTGCTGAACGAGCTGGACAAGAGCTTCAGATTGCTCGGATGACTTGACATCTGAGCCCTGCAGGTAGGAAAGCTTATTAGCGGGGACCTTCGAGGCTTTTTAAAGGGTTTTAGCTTTTATGCGCAAATAATAGGAACACTTCTGAAAGTTTAGAGACTTGGAATCTCTATTTAATTTCAGAGTCCCAACTCCACTATCACCAGGGCTGAATCTCTGCACTTGCATGTCGTGAGGATCTCCATCACCACAATTCTGTCACAGGTGGCAGAATATACAAGAAGAAGTATAGACCATATTCACACTCTTAGCTTTATGCTGTTTATGGGAAGACCCTGCAGAAGCCTGAAGTGGTGTGGATGTATAATATCTGGTCCAGAATAAACATTAACTAGTACAAAGTTGCATCATCAATATTCTTAACAAATTCAGACCAGTGGAATGAGCTTAATACCTGTCGCTAATCCAACATTATGTGGAAGCAAAGTTTGTGCTTTAGTAATTAGAAACCCTAAAAGAGCATTTACGTTATCATTGAACTGTGCCTTCAAAATCCTATACACCCTGACCATATTTTAACTAACTTGCAATTTTTTTTATTTATTTTATTTTTATAGCAAGCCCTGTTAGCTTTGCTCTCACAGGAACAAGAAATCAAGAGACTGAAATACATTCTGTATTCTTATTTATATGTATTATTCATATTCATGTTTTCTAAGAGACTGATGGATTTTCTAATTTGTAAGATTTCTTAGGCAATCAAGAGTAACTCTGAAACAACAATGAATGGGTAATGCTCATACTTGCTATGTTTGATTTAATGCATTTGGCTAGGGTTAACCTATTTGTGTTTGCTTCCTTCAACCGTACATTAGTAAAGTTTCATTAAAATGAAAAAGGGTTGTCCGTATTCCTGCAAAGCGTACTGCACGTTCTTCAGCAGCTTTTAGACCAGATCATTTCCTGTTTTGAAGGAGCAAACAAGCCTCAACAGAAGCTTCAAAGCTTTTTTAACAATCACATTAGCTTCCATTACACTGCTCTAATCATGAATGCTCCAAGAACTGCTTGAGACTTTTCCTGTTTAAGTGTTATATTTTGGGACCAAATAGAGCCAAACTTAGTAAGTAATTATTCTTAGAGTCACAGCAAAGATCTCCCCCCGGCCCTTCCATATAGCCTGCGGCTTGTGATCGGAGGGAATGAGAACAATTTACAGAAAATGTACAGCATTACAGGCCACACATATAAAGGAATAAGCGACAGTTACTTCATATGCATTCTGGCAGCTCTCAGAATTTCTGGCAGTGCTAACAGAATTTAAGTGATTTCAGGCAGAACATGGTCACATACAATTGCTTAATAACCACTAAAAAAAATTCATACAGCCACAGGCATAGGCTCACTCTCAGATACACACCCTAGTTTCAACCATATTAATTCCAAATTGAAGTTACTCACCCTCTGCCTCTGATCAAGGCCTCGAAGTTCTCACAAAAGAAGTCTTTCCTTGGAAACGAGGACTGTATCAATACGAACACTTCCTTCTAGATGCTAGCTGCTTTCCTCATGATCCGAGTATGATTCACTACTCTTTCTGTATGTCACATAGATGTTTTCTCTAGGGAAGCTAGCAAACACCCGTTGCGGCAGCACGTTGACTTCAGAGTGTCTGCAGACTCCCCCCTGCCACACAGACCTAGGCAGTCTCCCACCAGCTGTACCCTACAAAGGTAATTGCACATTAATACAATCTCCTTTCTTTCCCCTTGTCACCCTCACTAAACAGAAGACCATTCCAAGTCACTGCACTGCTTAAGTGGATGGCTCCAGGGGTTGAGAAAAGTTTAAAAAAAATAATTTTAAAATGGGTGGGAAGAAGAATAGTGACGAGAGAAAGACTTATTTGTAAGTGTCCTAGACTTTTTTTTAATTACTGCTAATCAAGACCACCTTGCTCTTCTGAATGCCTTTGAAGCTCCACAGCAGCTCTCACAAATGCTGACAATTACTTGCAAAAGCAATCAGCAGCCGTCTGCATGGGCATCCCTTTGAGTACCCTGAGCATCAGGTGCCGGTCCTTATTTTTGAGATAGTAAGGACACAGCAGGAACCTGCACAGAACTTTTCCTTGGCTTTTAAACAACTGAACATCACCTCAGTTTTTGTGATCTATAGCATCCCTATACTCATACCTTATTGTCCTGATTTATTCCTCCTATATCATATGTCATCCTTCACTGACCTATTTCTGTGGCTATAAGACTGTTCATTTGCCATGCAGCACGTGGCTATATTGGGTAACAAAACAGCCAAAGTGAACGAAAAAACGCTTCTGAGGATACTGTATAATACTTTGTATTACAGACTTTAGCAAGAACACGCTGTTTTTAATGATGAATCTATTCCTGAACCTCTTCCCCTCAGGATTTTTTAATAACCAGGTAATACCACATGACTCTCATCATCTTCAAATGGAAATCATTATGCTGAGACCAATAAGCCACAAGGAGCAAATACTGATATTTTTAAGATTATTAATGGCATCAAGGCCTGAAAATTGCAAGAATCAGATGAACGCTTGTAGGAATAATGTAATCCCAATTAACAGCAACAGGTTTATATAACTGTATCTGAAGACAGCAAATGTCACTCGTGAAGGAAAACGTTGTCAGAATAAATTTGTAAAAAGTAACGAGAATAAATCAAGATATAAAAGCTAGCTGGAGGTTAGCATTTTGCCTATTCCTCCACCTTCAGTCTGCACCATACAGTGCAAGACAGCTGAGCAGAGATAGAGTTAATAACACC
>JAVJGG010000002.1:5883533-5907009 GCA_035590195.1 Aviceda cuculoides | reverse complement strand
GTCACAACAACCCCACGCAGCGCTACAGGCTTGGGGAAGAGTGGCTGGAAAGCTGCCCAGCAGAGAAGGACCTGGGGATGCTGGTTGACAGCCGGCTGAATATGAACCAGCAGTGTGCCCAGGTGGCCAGGGTGGCCAGCGGCATCGTGGCCTGTATCAGAAATGGTGTGGCCAGCAGGACTGAGGGAACTGGGGTTGTTTAGCCTGGAGAAAAGGAGGCTGAGAGGAGACCTTATGGCTCTCTACAACTACCTGAAAGGAGGGTGTAGCCAGGTGAGTAGTGGTCTCTTCTATCAAGTAACTAGTGACAGGACAAGAGGATATGGCCTCAAGTTGTACCAAGGGAGGTTTAGATTGGATATTAGAAAAAATTTCTTTACTGAAAGGGTGGTCAGGTGTTGGAACAGGCTGCCCAGGGAAGTGGTGGAGTCACCATCCCTGGAGGCGTTCAAAAACACATAGAAGTGACACTTCAGGACATGGTTTAGTGGGCATGGTGGTGTTGGGTTGACAGTTGGACTCGATCTTAAAGGTGTTTTCCAACATAAGCGATTCTGTGATTCTAATTCTATGGAAATCGAGGTGGCTTCTTGCTGCTTAAGTGAAGGCAGATGCTTCAGTGCTCTGCTGAATCACAGAGTTCGACTTTTTGCCACACACAACCTTCTTGTACAGCTGGAAACAGAACTTGCAGTCTATTGACTACGAGCTCTATAATTTAACTATGGCTCTCCTGTAAGAAAGACCTAAATCTTTCCCAGAGAAGTAGAAGTCTACAAAATTATGACATTTATTCTTCACTATTGGCAGCATGGTACATTTGGCTACTGCAACAGAATAGACACAACATTCAGAGCAAGATGTATCAGCTGGAGCTTAGCACAGCATTAAAATTCCTGTCGGTTTTGCATGGCTTGCTGCTCAGGCAGAAGAGCACACATATGGCAGAATGTGTCCTACATACCAGCCACAAAGGGCACACCTAAGGGATGGATTTATGGCCAGACTCAAAGGTGTTTGAATGCCTGAATCAGTTATTCTCCTTAAACACATCAGTGTCAATCAGTGTCTTGGTTTTTTGCCTTTCCGGTCAAGTCACCAACTCATTTCATACTATGCTTCCATCCACTTCTTTCCTCCTTTGCTCTACTTTACTACTTCCATTTGTTCTGTTTTGACTCTTGAAGAGGCTTCTCTCATTTATGAGTTTGTAGGGCACCTCATACAGAAAACCCTGACACTACTTTGTAATTTCACCACATTTCAATAACACAAACAAAATGACATAATGGCTATGGACAGCGACCTTCGACCATGCACAGTGTAACACTGAAGCTGAGAAGACACAATATTCAGAAGCCTAAACTTCCAATGAGCTTTGCTTAGCTCAGGCAGAGTGAGAGAACAAGTAGATTCACAGAGATGACCATGGTCCAACTCAGCTTAAGATGACATAAAATTGCCTTAAGACTGTCATTTATACTAGCTACACTAGCTCTTCGTCAGTACCTGCATCAGCTGAAAAAGGACTAGCATATTAGACACACAAATTCTACCTCTCTAGAGGATGGACACATTCACATACTTTCCTCCCAACTTCTGTCAGTGTTCTCCCTCGGGAGGAGGGGGATCTGCTGGATAAGAGTATGCCACACACATCCAACAGAAAGGGTCCAAACCTGGAAAATCTAAGTGAAGCTTGAAAGGGACTCTAAGTTTGTCTGTTTCCCTTCTTCAGCCTCTGCTTTGTAGACCACAAGTAGCAGATACTATAGCCGACACGTAATCTTTTATTGGCTGTTTCTATAGCACATGTCGCAAAGTGTGAAAAGAATGACTGATGTGTCTGTGATGATGGGTGACAGTCAAGTACCATAACTTCAAAAGTAGCTGCCTGGAAACTGACACAATTAATGATTTCAGACATTGTACTGGGGGGGGCGGGAGGGGAGGATTACTAAAACAACGGAAAGATTTGTCAGCCTCTTGAATTTGCTTTTAAGAACCCTAAAAACACAGTCAAGAATATCAAAGACAGTATTCCATAATATCAAGAAAACAACACAGAAATAAGACACATTTAACACTTACACAAGATCTCATATTTTACTAACTATGGGTAACTTTAATTAAGCTACATCAGTATATTCTAGAAGCTAGGTTTATATGACATGTACAAACTATTTCAGCTTTGCTCTTGCTGTTCATACTGCTGTAGAAACCTCAAGCAAAAATAGTCTTATATCAGCAAAAAAACTGCACCCAGTGGAAATTATACAAGTCAGTCTGAGTCGTGTGAGCTATGCATGACCAGGGATTCTGGCTAAGCAGGGGCCTGATACACTCATGAAAAAGGTTGGTTTGCTATACACACACATATATTTTTATATATATATATATATATATATATACACACACACATGTGTACATAAAGTCATGTACTGAGAAACAGAGACAGTACACTCATTTTGCATATGCCTACTGTAGCTAACTGGCTGCACTTCCTTCTGTCTCTGATATTTACCACCAAGACAGTTAAAGGCTGGGGATAAGCTCTTAAGAAGTTCTGAAGAAACCTGAAAAATTACAAGATGAGTTCTCAGGAGTTACAGCTCTTGAGCAAAGGCTTCAGCTCTACATCACTGTACTGCAGTTTCAAGACCTACGGTAATTGTGCATGTTTGTGTTCTTTACTTGTGGTTACACTGAGGTAAGATCTGTCACGGGAGTATAAATTAATATTTAAGCAAACAAGTTTTACCTTGCATTAGTAACAGATAAAAAGAGTAGAAAAACTTGTTACCTTGGCTCAACAGCTGAACAGTTGCTTATGAAGCTGCAGTAACTCAGCTGTGGGTCTAAGTCCCAAAGTAGTAAGTTTACACATGAGGAGGAAGGGGAGGAAGTAGCGTGAAGGACACTTACAATTTGCTGGTTTGTGATAGTGGATGAGAGCTCTAAACACTACCACACTTCATCTCCTGTAATTTCAAGGGACAGTAACAGTAAGAATAAGTGTCTGATGGGTCTCCTCTCCTGAAGCAAAATCTAAACTGAAGTCAGCTTTGAAGAAACTAGTTTTAGATATTGCACTTAAATATATTTACCTTCTGAAGACAGGTAAGAACCACCCATATTAGAACTGCAGGAACATACTAAAAGTCAGAGCATACCGTAAATTTATTTGCATGAGTACTGCTAATACACTGGGATACCTCATTTAGTGAAGCTTCCACAAGGACAGGCATAATCTTGCTGCATAAAATCAGATTAAACTTTTTTCAGTCTGCTTCAGAGGGACAGTAATTCTTTGAAATGGGACACGAGGTTCTCATTTGCACACCAAGGCTGAAAAAAGGTCTAATTTTAGCTTTCATATAAGAAAGGCTAATTTCAATTGCCAATTAAATTATTTAATTTAGACTTTAGTGTCTAATATGGATCACTTCATAAAAATCTTTTCTCTTAACTGAGGTATGCTTACTGCTAACTGAAGTCCTGCCTTTCTTATTTGATTTTGTTCTTTAAAACAAATTAATCATTATTTGTGCCACCAAATAAGCACGAGTCCGCTGACAAAGGCTGAAGGACAGAACAAGTTATTTTGATTTTAATATCTACTAATGGAGTTAAAGTAAAACCAGAGTAAAACAGTGATCTTACTGTTCACATTATAAATACTACTGACTTGTATTCAGAGCAGCCTGGCTGTGTATGAGGAACTGCAGTCGCTGCAGGCTGTCCTGGGAATACCTAGGCAGTATTCACAATGGATTTGTTCAACACCTACGTGCAACAGCAGTGAATGTTTGAGAGATCAAGTTATCACTGCCTTAAATCCCCAATCATGTTAACATACACTTCATAAACCAACTGGACAAGCAGACAACATGGAAAGCCTAAAGGTTAAGTACACATTATTGACCCCAAGGAAGCTGTGTTCTACAGATCATTAAATATGTTGTGCTCTTCTGTTTCAGCTGGTCACACTGAAAAGTGCCCTAGGAACATTATTTAATGCTTAGATGTTCTACCTACGTTTGTGTGACATAAAATCAATACCTTTCCCCTAACCTTACTTGCTTAGATTATTCTCAGCTATTAGCTGCTTTTTAAACCACAATGAGTTCAACCATTTGCATGCATGTGTATATGTCCTTTCATACATTTTCGTGACATATAGACACAGATGGGGAACTCATTTTCCCTACATTGGAGTACAGTCTACTTAACACATGAAACAGACACGTTGGAACAAGGGGGTTTTTAGTTTGTTGTTTTGCAGAGGCAACTAATGCTTTTTAGTGGTGGGGATCCCGCTCATTGAGGACCTCCATGTAGGTGCAGCACATCTCCTAACAAATGCACTGTCTGTGCTTACTGCAGGCGGGAAGCAAGACTCAAAATGAGATTACAGAGTTCTGCTTGAGCTGGACCTCATGGCCCCCTTGTTACGAGTCAACCCCTGCCTAACTCCTAGCGGATGTACCGAGCCCCCAGATTACAGACACCTCACGGTAGAAGGCTAACGGCTGCCCTTCCCGCACCGCACGCTTACGGCACATCAGGTTTCTCGTCCTGTGAGCCTCAACCCCATGCTGGGATTTACACCATGACACATGCTGAATCCTCAGTCTAAGAGCTGCTTGGGGAGGACTCCAGCTACAGCCATCACACTGCTTTTGCAACTCCAACTTGAGCTCTACTTCAACTTCTACCACCACTCCAACTTCTCTTTCTTGGAATTCTAATCCTAGGCTGAGACTTATGCCATGGGACGCTCCCAGTACCCAGGCTAAGGAGTGGTTGGGGCAAAACACTAAATGGCAGCCCTCACTTTTCTTTGGTAACTCCTTCTGAGTCTTACTTAACGTCTAAGACATTTCATTCTCAGAGCCTCAGTCTTAATCTTACCCTTAACTCTTGACTGAACACTAGGCCGGCAATGTGGCCACATGCCCACGTTACCTCATGTTGAGGGGAATATCCCACCAGTAGTTCTCAGATTACCTTGGCAGCTCCTTCTCAGTGCCATTCTTACCCATTTCTCAGTTTACTCTTTCTTGGAAGTCTGACCCTAACCCCGAGACTAGGATTCATGGAGGGGTATTCCCTGAGCTCCCAGGTTAAGGACTGCTTAAGAGGAGGGCGGTTCTCACCTCATTTTACCATTCACTTCTGAGCTCCCCTGTTGCTGTCGTCTGTCCCGGTTGCCTGTTTCCTGGAGCTGTTTCCTATGACTCTTTGGGACCACGACTCTCCTATTCAAAAGCAGACCAGAAGAGACCAGCCTGTCTCAAACAACTGCCAGTCTCATCAAAACACAAGAAGTGATAAACAGATACCAACTGGGAACTATAGAACACTGCTGACTACGGTACACACTTGGGATACTCACCTACTGTTGGTTTTCTCTTTTTTCTGTTTGGACAAAGCAGCAGTGAGCCATATTTGTGGCCCATAAAGTGCAAAAATTGCTCTGTGAACAGTGCCTGAGAAAATATTTGGACATTTTTAGCATTGTTTTAGCATTAGTAGCATTGTTTTTTCTTGTGAGAATGACTTTCTCACAAAAAGCTTTTGCTTAAACCTCCACTTCTCAAGCACAAACTTTTTCTTACAGAAGTCAAAAAGCTTTGTTGCATTTCATTTACATAACAAATTTAGAAATAACCAACTAGACAAAATGAATGTACAAGTGCCTCAGAAGCATGAATATTTAAAAAGCATAAAATCCCAGATACTACAAGACACAGACACACGTGCTGAAAGGCTTGATCTACCTACTGAAAGCTGAAAACCCCAGATACTGTATCTAATCCAATGATTACACTTGTATACTATTTACACACGTTTATACTATGGGAAACAGTAACTAAACACAGAATTATGGCTACACATTTCTGGGACAAGTCCAGGTCAACAAGGCGGGGGAAATGGTGATGCTGGCTTTACTAACTAGTTAATAACACCGCGCTGTTGACCAACCAATGGCCTGGGAAGCATAAGGATGTCAGGGTAAGCTTAAGACAGCCTCAGCAAATTACTACATTTAAATGCCCAATAACCAAACCCAAAGTATTGCAAATCTAGTTCTGCTCTTGTGGGATTAACTGTACTTTCCTTAAGATGTATAATTTTGATGTCTTCAGAGTCTCTAAATACTCAGGGAGATTTTCATTTATATTTTAAAAATAAGTCAAAGACGTTTATTCCTCAAATCCCTTCAGTTTCTAACTATCGGAGAGAAAATTGACAACACTGATTTGATGTCAAAAACAGGAAGATGTCGGGATTAGCAGTGAAACTACCTTGAGTCAGTACATTGCTCAGGAGATTAACATATGAAATCAAAAGCTCCTCATGCAACTAACTGTATGAATGGAATTGCCTGAATTCGTACTTTCAGATACATACAGAACTGCTTTTGGAAAAAAGCACTTGGTCTCCTGGTGAAGGCAGGGCAGAGGGGGATAAGAAGTCAGAGCAAATCAAACATGAACAATATTCAGCGCATCAGAGATATACGCGTATTTGACTGTTGAAAACCTCTGCACTGTGAATCATTTCTCAATTGCAGGAAAGCCCTAATTACCAGTTCCACTTCTCACCTGAAAAGTTATGATTTATTTAAGGATTTCTCTGAATACCAGCAAAGTTATGTCATACTTTTAGTCCTCATGCCTGTTGTCATTGTCAACTCTCGTTTGTTCATAGATGTTCTTCTATGCATGGTAGGCAGACCTTGAACAGTGATAGCATTAAACATATGAACATATTTCAAAGTGAGTTTCTCCCACTTGACATTGAACAGCATCTTGGTATTTCATGGGAGCTACAGTTCAGCTATCTCATGGTCCAACAACTGGCTAGTTTCTGAACACGTGGTCTAGTGTCAGTCATCCACCTTTAACTGAGGGTCCCCCATCCCTCAAATGTCACATCCAACGAAGCCCTGCACATGTTGTGGTCAGTCACAGCACCACTGTCATACCAAGTCAATATTACCCTACCCTTTTACAGATTACATCTGAAATCCCACTGCTGGAAAAACTGAAAATATTTTTCTCCTGTGCATGGAAAATGCCAAAATATTAGAAGGCTTATGGCAAAAATTGCCTTTTAAACCAATTCAACAAATAATCAATGAGTCCAGAAACTATCTATGCCTGACATGGAAAGTTGTTTCCCTCTATTAACACTGAGCTCAGGAATAATAGAAGATCTAGTAACTGTCTGTAGGGACTGTTTCTCTTCTTACTGTTTTTAAGAATCACCAAATAAAACCTAAAAGCCCATAGAACAGTGGTCCAAGAATGATTATAAATGACACTCTATGGTCCATGGCCATTTACCCAAAGACATTCTTATCAGTATTGACAGCGAAATGATAAATCATTTGATATGTCTACTCAAAGAGATTGCACTTCAAATTAATTAGAAGTCTATTACTTTATAAGAAGGTATATTCCATTGCTCGGCTCCAGCTGCAGACCTCTCCTAGGTGTCCAGTATAATTTTAAATTTCCAAAAGAAAATTGTTTCTTACAGCTACTGACAGAGTTTTGCTTTTAGTTGAAGTGTTAGATACAGTGCTACCAGATACACTGTGCGAGGTCGTGTTTTGTTCCACAGAACTGTGCAATTGTATACGTTTTGCAACAAATAAACCACTAAGTCTCTGTCTGTTACTGTTTAATAAAATCAGAGCGTCTATACTTGATGTCCTATGTTTCAGTATCAGACACGAGGAATAATCACTGGAAACCTATTACCAAACACAATAGTTTCTAAATGATGAATATTAGACTTTAAATGCACTTAAATACATGACACAGGTCAAATACAGAGACTTTTGTAAAATATTGGTGAGGGCCAAGACTCTGTGTAAGACAAGTCTGTACGCACGCCAACAACAACGAATGTACATGCCTGAAGATTCCCCTCTATTTTCGTGACTGATTACTTTGCAGAATTAGTGCCTTCCCACAGGCTCTGTGAGTGCATTTCTAAGGCTTGTGAGACCACATCCTGAATCCTAAGACTCCCGTTTGATGATGGGTACGACTGGTAACAGAAGCTGCAATCATGAAAATACCAGTTCACTGAATATTCATTTCTCATAGTAGTCACTAACTTTCAAAAGTGCACTGTGTCACACAGCCAAGGAAACACAGCCCTCCCTAAGGACTTTGGCATCTGAACAGAAACATGACAAAATGAAAAAAGACAAAACAGAGGGAGGAAGTGATGTGCAAAATGCAAGATATAAAGACAAGATTTTTGAGTTCTCTTAAAGGCATTGTATTGCTCTTGTTTCCATATCCACTTCTGCTGTTGTTTCTGTCTAAATAAGCATGGTGTGGAGCTGTGACATTTGATGTCACTCTGTGGACATCTTGGTAGCTCTATTTCATATACAATATTATATTTAAGTATATAGAATCCTGTACACACATATATACACACACATAAGTGCATATACTGATATTACCAGAGGATCTGGTAAATAACTTTTCTACCTAGGTTGCTTAACACTTTCAATTTGAGAGGACGTTTGTGACCTCGCCTTTGAAAAGTTCTCACACCTCCATTGTGTGCAGAAGGCCTTTGATATGCAGCCCTTCAGGTGGTGAAGTGCTTTTTCTTTGTCTCATGAAATTCCATTCAGATTTGGCAAAGATATAAAGTGTAGAATCACAGTCTCCCCTTCCTTACTGCTTCTGCAAAAAGAGTTTGGCAGCTTGCCCAAACTCCTGAAGCTCCCAGCGCAGGCTTCTTATCACCAAAGGAACTGCAGCAGTTGGTGCTGCACTGAATACACCTCTGAGCCACAAAGCAGAAAAAAAACACCAATCCCTATTCCCTCAACGCAGCACTGCCTTCTCGTATCTACCGCTCCCCTACTCGAGGCAGCGTACAAAGGCAATAGGATCCTCAGCTTGTTTGGTAAGAGGGAGGAAGGCAAGCAGAGAAACACCTGGTCCCATCACCTCGCCTCCCCAAGTGTCCGTCGCTCCTCTTCCACTGCCATGCGCTCCTTCTTCCCATCTCTTCATTCTCCTTTCTCCCTTCACTCCTTCTCCCTTCTCTTCTTTGGGCTCAGCTGCACACAGGAGGAATAGTTTGCTGCATCTCAGTTACAGTCTGTTAGCAGGACACCAAGGGCAGGTAAAGCTCTGTTCAGCCCCATGCTCATTGCACGCTCTCTGGAAAATGACCAAGATTTCCAGATTGTTTCCAGATTTATTGTGCAGGAATTCCAACTAGGCTGCCAGCTCCAGAAAGCAAAGACAAATGAAAAGGCCATCTTGGGGAAGTCTGCAAACAGAAAGTGATAGTATAGCCAAGCAAATCCAGAGGCACAGCACTGCTAGCAAAAGGGCTGGTAGTCTTTGGAGAACACCTCTGCACAGAGTCTGCAATTCACAGCGTCTGCAATTCAGATGAGGAGTCCTCAGTCTCCATGTTCCTTTGCTGCAAACAGTTGTGAAATCCAGAGACAGTAGTAATAATAAAGTTTCTCTTTCTATTCTGCTAGCTGGTTCACATGCCAGGTAAAAGACAACCATTGTTTTGCTACTCTGAAAACTCAAGGTGTGCAGATCTCTACAATAAATTTAAAAGAATTGCTACTACCCAAATGAGTATCGGTTTAGTTTCACATGATTTCACTTTTTATTGTGGCTTATTTATTGTCATTTTAATTGAGAAATCTTTTAAAGCAACTTAATTGCAAAGTTAAACATAGAAAAGCTGCCTCGGCAACCTTAATTCAGCCCCTTGTGGCTATACACCACAATGTAAAGAAACGAGAGAGAACTGCAGAAACCACTACAACCGCATTTCTGTTCTGAAACTTTGATTTCAGTAGATGTAACATTAGTGACAACAAAGCAAAGCCAAAATCAAGCGAGTTGCCTTTTCTCAACCTAACTCCAAACATACCGTCTGCGCCCACAAACGTCTGATCTACTTTGTCAGGGCTGCTTAAATTAGACCTGCAACTTCAGGAGCATCCCTGCTGGCCGACCCGGGGCCAAGTCAGGGGTGAGGGAGAGCACAGCCTCAGAACTTTATGCAGAGGGTCAGCCTGCTGTAGTATTCATAGCCTGTAGGTGAGAAGCCTTTATCTTCCTCTTTCCTTCTATCACGAGCAAGACGAACATCACTCATGCACGTACTTCTGTGGACTGATTTCTGCAATGTAGCAAGCTTTAGCTACCGAGGATGAAAAACGAAGTGCGTGTTAATTTCTTAACTGTTTTTTAGTCTCATTTCAGCCACTGCCTATACAGATACTTAAATTTTGCTTGCTACTTGACTCTGTGGACTTAACTTCAGGCACCTTCTTAAAAGCCTTTTAGCAAAGAGATTTGATGTGTTTTTTGAATGGGGACCATGGAGAAGAATTATTTCACCTCTTGAATAAAAGCTACAGTTTAATGATATGAAACATTTCTGGGGAAATATCCACCATATCACAGCTGGTGCACTGTTAACACCACAAAAGAACAGGAGACAAATATCAATCTGTACCTCTTAACTTCAAAAGGACTTTGGATCAGTCTGATATATGTAACACTCTACAGAAACACTACCTAATTCATCTTTATAACCCCATGGAGTGGCAAGAGGTTAAACAGGAGACTGTGAAACAATTGCACATCTACTACAGAGGGAAAGTGGACAAATATCAAGTGATTGTGTGCCCTGTACATTCTTATATAAATATGATCTATGATGTTATTTTTGCTTTTATACCGTAAAAGCATAGGGACACTAGCTCCATGAAAAAGTGTTCATATTCATGAGGAATCTAGCTGCCTTTTCACCCTGTGTTTCCACCACCCACCTCACTCACTCTGTCCATCATTGAAGCCTATCACCTAGTCCCTTTGCCCTACCTCCAGCCTACGCAGAGATCTACTCAACGCCACCTCCCCAGGCACCACCCTCATCTCCCAGACCACAATAATTCCTGCCAGGGTCTCTCACAACCTGCTAAACCACTCTTTGTTTCTCTTCTCAGTTCCTCTTTCCCTTTTCTTTGCAGCTTCTCATGGATATTCCTGACCTCTCAAAAAATCTGCCTTTTTGCTCTTCTTATGCATACAACCATCTGGCTCTAATCTCTCTCTCAGCAGAACCTTGGGCTGCGGCCTGCAAAGGATTACAGCAAAGTCTACCAAGGACGTCTCACGGGGTTCAGAGATACTGATGAGTAGGTCAGATACTCTTCTCACACAAACATGCAAACACTCAGCCTCAGTTCTGAAAAAACTGTCAGCAAAAATGCACCAGGAAATGTCTGGATGAAGACCATTCCCAAAAGTAATAGCACTAAATAGAAAATGTTACTAGCCAGACATGGCCTTCCTCAGGCATCCTTCCCTTTCTGGGCAAATTCCGCGGAAATCTAAGCTCAGCAAGGTCACGGAAATGATTTGCCTGGCTACTCTAAGAGGGTCAGTGAAGCAATAACTGTTCCATGATGCTAGATTGAAATATGTGCCTGCAGCACTCTACCTGGATGATTCAGAGACCTGCATGCATGAATCCCCACAAAGGTCCATCCTTAAGCATAACCTCTAAATTGTATTTTTAAACCAGCTTCTTCTCCACCTGTTTTCTGTTTGCACTGAATTTCCTCCCCCTCAACTGCAAGCAGTGAATCTTCCTTTAGAACGTGGCAATATTTATTGACTGTATTCTTTGTTCACATCTGTCAGACATGGGAAGTCACCACTGCTTTACAAGACTATCAGTTTTAAGTAATGCCATTCATCACAAAATGGAATAGTGTGAGCAACATTTCCTCAACTGCAATGAATTATACAAGGGTCAGCAAGCTGGAGTCGCGGTTGGCAACACAAACATTGGCCTCAGGTAGCAAACCCATCTTTCCAGCTGTTCTCATCCATATGGGTTCAATGAACTGCAGAGAGTACAGGCCTTTGCTTATTGAGAGTATCTGCTGGAACTATTTCATCTAACCAGCATCATAAAACAACTATGAAGTAAGGTGAATGCTATTCATCTAAAGCTCATCTGGTAGCCAACTGCTGACAGAGGAGAAAATAGAGGTGGCAAAGCAGCAGACAGATGTGATTGGGAAATGCAGGTGTTCCTGAATTTCAAAACTCAAAGATTAAAACCACAAGAAGGTGAAACAGTACACCTGTGGTTCACAAGCATCTGGCCACCCCAACAGCACTATGCTTCCTGACAAGCAATTTTCAGGATTCCTTAGTGCGTTTCCTCACTAGCATAATGCCCTTTTAATGTACATGCTGTCAAGCAGATTTGTTTGGCAGCAACACAATTAGCCCTATTTTTGCTCTGAAACAGAAGATTTTGTTTATGCACATGGTTTTGCAAGTAAGACTATTCTGTGATTAAACACAGACATTTTACCAGAAGCCTCATCACTTGCACACAGCACACACAAGGCTCTAATTCTCTCTGCCTTCCAGTTTATCTTGGGATTCTCTAAGATTTTTCTTCTATTAATAGGTCCTGCAATAAATTAGTTTTTCTAGAAGACATTGTTAACACCATATTGCTTTCCACAGCCTAGTTTTCCTCCTCACTTCCATTAGTATAATCAGACTGTTAGCAGTTTTCTACTTAAAAGTGATTGTGCAAACAATTGACCAAGAATCTCAGAAGTCCTTATTGAATTGATAGCTGTTAATTGGAGAAATACTACAGATCTGGCTCAAACTCAAAAAAGCAACCGATTTCAGACAAGACCTTCAGCAGAGATTGCTTCTATACATGAGAAGCACAAAGGAGCTTCATTTTTCTTATCTCAATGGCATTCAACCTAACAAAATTAATTCCAAGTTAAGCACTCACAAGAAAGAAGAGAAGAAGGTTGTAACAGGAATATCAAAGCCTTAAATGCCAGTTACTAACACAGCAATCATTTTTGAGTAACACCATTGGCCCAGTTTGCTTAGCCCACTAGCTGTAACATTTTAAACTGTTCACTGAAAAAAAAGGATCTTTCAGACATACTCTCTTTCCAGTTCAGGGTTGGGCTAATCGAGCCAGCTAACTATCCCATCTAATGGCATTTCCCCTGGAAAAATAAGTTGTCTTGTTATTACTTAAAATAAGTAAATCCCCTCAAATACGGAGCTACCGTACTGATAGACTGTAGCAGTGAAATGATTAAATTAAAGGGTGGCTTCATGACTATAGGTATATAAAACTTCATTCTTTAAGATGTTTCCTGGGATGAATTAAATTATGTAAATATATGTTAACAATAATTCATAATATTTTAATAAAACCTTTTTATTTCTCTTGGCTTCTTAGAAGTGCAGTCCCAGGTGTCCTTAGGGTGATGGGTGTTTTGTTTTTACACTTTAAGGACACACAAGGTTATACACTTGATAAGCAAGGAAGCACAACTATTGATATATAATGCAGATAATGATGCCAGGCATCCTTTGTCTGGTATCATTCCCAGTTTTGCTGGGAGCACTGTTCATCAACAAAGTGACTTGGCATCAAGAAGGGGATTCACATTTTTCAAGTTTTCTGCTAGCTAGCTATGCTGGGAAAGAAAAAAGTATTTTGATTTTTTTTTTTCTCTAGTGGAAGATTAAACAGTGAAGGTGTTTTTACTGTTGTCAAATTTTGCATTAGCAAATGGAATCAAACCTACCCAAGACTTGTGCTTCAAGTGAACTTACTCACTGAAAACTACATCCCCAGAGACATTTTTCCTCCACATGGTCCTCCTGATTGTTCAGGCTGTGAAAGTTTGTCAAGTGTAAGGTGACCCTACTTTCAAAATAAAAAAACACAGGACTTTTTTTAACAAAGTCGCAGCATTTCATAGAAGTTATAGAAGAGAGACATTTTTCAGTGCTGGCAGTTTCATCAGTAGCAGGATTCTGGCACAATTGGGAGGCAATCGTGGTTCCTGGAATGCAAAAAGTTCTCCCACAGCAAAGCAGTTCAAATAAGTTCATATGTAACACAGAACTTTAGCTTTTACACTGAGCAGAAGAGCAGCCTAGCTAGAGCATTTGGACTTTTATCTCCCAGTGCTGAACATGCATGCCACGACTTGCTTTCAGAAATCATAGAACGAGTTCCCACCTTGAGATCAGACTTTAGATTTCTTTTCATTTTGGTATTTTTCCTAGACACCGGCTCACTCTCTGTGACAAGGCACAGAGTAGATCACTCACTCTACTCCTGATCAGGTATCTATAATGGTATCTTGAACAGGTAGCGAGAGGGACAGAATAGCATACATTGGGACAGAAAAGAGAAATATCCGTGGTCACAAAGGTTAGGATGATAAACACTACCATACATGGTCAGACTACACATCACTTCCAGTTCCTTGTTTCCACATCCTATCACCAGAAGCAGATAATTAAGGTTCAGTCTTCAACAGGTTCTATCCAATCATCTGAATTTAGAGAGGTGGACCCAAGCATCAGAATTAGCCTATATTTTCAGTTTTCCTCTGATCTCATTCTTTGCTTCATCAGAACTCTCCAGGAAACATTTGGAAATTATATCTCTACTTTGATCCATATCTGCCCTTTGGGAAGGGCAAATACTCAATTTTAATATTTTTTTTTTTTCCTCCTTTAAGATCCACCCCAAATCAAAAAAATATTGACACTTAAGAATTTGTCTACTGGTGAAGCTGCCAGCTTGAAAGAGGTGCTGATTTTACTGAACGCTCACATTTTATTCTTTCTTCTTTTTCTATTAAGCAAATGTCTCAAAACAGTAACATCTGTAGTAACCGTAAAAAAAACCAAAAAAACCAACCAAACAAAAAAAAACCCCAAAACCAACGATCAAACCTTTAAATAGGCATTATATGCTTTCTGGTTTTTTGGTTTTGGTTGGGGTTTTTTTGCAGCTCATAAAAACATGCTTATTACAGCTGCTACATACATAAAGTTTGCTTACAAAAATCCCACAAATTAACGTTCAGTGTGCTCTATTCAACAGCGTGCATGTGCCTATTGAATCTGCACAGCAGGATCAGGGCCCAAAACGGTACTAGACTGGCAGCACGTTCATTGAAAAAACCACCCAAAGCACAAAATGTGCACACATTTCCTCGAGCCACACTCTGCGTCACAAACTTCAAGGGCCGTTCTGCCCTCACTTTCTGCAAGGAGCTCTCATTGAAGTCAGGAGGAGCGCTGCATGTAGCGCTGCTGTCAGACCTGTCCCTGAGCATCAGTGTCACCTTGAAATATGCCCTGGAGTTCAACTCTAAGCTCCATGAGGCAAATAGAGAGGGAATTAATCCCAGAGCCAAGCGTCCCTTTCCTCACTGCAACTGTCTTGTCCCCAGTCTCCTTTCAAGGAAAGGGGTGATAGGCAGCACTGCTGCCTGCTACCGTGGCATGTGGGAGCATCAAGCACAACCAAATAATTTTCCTACCAATACAAAACCTAGACACAAAATCCAATCACAAATTACACAGGGAGAACCACTGAATCCTGTAGGGTGTGAAACATCCACCAAGTCTGACTAAACCGGCAAATACTGGTGGCCCTAAAACCTGTCTTAGGGCTGAAAGTTTCATTGCTTAAAGCATGCAGGATCAGCTTGCGTTAGGAAACACCACTGCTTTTCTCTTCAAACTCTTTGGACCACTTGACACTGGACTGTTTTAGAGGAACTGACTCTTCCTCAACATGAAGACTTTCCGAAGCTTCTGTAATGTGAGCAATATTATTTTCCAACAGTGTTGATGCTTGGGTGAGAATAGTTCTGAGTACAGAAATACAAAAAGACCATGTCATTTACAGGGGAATTCTTGTGGGTCTAAAAACTTATCTAATTTTTCCATTGATATCAGAGAGTCTAATTAAGTTACAACCCCCACCTACAAACCTTGTTCTGCCACAGTCCTCAGATCACCACAGTTACAGCCAAACTTCTCTTTCTGGTTATATTTTTATTATTTCTCCCTTACTGCAGAAAAGGAAACTCCTAAACAATACAGAAATGCACAAAGGCCATTTAGGAACAGAACTCCATTTAGGACAGCATTTACCAAATGTTTACATCTCTAGGATTAAATTTAAACACATGTTTGCAGGTCATTTGACAGATGAACTGACTAAGCCCAAATCAATTCCTTTTGTGACTTGTGGCTCAAATAAGCAGTCACACCTTATGAAAATCTGTTTACATATCTCCATCCCTCTCTTTCACTGTCCAATGTGGATTATTTCTCTTGTAAAGAGTGGTGATCTACATGCAGCAGACTGACAAATGCCAAGATGAAGACCATTCGCATGATAAGTTTGTAAAACAACTGAATCTGTTCAAGAGGTAAAATGATCAGGGGAGCTTCCCCAGAATGTGTCAGACTAACTCTACCTTGTGTTCTCAAGAGCTTGGTGTGGACTTTCTGGTGAGCATTGGTGCACAGGCTCCATCACAACTTAGATACTTCGTCTGTATTCAAGAGTGCTACTTTAGCATCAGATTAAATTGTCTCCGTACTCCATCTCATTCACAAAGGATCCTTTGAGCACCAGAGGGCTCGAAGATAGGCTTAAACAGCTTTATGCTACTTTCAATCCCTTGGCTTTTTCGGGCTACGCTAACTTCTGTCATGATGAACATGATGGTGTCCCAAGTCCAGCCCCCTTGCTGGATGAACCAGGCACATGCCGAAGCAAGGCCTCACGGCTCTCCGGATAACAGGGAGCCGAACAGAAGGCAGATGGTTGAGGTGAAGGGCTAGAAGAGGAGGAGACACAGCTTTTCCTGTGCCATGAAACCCAGGCCACACATGCCAGGCTACAAAATACCAATGGAAAGACTATAGACTCTTCAGCCTACTCAGCTAATCAACTCCTGCCATTCGGGGCCCTTGGGATTGCACTACCGATGCAAATGGGACTGAAGAATCAAGGTTTCTGGCCAGCTGAACAACCCCAGGAGTCACAAAGCTTTGCATAGTACAATCCCCAAATAACTGCTTCCACACCCACAAGTGAAAAATCAGCACTCAAAACCTGACAATGGAGAAAATACACTTGATTAGCATAATTCCCTAATATCAAACCAGACATGATTAACACAATTCATTTTAGTGTTGCTAAATGTTAATACATCCCAAGGTCCCTTCTTTTCCTGTTTACTCTGTCCTCCTCTCTTTTGCTGGAAGTCCTCATGGTAAAGCACTTTTCACTCTAACAAGGTCTCTCTTTGGAATAGCATCTTTAAATTATTTAAATACTCATCTGGCAAACAATGCAGTATTTTTAGCAATAAGGTAAAAATCATGCCGCTTTCTGAACTAATCCCAAAGGAAACGTTGAATTATACAAACTGGTTTATTTCTTAATTGATAACAAGGTGTGCTCGAGGAACTCCGTCCATCATGACATTATGATTAAAACCAAACTGTTAAATATCTAATTCTGTGGAAAAAGAAATGCCTGCAAAAGCCCCCTGCAGTAACTGTTACATATACACAAAGATGCTTTTTCCATAGACTAAATGTGATAAAACCCACAAAAAGCCCTTGCCAAAACCAAGACCATACCTTAAGCATCTGCATAATATTCCTTTACATTCCATGGAAAAGGGAAAAAAAAAAGCCTAACCCCTTACAAAAGCAACTGAGAACCATACCCATTTTAATCAGCATTACCAAGGCAAAAACTATGAATGTTCAGCTGACGCGTACTCCATTTCAGTAGTGGGATGCACCTCCTCAAGGTTCCTGGAATGCCACAGCATAGCATCCTATGAAACAGGGGCGGTGACGGAGCATCCCCACCACAAATATCAGCCCAATAAATGTAAGGCAGGCATTATAAGGAAAAGGGGAAGAAACAAAATAATCTGCCTATGCATACATCCTTGCTGAAGGACTTTGCTTGTAAATTATTAACATGACATTACAGTAGTGACCCTACGGCAATCATGCGATCCCTGAACCAGGCGGTGTGGTCCATTTCAAGGGAGACAGTCAGCCAGTGTCAAAGCCAGGCGGCACTGAGGCTTCCTGCCCGGCTCCGATCTTACGGCTTCTAACACTGTCTGCCTGCCTCCGCACATCCGTCCACGCTCAAAACTCCCATTCCCTGCCCACCTGCCTCATTACAGCCTGCAGGAAACTTCCGCGTGATGAAGAGTAATTTTACCTCCTTTCCCCAACAGTATTTTCTAACTGGAAACAGGATGTTACAAAAGTTGCAGAAATTTGACAAGGGAGGGCAGGTACAGGTGAAGAGACGAAAGGGCTGTTTACCAGTTGAAAATCACAAGGAGTTTATTTCTGTAGGAAAAGGAACCAGTTACTGCTCTCAGATTCAGGAGCTTCTGTGTAGGCATAAGTTCACTTCTGACGTAGTTGATTTATAAGCTTTTGCTGTGATAGCAGTGTTGGTAAAAGGTTTAACCATAGTTTTTATGATGCTATTAAGTTTTAGTCATTTGTGGGTTTTGCAGTATATGAATACTATAGATGCCACCTTAATTAAAAGGTCTTGTCATCCTACGCAATTAAAAAGAGAAAATGTACTCTCTTATGAATAGCCAGGAACAAATTGAGCAAGCTGCATTATACACGCTAAGTACACAGCAATTTTGTGCCCCTTCCTGTATCACATATATTCTCAAGCATTCAATACTTTCCAATAATCCTGTTACCATGTTTTATGTATAATTGACTTGTAAAGTACTAGTGCCATGGCATCTCTGACCATTAATGACAACTAAGTTAAACAAAGTTCTACTTTGCAAATACATATAAACTTTACATACAGAGAGTGAAGAAGGAAAACCGTGCTATCTCTCTCAGGATTTTCATGTACAAACACCTCTTAAAAGAGGCGTTCTTTTTTGCAGAAGAAAATATCTAACGGATAATAAGACAGTCTCTTCCCAAAGACTACATAATCAGATAAACACCACTTAGACTTTAATACCTGTGCACCTATTTAATTGGACAGTATATGCATATAAAGTAGATCATGCACATAGCATTCACAGTCTACACATGAAAATGTACTTCCACGGCTACCTACAATGAATCCCAGCAGATGGTTACCAGCATGTGTCCGCACTTGTCAGCTGCAAACACATTCACCTTCACGAGCCCGGCTCATTCTTTCAGTTTTGACTCCAACTCAAGGTCTTTCCAGATAATGAAACAGCAAATGAATGGTTGCCTCGAGGTTTGTGCCCAGAGAAGGGACTGCCTTCAGGACCCACTAGTAACTGCTGACCATGAGAAAAGGACATCCTACACCCGTCTGCTGTTTGTGCCCTTAATGCCCTGGGGCAGTACATTGACAGGACAGCAAGAAAACCAAGCACATCTCCCTGGGCCAGTTAGACTGAAGCAACCAGTTCACACCATCTTACCAGTCCAACACAGCTGCCAGGCCACAGCATCTGAAAAGCTCTGTAAAAAGTAGAAGGGCATGAGATTGTACATCACCTTCTCCAATGAGGCCTGGACTTCTGCTTGGACCTTTTGGCATTGCTACAATATATCACGGTCATTCAGACTTCTCAGGATTTGCTATAGACTACACAGTCAGTAAGATTTATGGCAATTTTTGAAAGACGTTCCTGCAGGCCCAGGCAGCACAGGGTCATAAAGAAACTGAACATATCCTCACTCAGAAGTCACATACAATTCACACGTGAATGAAGGAGACCATTACCATTTGTAAAATACACCAATTCCACTGATGTCAACTGAAGCAGAACCTCCTGCCTTTGGGCCTGTTTTTTAAGTTACACGGCCCCATTAGAGAACTTATCCTTTAAAGGTGCTAGGTAAGTTTGGCTCATAGGTATGGTCAAAGGGATTTTATCTCAGAAGTCTGTTCCATCTGACAGTTCTTGGCCAGACATTTGAGCGAAAGTGCAAAGTTGACATATATATATGGAAAACACTTTTTTTCCTTCTGTCTTGCAAATAAGTAGGGCCTTCTGTTTGGAGAGCTGACACCTACCACCACCCAAGCAAGTAACACAGTGTACTTAAGGGTAGTATAAGACAGCAGGAACTTGGGGGCTGGAAAGATTACCAGCAGCAGAACAGAAAATCCTCTCATCTTTCCACAAGGGAAGCTCCCTGCCCCCACCCCCAGTTGGCGCTTTGACTCACCCAGGAGTCCCCCACACAGCTGCTCTAGCTTCTGGGAAGATCTTCACAACCTGGATAGAGGATCCTGGCTTGCTGCCTTGTCCCTGAAGTGCCCAGTGCTCCCCTACAGAAGGAAACTCCAAAGCTGCTCCTTGAAAGGAGCTTTTCCTCTTACATCCATGCCAGCAGCCACCTTTGGGGCTTCGAGCACAGCAAGCGCCTGTCTTCTGGCTGCTGTGAGCCTACAGCATCTCCTTTGAAGTGCTGCAGCCTTTGGGGAGCATCCTGGGGCACTTCGGAGCTGCACAGGCAAGCAATAACTGCTGCAGCTTACACAAGCGTATGCTCCAGAGGAATTGACACATTCTAGATGAGGGGGTGAGCAAAGTCGTGATCACAGAGAAAGTGAAGGGGAAAGGTTTGGGAAGGAACTGGAGAAATACTAAGGATACAGAAGGCTTCAAAGCAAAAAACAGCAATCATATTGGCTGTGATGGTGCAAACAATCCAAGTGTAAGTTAATTAATAATCCTACTGATAAGCTATGGACCAATTAGAATGACTATCCTTAGGCATGGCTCTGAGATCCATGGTCTTGCTTGGACAGGAGCCCAGCAGCCAGTGAGCAGCAGAAGCAACACTAGAAACATCAGGTCCGTTGTGCATGGGTGACGGAGCCACATCACACCCACACGCTGTACTGGCAGCACCCTCAGTGCTAATGATACCCATGGATAGGAGGCTGGTGGCAGGACCGGCCTTCAGAGTGCAAAATAATAACTGAACATTACTTGTATTTCGAAAAGACAGATAAATGCATATGACCATGCAACTTCTTACGACTTCCCGTCTGTCTTCCCCTCTCTCAAAGTGGATACGGCAGTAATAGACCAGTAGGGCCCAACTACTCCTCAAGGAACCTTCATAACATAGCCACCGGGAACCACACCCTCAAACTGTGGGCCTGAGACCGAAGCATATTCTCATACGGGCATTCTTTGGAAGATTACAGACTGGTGTCACCAGACCCTTTTCAGTCAAGGTCAGTGACAGCAGGATAGAGTTAGCACACAAAAAAGAAAAAACCTGCATACCGCAGTAAACCAATTCAACAAGAAATGGACAACTGTCATCGATAAGAGAGCTTACCTCTCCTGCAGTACTGATAGAGCAAGCGTGCATCTCATTTACAGGCTGCGAGCAGCTGCAATCCTCTCACAGTCATTTGAATGCCCGCTGGCAACAGGCATACACATGGATATGCTATTCTTCAACTAGTAGCCACCCAAGGACAGGACCAAAGCAGGAAGTTTGAATACAGATTGACAGGCTCATAACTTTGCTTAAAATGTGCTACACACTGGGGAGGCTAAGCCAGCTGCTACAACAGTCTCTTAGTGGGGCTCCCATCCATTAAAGAAAGAATAATTCACAGAAGTGGCTTCAGAGTGGATCAAAGCACAAAGGAGAGAGGAGAAATTATAATTTTGAGGAAGTTATGCAGAAAAAAACCACATCTGGGCATTTCTGGATAGGTAAGCGCTATTTCTCCCCCTCCAGTCGAGCTGCAGCATGTCTAGCCTGAGCAGCATAAGTATCACTTCGATACTAACTATGCCACCTTCTGTACAACTCTGAGTAAATATACACTGCTACGCAAGATACAAATAGAAACATATCTTGATTTACAAAAAAACCCTGTAGAGTACACCTGAGGTTTACTGACCATCAGCACTCATCTGTGCCGCTCACTACTTTTATAAAGCATGAAATATTCTGTAACAACCTTAAGTTACAATGTGGGAAGGAAGATTCCTGCATCACTTAATATTTCACTGAAGTATCCTAGACCACTTTTGTCCCCTCGTTTTACCTGAGCATGTCAACTGTGTCCAGTATTCAGATGCACAACTTTTTATTTTAAATTAATGTGTGATCCACCATCCTTTGCAATCCAGTCACGTAAACCAAAACGAAAGAAAAAAAAAAAAAAAGAAACCAGCAGAGAGAAAAAGCAAGCAGGAAGCCACATGGCTTGAAACCTAGAGGCTGGTGCCCCATGCTACACCGTGTGTTCTAATTATCGAGCTCACTTACTGACCCTGCATAAGAGCCCTTCCTTGAAAACGATGGCAGGTTCAGTGCCTTCCTTTCTGGAGTGTGCTGCCTCTTTTTGAACTTGAGCTGCTGAGAGAGTTTATGAACAGAGCTGCTGTTTTATTTACTCTCAATTAATCATGCTCAACTGTAAACAAAGTGTCTGTTTTAGTTCTGCTGACAATTATCCACTTGTCAACATCTCCCTCAAGTACCTTCAGCATCTGGCAAGAGCACAAAACTGCTACATCAAAACGAACATTTTGTCTCAATAAAAAGATAGACATGTGGCAGGTTTTCATCTGTTTTCTAGCCCATCAGCAGTCAGGCTATATTGTTACCGATACAAGCAGAGCACTTCCTATGGAATATTTATTTACAAAGGGGGAGGGAAGCCAAATTTTATTTACATTAGTAAGGTGGACTCACAGAAGAAACTAGTGGAGACCCCAAAGAGCCCCCACACCTCCCCACAAAGGCAGAAGCGAGCCCTCCCTGCAGCCTGCCTTGGGCCTGCCATGGGCCTTTTGTTCTACCTTGGCAGGTCCTGTCCCAACTTCACCTTGCCAAAAGCTGCAGAGTAAGGCTTGTTTCTTTACTTTGCGGGGTTCATCAAATCCCAGTGTAAATGCAAACCACTTACCGGTCCCTCCCCAAATATCTGTAGTACGAAAATCTTTCCACTCCTTGCTCCGCAGCCTGGGCCTTTCTTTGGTCCCTGGAGCTCCCTTACTGGTTTGAATGTTGCCATTTTAAGCTTTTAAGATGTGATTACTCCTGTTAGCTCAAAATCCTTCCCGCATTTTAACACAACCAACCTCGTGCTTAAATTGTTAGCTACAAGGCAAACTGCAGAGAGCCTGACACCTTTTTGGGTACAGTCAGGTGAAACCAGACCCTCTTCTTCCTCCGAGGGGATGAAGGCAGCATTGCTAGGCGGCTCCTCAGCTGGCAGGTGGCCTCCCTAACAGGCAAGGACGCTCCAGGGTGCTGGGCCTACAGAGAGTGTCACCTCATCCCTCAAAGGCACAGAAAACATGCACCGTGACTCCGGTTACCTCAAGTTTTGCATATTACTGGAAACTTAATCCTGCTCTTACAAAAGAACGGGAAAATCTGACTCACTTCACTGAAAGGTGCCCCAGCCCTGCACCTTTTCTTCCCAGAATAAAACACTTGGGGCTGCGGGGGAGGGCCGGGGCTCGGCCGTAACGGACCCCCAAACGCAGCGGGCAGGGCCGACGCAGAGAGAACCC
>JAVJGG010000002.1:5841325-5855541 GCA_035590195.1 Aviceda cuculoides | reverse complement strand
ATCCCCAGGTCCTTCTCTGCTGGGCAGCTTGCCAGCCACTCTTCCCCAAGCCTGTAGCGCTGCGTGGGGTTGTTGTGACCCAAGTGCGGGACCTGGCACTTGGCCTTGTTGAACCTCACACAATTGGCCTCGTCCCATCGATCCGGCCTGTCCATATAATCATCTTCCTGTACCCAGCCAGTATGAAATAGGCCTAGACTGCCTTGAAAGTGCTTGTATACCCTCTTCTCTAAACTTGCAAAGGGTTTCACAACATCCCACAATGCTCCAGCATCTAAGTATCTTTATAGCCAGTATTTCTGAGACTTGACCTATATATTCTTTGCTGCAAACATGGTATGTTGGGCCCCTTTGTGCCTGCTCCTCATAAAGAAACCAACCTCCTGTGGTAGGAGGAATCACAGGAGTATCTAAAACTGTGAAAATAACTAACCTCTGGGAAATGTGAGCCTTAGTTGTAGGAAGCCTGCAGGCTGAGAACAGCACAGACCTGATAAGCTTTGGATGGAATTCTCTTACTGTAGAGGGCCTGTACAAAGACCAGAGCCTGGAAGAAGTGCAATAAAAGGGGAGAACCTTGCTCTGAGTACCTGATTGTACCCTAGAAAGCTAACCTAAAGAAGCTGGGAGTAAAGAGAGTATAAAAGCCCTGTGCAGGACAGTTTCAATACCTCAGTTTCAATACTTTCCTAATATGACCTCAGAAAAGACACCAAGAAAACTCACCGGCAGTACTCAAGTTTGGTTCAGCCCTGACTACCACTGCTTACCAGAGACCACCCAGGGCCAGACTCCAAGCTACAGCAACAGTGCCCTCACCAGCCCAAACTGTTCTTACTGTGCTGGGGCTGACATTTAGATTTATCTTTCTATGTATTTTATGTCTTTTGTCTGCATGAGCAGAGTGGTTTTTTGGGTTGGTACCCTATGTAAATTAGAATACATGAATAAATTGGAAAGCTTATTTAATTATCCACGGACAAAGGAAGCATGACAGTTGTTTTGAATAGAAAAATCATTTTGTGAATGAATCAAAACTCCAGTAAGAAAAGATGTTGCACCTGCAGTACACTTAGCCTGATGACTTCACCAAGTTTGCTACCCATTATCCATATTATAATCTTTAAAATATAACTAATTGGTCAGTTACATAATTCCAGCAGCACAGTAGGAGCAAAATGTATCTTGTTTCTGAGGTCAAATGCAGGAAGCTGGAATTTTGCCAGGGCAGGGAATGTCATGTTGCTAGATGAAAACAGTCTGTGCTTTAAGGCTTGAATTTGACTCTACACTTTGTAAATATGTGCTGGACCTGCATGACTGAGGAAGAAGAACCCACAAAATGCCTGTTTATCAGTTATGGTATGAGGGATTACGAGGAACTGAACTGGGACGCAGTCCAGATGTCACTCCTCAGCGTGAGACATTTCACCAGCAGGTGAATAACTGGGCCAAAATCTGGTCCCATTTCTTTTTTGTGGTTAAATGGCTTCTGGATACAACACTGATGGCTGCGCATCATGAAAGCTCTTATCTTGTCTGTCACGACAGAAATGGTGATAGATACTTTAAATTCACAGAAAATCCATGGAAAATCCTGCATTATTTCTCAATATTGTGACTATGCCCTGGTGAAGAAACAGGGTCAGAAATCTACCACTACATAAATCTGGTATGGAGGAACCATTAGGAGATATATGTCCTTCTGTAAATAAAATCATGTATGTACTAGCAGAGCTGCAATACAGCAGCTCTGTAAGTTTCTTTAGCAAGTTTTCATCTCTATTGCTGAGGTTAGCTGATGGCTGTAAATGATTTTAGGACATATCTGCCAGGCTTCTTTGTTTCTTTACCATTTTTTTTAAGCGTGTGGATTTCTTGCACACATGTAGACACATACACAGAGAAAAAAAGAAAGGCAGAGACAAGCCAGCTCCTCAGTTTAACCAGCAGGTGCTGTACTTGGTTGTTTGCAGCTGAGTTGCTAGTGCTTCGTAGGTCTGGACCCGGGCCCTGGGGAAGTAAGGTTTTTCAGTTGTTTGCACAGCAAGAACTCCCACTGCAGTCACCAGGAGTGCGAGGTGCAAGGAACGCAGGACCCTGCCCTCTCAAAACATGGGGGAAGCAAACATCTACGGGAAGACTTGGGATAGGACCGAGAAATGCAAGAACGGAGCAAAAAGCAAGAATAAGATGACATAACTGTAGAATTTAGAGGGCTCGGGATTAAACCAGACAAACAACGGGAACTGGAGACCTGCATATCACAAGATACTAATCTTGAAGCTTGGGCTTACAGGTCTTCCTGTCCAGATGACACGGTCCAGTGCAGAAAACAGTTAATTATGTTCAAATAAAACAAAATAAAATAAAATACAGCTTTTCTTTTTTTCTAGAAAGAAAACAAAACTCTGATCCCATCTTTATCAAAAGACCTCTAAAACAAAAAGGTCTGGAATGAATTAAAAAAGGGATTAGTTTAACTATGACAACCAGCTTTCTAACTGAGAACAAGTTTTAACCTACACGTCGATATTGGCAATATTGCTAGTCATCTCCTAGCAATGACAGCAGCGACAGGGATGTTGCTTCAGTGCTGCCAGCAGCACCCTTATATGCAACTATAAGACATTTGTCAGTGACTTCACTAGGCACAGTATTCCCCCCCCGCCCCCTCCCCCTTCAAAACTGCACCAAAATGGTACTAGATTTCAGACTCTTGAGATGTGTAGACTAAAGTTTCATCCATGAAAATCAGCATGGATAGACTTTAGGTTTCTTTCCACTGTGAATGCAGTGAGAAATTCACCTATCCAGCCCACCATTCGTGACTGACCCCAAAGCCTCCTTTATTTTGACCTGTTCTGGTAGGGAGCAAGGTCCTGCTGTGAGCTGAAAGGCCCCTTGCATGTGTTTCTGTGAGCCTTCTGCAAGGCAAAAAAGAAGATGCTCACTGAAAATGACCCTAATTCTAATCTAACTTGCATGAAAAAGAGCCTGCAGCTTGCACACAATGTTTCTGCTGTGCTTAAGTAATTGTGAGACGAGGTATTGGCTACATATTTTGTGTGGGTATGTGTGCAAGTGAATGCCTGTATGTGTGTGTATGTATGTGGGGATATTCCTAGAATCTGTTTTGTTTTTAAAATGTGCTGGAAATTTAACTGAACTCTTGCATGGAGTCAATTTAAAATAAAAGACTTGGCATGGTTTTACTTCTATATCTTTCTTATGCATTTGTCCAATCAAAATGATAATGTAGACAAACTGGACTGCAAAGTGTATTATTCAGCAATATCTCATTATTATGCAAAAAATCAGATATTCACAGCAACTGTCTCATCTATTTATTGTTTGGTTACTCATCTGGAAATTTTAATACTTTCTTCAGGGGCAGGGGCTGGCAATAAAAAAATAGATCTATATATCAAACCTTTAACTTTCAGCCATCATTGTGTGCCATAATACAGATGGAGTAGCTATCAGCTCTCTTTACTGTGTTGGTTTATTTACTTCAACTAAGAATAAAGATTTAAAGAGAATACAGTAACAAAGTCCACTGCGAGCTAAATTTTCATGTTCCAAAGTGGAAAAAACCTTGACACACAATAAAAAAAAAAAACAAAAAACAAAACCAAAAAAGAATGTAATCAATATGCAGCTACATGACTAATTAATTTATTAAAACTATACACCAACCTTAATAACCTTAAAACTTCTGTTTTTTTCTGAGTACATTAGTGCATCTACTGAAGCACATCAACAGGCCTGCTCCTCTGTACGTGCAGGTCACATCATAGCTACAACAGTATTATCCAGAGATTTTGCTCCTTAGTTTAGTGAAATACTGAAGTACTTGGCTCACTTCAAGTATCTGACTAGTCCTATTGAAATCTCCAGTAGGGCTACACGTTATCTTTAAAAGGGTCACAGCCCCAAAACAGAGTTTGACACACAAGGCTACAAAACTCTTGGGAAGCATCCACGTAACTTCCAGTCTTGTCACCAAATTCAGCATCTGCAATTGCAGCAATAAGAAAGCAGCTTTTGTAGACTGAGCTTATGAAAGCATTTTAACTGCCATCATGCCACTACAGCTTCATATACCACATACTAATAATATCAGGAGAGGAGTCTATCTTCTGAAAATTAATAGAGCTCAATCTTAATGGTACAGCAAGTCTTTCTCCAGCCATATATACTTATGTCCTGCCACGACTCTCTTCTGTGGTATCCTATTACAATATTCTTTTTTTGCTACAGCGATTGAGACTTTTCAAAGCACACAGTGGAACTCAGAAGCTCCAAGTTATTTCTCTACACACGTTCTAAATACCTTAACTCAGTCAATGTATTAGCAAATCATTTTTATCATCCTGTTACTCATGTTCCTGGACTGCATACTTCCTTGCTGAGCGTAGTGCCTCAGTGCTGCAGTCGGCCCGGTGGGGACTGAATCCCCTCATCCCAGTTGAACTGGTTGCAGCAGCAGCTCTGTGCACCTGGAGCCTTTGGAAGACTGGGATTTTATTGGGGGGTGGGGGGGGGAGCACACAACAGCTGGTGTACTTCGAGAATACACAGTTTCCTACAGCTGTGTGCAGTTTCTGCTCTCAGCCACTTCGCCACCGCCACCACAAGAAGAAAAGCCAGTCCTGCACAGACCCCACTTGCCTCTTGGGCTGGAACTGGTGGCTCTCACTTGGTCCCAGACCAACGGGCTCCGGATGCCAACCTCCACCCACGCACTCAGCTCGACCAATTGCCTCTGGTTTGCTTACTTGAACAGCAAGTCAACTAAATGGAGGTGCATATTTATCAAATCACACGCACGTTTCTCCTCACAAAAGGTTACTTCTAGGATACGCATCAGCTTTCAATATCCCAGCCACGTCGATGGAATGGTTGTTAAAAATAGATAAGCATCCATTGAGTGAGCAGTGTTTCTTACAAGAAAGGAGAATGTACCTCCTGGCTGGCATATACAATTTTCATATTTTAGTTCAAATTTTCATTGTATGAATTATAATTTGCTTATAAAAATCATATTTTAAGAAAAATCAGATAAAGAAAATGTAATAAAAGAAATGTATGATCCAGGAAGAACTGCCAGATTAAACCAGAAAGTTAGATGGGAAACTGCTGCTACACACACTGCTTTTTAGCCACCTTGCCACAAAGAATCTGTTTCACCTGCAGTGGGACAGGCCTGAATGAAAGCAATAAAACTTCCTAAGTAATTCCCCTAGCTACATGCATGTGGTTAAGATGATTGTCATCTCACATCTACATACCAGGCTTTATTGCAATAGCTGACTTGGAATGACCATATACCTACAGAAGAACAAAAATTCTAGGAGGAGGCATAGAAGGGTTTCAAGAAATGAGTCTGCATGAATACTAACCTATTCCAATCTAATTCAGATTTTCCCTGTTTATGTATTTGGAGCAAAAGAAAATTTAGTTTCTACTTACTGCTTTGTTTTGAGAATTAATTACTGTAGAATTTAGAACCTGAATAAAATCATAGTGACCACTAAGTACTTACTCCCTGCACCTCCAAGTAATATGAAATGAAGTGACCCTATGCCTTTACAGATCCCCACTGAAATCAAACTCCTTGTTGCTACAGGCATTTGAACGCATTGAATAATTTACAAGTTCCTAACTTTACTTTTTAAAATGAGACGTTCCATACATTCCTTTCTGTTTGGAAAGCTGCTAACAGATTTGGCATGCTGATAGAACCTAGACAAAGCATACAACGTCACAGAGTATTAGTCTCTGTTAACATCACCAATTGCACACACTTCTGGCTGCTAAGCACTGCATTTTTTTTCTTTTAAATCTTAATTTTCTGTAGATTTCAATAAAATACCAAAAGATTTTTCATTTCCATAAACTATTTCTGGTTGGAGTGAGAAAACAGCAATCACTGAAATGTAACAAGTAAAAGGAAGTTCTTCCAAGCTAATTCACAGCTGCCTTATTTGTTTGCTCTTGATGCTCTTCAATAGAAGTGATCAGTCAAGAAAGGATGCGCTTGCCTTTGGGAGTTACTTAGCTTGGCAGCCGAGGGCTCTGGAAAACTTGTTGTACATCTTTAAAAAGAATCTAATGGCATTGCTTGAAACTGGTTGTGATTGATGGGGTTATTATAATCTACTGCTTCTGTTTACCCCAAATTAATCTGAGTTACTTGTAAATTATTTAGCTGTTGGTGTTCACCACCCTTTGTCTCTACAGATGTGTCCGAGGTTGAGAATAAGTAGATCTCCTTTAACCTAGCTCCAAATAGGAAAAATTGACTGTCCTGATAGTAAGTTACTAATTTCTACTCAGCACACCAGATCTGAATGATTAAATTTAGCCTGTCCTGTGAGTATTACCTTTCATGAAAGAAGAGGTACAGTCCATTCAAAAGTATTACATTATCTCATTTGTGATGTCCTTCAAGAGCAATTCTTGATCTTTCAATAAAGAATCCAGATTAATTTGAGAATAATTGAAGCCCCATTCAAAGAAGTGAGTAAGTGTTCTGTTAAATCAACCCTGTAATTAGGAAACCACTTGTATTGGGTTTGTGAGGCAAGGTTTTGGTAGTGGGGGGGCTACAGGGGTGGCTTCCATGAGAAGCTGTTAGAAGCTTCCCCTGCGTCTGATAGAGCCGATGCCAGCTGGCTCCAAGATGGACCCGCTGCCGGCCAAGGCTGAGCCCAACAGCAACAATGGTAGCACATCTGTGATAACTTATTTAAGAAGAGGGAAAAACTGCTGTGCAACAGCAGCTGAGGAGAGGACTGAGAATATGAGAGGAACAACTCTGCAGACCCCAAGGTCAGCAAAGGAGAAGGGGGAGGAGCTGCTCCAGGTGCCGGAGCAGAGATTCGCCTGCAGCCCGTGATGAAGACCACGGTGAGGCAGGCTGTCCCCCTGCAGCCCAGGGAGGTCCACAGGGGAGCAGATCTCCACCTGCAGCCCGGGGAGGACCCCATGCCAGAGCATGGGGGTGCCCGAAGGAGGCTGTGACCCCGTGAGAAGCCCACGCTGGAGCAGGCTCCTGGCAGGACCTGAGGATCTGTGGAGAGAGGAGCCCAGGCTGGAGCAGGTTTTGTGGCAGGACTTGTGACCCCGTGGGGGACCCACGCTGGAGCAGTCTGTGCTCCTGGAGGAGTCCACCCCGTGGAAGGGACCCACGCTGGAGCAGTTTGTGAAGAACTGCAGCCCATGTGAAGGGCTCATGTTGTAGAAGTTCATGGAGGACTGCCTCCCGTGGGAGGGACCCCACGCTGGAGCAGGGGAAGAGAGCGAGGAGGAAGGAGCAGCAGAGATGACGCGTGATGAACTGACTGCAACTCCCACTTCTCATCCCCCTGCGCTGCTCAGAGGGAGGAGGTAGAGAATTCCGGAATGAAGTTGAGCCTGGGAAGAAAAGAGGAGTGGGGGGAAGGTGTTTTAGGATTTAGTTTTATGTCTCATTATCCTACTCTGATTTGACTGGCAATAAATTAAATTAATTTCCCCAAGTTGAGTCTGTTTTGCCCATGATGGTAATTGGTGAGTGATCTCTCCTTGTTCTTGTCTCGACCCAGGAGCCTTTCATTATATTTTCTCTCCCCTGTCCAGCTGAGGAGGGGAGTGATACAGCGGCTTGGTGGGCACCTGGTGACCAGCCAAGGTCAACCCACCATACCACTTCACTACCACGTGTCATTTTCAGCATTAATACAAGACACAAAAGGAAAAATGTAGTTATTTGGGGGACTGCAGATGCCTATCACAAATACGTATTTCTGCCGATCACAGAAAGCTTGGGATAACTATTTTTGACATTCCAGACTTGTCAGAAGGCAGTCTATATACTTATGTTTGTTTGGTATGAGAGAAGCAGTTTACAAGCATATAGAGTTTACAATCTCTTTACTTTCAAATGAGGTACTTTGTAGAGAATTCTTAAAATAGCTCTTTCATCCCTGGCAGCTAAAGATTCCAAAAGAGGGACTCTTTGATTTACAACCTAAATCCAAAGTGGAAAGAACATAGCAAATTGCCTAGTTTGAAGTGATGGTAGCCAAATTGATCTTGAATTTTGCCACCGATGAATGAATTACTGTTGAAAAAGCAACAAAAAAAAATTAACCTTTTCTACCGGAATTTGGGAATGAGCTTTCCACAGCAGATAATACATCACCTTGGGACTCTTGACACCTGAAGAAGCTATGTTATAAAGCTTCTGACGTGTCTTGTTTTTTCAGGGAGCAAACTGCCTGAAACAAGGGACATGAAGCTGTCACCAATAAATGCTGGTAGATAAAAGCTGTATATTAATTGAAAGAATTCCATCAATTATATTGATACAGAAACCAAACTATTATGTAAGGCTTGAACCATAATTCCAAAGACAATTCTAAAGCTTTAGTCTTAGATTTCAGTTCCGAGGAGGTAACTCTCACCTCCAGTTCTCAGGTTCTCTCCAAAAAGGTATCCTGTTACAGGCTTTGTCCGCCTCCCCATTACTGCCTTAATTTTACAGCTGAGGTTTATAACCAAATGGACAAACAGCTCCTTTGATCCCAAATTAGATTTTTGAGGCTAATTTTAGAATTACTAGTGTGATTGGTTCCAGAGCTGGAAAGTCCATCAAGAAACTGTGAAGGGCTGCTCTCTCAGAACTAGAAGATTATCATCTAGAAGCCAAAGCATCAGGTTTGGCTAAGCTATTCTCTGTCTACCCTGCGTGAAGCTGAAACAACTACTGAGCCTAGCATGGGTACTGTCTGCCACACAACTGGCAAAGCAGAAATCATTTGTTTGATACAACAACTGGTCTCATTTTTACATGTATCTTCTTTCTGTATCATTGCAAGTCAAAGAATAGGCCAACTAATTTCTGGCCAGCAGAGGTTTAGAAATTTGAAAGTTTAAAGAAGAATGCACATGCATCTCTTTCATCCATGTGATATGCCCAAGTGCATATTCAGTGTGTAGGATGATCCAGACTACAACACCATTTTAGAATACGTTACAACGGGGAGGTGTGAGTAGTATTTCTATGCTAGCTTTCAACTAGCTTACGAGTACCAGAAATAGTGTAATTTCACTATGTTGCAACAGAGAAAGCAGAGAGGAAAATTCTCCCATTCAAACTGCTGAAGTTATGCAATAACTGCTGAAATTAATCTTTTATTAACTCTAAATAACTTGGTACGTAATCATGCTTTTTTGTTTATTTCTGCTTATAGATTCTGATCTGCATTCTGATCTTACATTTTGTAACCTAGCAGTAGAACTTTTTAGCTGATTCTCCATGACAATTTGCAGAAAGGGAAACATTTGGCTTGCAATTTTCTTCGTTCTGCTAACTCTTCTCTTTTGTGAGGGTTAAAAAAGCTGCAGGAGTCATGACCAACTTCTCTGATGATTAGATGTGCAAGTGTAAGATATGCCGCTGTTGAATTAGCCCCTCGGAGCAATGCTGTCTCCGAATACCTTTGATACACATGCTGTACATGGGTTCTTGGTTGCTGGTGCTGAGAACCTTATGTTAATATGGCATTATGCCCAGACAGAAGACAGGCTAAACCCATTTCATTCACCCGTATATGTCAGACAGGGGCACTCATGAGAACTGTGCTGAGTCCTTTGGTTTCAATCCCTTTCCTCATACCAGTAATGTCCCATTGGTTCCATAAGCTGCTTCATCACGTGTTAACACTTCTATGCTAAAATAAGAATCTCTGACCCACGAAGAAAGCCAGACAGAGGGTTTGTAGGCACTGCTGGCTGCCAAAAAGACAGGTTGCAAGAAGGCGGACGCTTGGGAAACCTATTGAAACCAGATGGTTTGTCAAAACATATGCTATATAAGAGCACAGCCTGCAGGCACCATGAGGAAGACAAGCCTATGGCAAATAACGGCATCAAGGAATGACTGAAGTCACACAGGAATCATTGCAATGAAGAGTAAAGCCTAAACTGTAGATTCACCCAAGGAAGTGCAGATGAGATTAAATTTGTTCCAAAGCGCATATTAAAATTAATTCCCCGAACAGGAGCTAGAGAGAGATGCAACATTTGCATGTCAGCAAATAAATATTTTTCAGCTTTCTAAAATCTGGCTCTGTCTATGTGGAATAGAACTGGTCACATATTATGAGCACAAGCATTTTAACTCATTTTCACAGAAACTGAAGACTTTGCTTTCTATTACAAAATGTTAAATTCAGCTGTTGCCACAGAAGACCTCAGAGAAAACTAAGAACAGAGTCCAGCACGAAATATGTAAACAAATCTTAAAAGTTAGATTGATGTCACATATACAGTATATTGGCTATTTCTTTCCATATCACACCTCAGCTTCAATAGTGTGTAAACACGTAAAAATAGTTTGGATGCACTGAATGCATAGGGGCATGATTATTCCTCTCTTCATAGAATCATAGAATGGTTTGGGTTGGAAGGGCCTTGTACCAAGTTGCTTCCCATACATATCACTGGAAGTGGTTTCTGTGGTAGGAGATAACTACACAAGTAACTGTATAGGACAGATATTCCTTTCAGAGGAAACGACAATGAAGAAACAACACCAAAGGAACAGTGATGGTGGGACCAAAGGACAAGCATGAGTTGGATGAAACTATCTGCAAACGGTGAATTTAAAATAGAAAATTCCCATTTACTTCTGGCAAAGTACACCTTGGCTGGCGCACAAGTAACAAACAACCAAACAGCGAGCTTGAAGGGAAGGACACAATACCATGTTAGATCTACGGGGAAAGAGAAGGACACAAATGTACCAGCGTGACTGACCAGGAACACACCTTGCAGTTACGTTTTATATGGACCCTGGAGGAAGATGACCTGGATAGACGGAATAGAGTAGATGTCAAGACCAGCAACCTTTGCTATTTTCCTTCATAAAGCCACTATCAACAGCCATCATGCTTCTTTTTAACTGAGCAGTTAGCTTGTCTGTCTGTTGATGCACACCCAATGACCACTTTTATTCCTTGGACTCTGGGAAGCCACAGAAGCCTCAAAACTGCCCAGAACAAAATAATAAACTCCAGCAGAAGGCAAAAGAGAAAGAGCACATACATTTCCAGATTTCATATGTGGGGCCAAGGACAAAATATTTGAGAGGGAGCAATTACCACGCTTTGCTTTTAAGAATCGGAGTCAAATGAATCATTTAGTCTCTACTGCTATTCCTGCCAGTAAGCTACTGGTGCTGCCACTATGGACAAATTCTTTCCAGGTAATAGTGTAACTGTTATGCTGAGTTGTTGTGACCTGACCATTTTTAAGAAGCCAAAGCCACTTCAAAAGAACATACTAGGGACCCAGATAATTCTGCTCCTTTACCACTAACATAAAATGCCAAGTAAGTGAGATGTCCTGGGAAATGATCTACTTGTGTTTGTTTTGGAAATTACCAATACTACACCATCCTTTAACTGCATTCCTTCAAGACTGCCTTTCCTTTTCCTGTGTGTTAGCCCTTGCCTTCCTGCCAGAATCATAACTTCAACAGAACACAAACATTTTTCAAATTTCTCAGTGATAGCAAGGGTAGGTTGCTCTTTGTATATAATACTTAAATGAATTAAACCAACTCAAATGTGTGATCTCTCCAGACAAAGATGAAGGTTACATAGTTTAAGGATGAAATATAGACCATCCTCTACAAAACCACTGTGTTGCAGTTTAATTAAAAGAATTCATTAAAGTCATGCCCCATCCAAGGTAATTAGTATGCATAATTTATGCTTTGCCTAATACACAAGGGCAGTAGCCTGAATAATAAACTCAAGTTAACCTTAAGTGAAAGAGATTGAATGGTCAGATGTTTATTTAGCTCAGGTTTGCTCAAGAGCTAAGGTTAAAGAGGTGAAATTCTGTTATAGTTAATTAATTTCTTAAATTTTCTTCATAAAATGCTGCCTACCCAGTAGGATGAAAGTTTGGGTTTTGTTTTTTTTTTTTTTCTTTTCTTAAGGAAGGATACAAGAAAATGTCTCTTGTCCTCTTCAGTTACCAGAATACAGAATTTGTTATGACATCTGTGCAGTTTGCAGCAAGGATTTGGCTTGAAGGAAGGTTCCCCTGAAAATTTTCACCAAGTAGCAAATGTAGAAAAAGCCTCCAAAACAACAACCCTCAAAGGTATAGCTTCACAATCCAAAGTCAGCAGCTTCCATGGCACCGTGACCTACTGCTTTTCCACTACCTACTTCTTCCAGTTCCTGCCTCTCTCTCCAGATAGGTGTCTCTTCAGTTGCATGGCCTCACTGCAAACTGTATCAGGAACCTGATCAATAGTGCCTTGAGCTGCTATTACTACTGAAGATTTTACTAACCTTGTTACAATCCATTGAGCATTAAGCAGCTGTAAGCATCTGTTCCACAGAGCAAAGTGAATCAGCTCCTTCATATACAAACTGTTAAATTGGAGCTATACTGCTATGCTCTTCACGAGTGACACCCCTGCTAAGCCCCAGGGGACCTGCAGTTCAAGTCCTGAACAACACTACAGTGTCCTTGTGACACAGAGTTCTGCTCTCGTGTGCATATGTCAAAGCCAGGCCTGTGACTTGCGGATCCTGTGAAAAGACACAGGGATGTCAGGCAGATTTGTGATAATAGGATCTCAGTGTTTGGAGACAGAGATATAATGCAGGCAAGACAGCCAGATGTCTTAGAAAGGATTCGTCACTCTGGCAGAGGAATTGTAAAGTTTCGTGCTGGAAGAGAAGGCCCCAAAGTCTTCTGTTAAGAGCAAGAAGACAGGTTTGACCGAAGATCTTTTTAGCTGCAGACCCTCTTTCAGACAGCAGCCAGTTAAGTATACTTAGGAAAAGCTATAGAGCACAGGCAGGTAGTTATTGATATGTGGAATAAGGTAGGATAGCTGCTTCACGGGAACTGTATTCACATCTGCATTGACTTGCAGCACAAGTTCAGCTTTAAGGCACAGGGTGGGAGGCCACGTGGGTTGGTGAGAGTGGAAAGATCTCGTGGAGTAAGAGGAGGTAGAAGTAAAGCTGTAGGGCTCCGTGAGACCTTCAGTCCAAAGCTCTGAAAAATGTTCTATGTGCCACTTTTTCGTCCCTGAACATTTTCTTCCAACAGTAGGGCAGATGGGTTGGCTGTGGCCTGCCTATTCACCACTGGAGAACATCAGAAATGTTCGTCCTTGTCAAAGGCCAGCTGAACCAATGTGCCTGAAATACAAATTTCACTTTGATGGAAGAGGGTTCCCTTACTCAGTAACTCATTAGCTGCCACGCAGGTAGATAATTTCCCCCAACTTTCTTTGTCTTGTCAACACATTTGCCTAGTTGGCTTTCACATTTCTCCCCAGCCTCTAATCACACTAAGAGGCCTTCACATTTCCAGCATTCAAAAAAAAAAATCTGTGGCTGATTTGGTCATTTCTTCTGTTGCCTGAGTGGGAAAACCCCTTGAAGTGCATGGCATTTGGATTAGGCCTAATGCAGAATGCCGAATGGGTGTTTTCCTTCCTTCAAACTTACACTTGGTTTTTGCTGCCTGTTATTGTGTTTGTGTTCCAGCAACAGCACAAAACTAAAAGGCATTTGACTGAGGCAACACGTGAAATTTGCAGCTGGAAGTGAAACCAGGTCCTTGTGCACTGTCCTATCCACATACCAACTTCTTTCCTAAACAGATAAGCACGAGACTTCGTAGCTCTTAAATATAAAAGATTACGTAATCACCTCCATATGCTTTTTTATTTTTTGTTGCAAAACTAAGCCATTCTGAAGTATTATCTGCAGTAGGATTTTTGCTCAAAAATGCATGCATGATACTAAACCAAATGTTTGTTTTGTGGTCTGTTTCTCCAAATAATCCTTATTTGCTTTTCCTTGTATTCACTTGTATTAATAGCCAATAAGCAAACTTCCTCTACATGGTTAACTATTATTTAGGGAACCTACTCCACGGCTTTAAATGACAATCCAAGTGTTGGCTCAAACATCTCCCATTACCATGCTCACAGTAGGAATATGAATTAACAAGAGTTGTCCTGTAGAACTAATGGATGTAGTATGGAAGGCCAGGACTCAATCTTACTGAAAGTGCTGGCAAACGACAGGCTATATTTTGCTCTTAAGGAAATTGAATCTATATTGATTGAAATGAACTCACTAGAGCCAACAAAAATCTGCTTTCCTTTGGATCAGAATACTCCA
>JAVJGG010000002.1:5815840-5833549 GCA_035590195.1 Aviceda cuculoides | reverse complement strand
GATTTTAAAAAACAGTGACTGAACATGGTGGATTGGAAGTGACAAACAGCATCACCTACGGTATGTTAAAAACTGCTTCTTTCGTGAAGCAGTGCCATTTACTAATCAATTTTTTATAAAGCAAGCCTTGGAAATGTTTGGCTTGAGCTATCAAACTTTTAAACACATGAAAATAAGGATCTAAATCTGGCTTCTTTTCAATTAAAAAGAAATACAAATTAGTTTTTTAGAAGACTGAAAGAAAAACAAGTTCTTCTAAGTTGCTCCTAGCATTTTCAAGTGCATTCCCATGAGATCAACAGTTTTTGAGATAAGAAGTCAATATTTTGTAGCAAATTAGATTTTAGAAAAAAATCCGTATTTTAAACCAATACAGGATACCTATGAGTAACTGGTTTCATTACAGAATTAATAAAGATATACACAAAACTCACTATGCTGTAAAAAAAGAAAGCTATCCTAAGAAACAATAATGGTTATTTTCTTATGGCTTTCTCGATTAATTCTCAACAAGCCCCTAAGTATCAGAAGACAATTTTACCAGAGAATCCATCATAATTCCAGCTCCATTTTATTTTCTCACTTGTTTTAACTAGCAAAATGGCAAAACATCAATTTAAAGTTTTATTCCACAGCAAACACCCATGTTGTTAAAGTTAATGCTGTGAAAAATCCAACTTGTAACAGTGAAATGTTTATAGAATCGGCCATTCATTTAGTTGTAGAACTAGGCAACAGCTATCAGCGTCCCAGTTAATGTTCAAAAAGACAGAGTTTTTAGGTGATTCTGCCAAAAATTAATTTATCAACTTTATCTTCCAGCATATAAAAACTAGCTTTTTCTGAAAGCCATTAGGAGGGACTCGGCTTGTAGCCCCCTCCTCTACCCATCACCCTATGCTACATATTCCAGAGCAGTCACATACCTGTATGTGTGCCTCCATCCCAGTTCAGTGGGCTGAACCACATCAGGTTCAGCGTTGCTCTCGCTGAAGGCAATGAGAATTTCATCACTGGGTCAAATTCTCACTGCCTTCCTCACTTGAGAAATTTCATTGAAGTTAATGGGCCAAATTAATCACTGGCATAACTCCATTGACTTCCCCAAGGATCAATTTGATTCAAAAGGACTATTCTCTTCAGTAGACTAGGACTGGATGCACGGACTTCAATGGGAGCAAGATGGGGAACATAATGAGAAATCCAGATCATTTATTCTTCAGACTTTGCAAAGATTGATTTAAATTGACTTCAGAAAACACACATTCTAGTAAGACATGTACATGTGTGTGGCCCAGCTCTCATTTCACAAGCTCAAAATTCTTAAACTGTGTTGCCAGCGCAGCTACTATGTGGTATAGCAGTAATTTCCGAAGCCTTGTTAAACTTCTTATCATGCTTCTCCAGCAAACCATCTTTTAAAAAAAATGTTTATGTGAAGGGACTATAAAGATTCAGACTAGAATATTTTGCTACTTGGAAAAAAAACCAGACAGAAAATGCAGATATAACTGGCTCTCTTAATACAATTAAACTTATTTTACTTAATGCAACAGATGCTACGGTATGACCTTTACAAATAATAACAAAAAATGGAAAAACTTCACAGGAGCAGATTGCAATTTTCCTGCCATTTCACCTACTTCAGGGTACGTGTTTTTGGAATCTTTTCAAAGTGGAGGGGTTTTCATCCAAATGTTTCAGAATTATCCAAATTGGAAAAAAAGGTTCAAAATTGCTTACTCTTTTTCTCTCTGATATAAACTATTAAACTATTCTATTGAGTTTCCAAAGCCCTCAGAAAATAAACGTTTGCATTAAAAGTTACATCTTTGTCAACAAACAAACAAAACAATGCAAGTGTCTTTCTTCAGTTTTGCACGCCACACCCCCTCCACCCCCCCAGTAATTAGTAAGGATAAAATAAGCACAACAAAACTGAAAAAAACCCTCAAACCTAGGGAGTTTAAAATATTTTTTGTCTCTTTAGACTACTTTATGGTGAGGAAAAATGTCAGGGGAGAACACTGCAGCTCATTTTAAAAGTTCAGCTATTCACTCTGTATAGAAAAATAAGTGTAAACCATCAAACTTCTCCAAAGGTAATTTGGTAACAGTGCTTACAAAGAGGAAAGCAGAAAAGACAGCCCTAAGACTGCAGGAAAGATTCTTTCTTTATGGTGTAGTGACAGCCTTGTAACTTCTCCATTATGATGGGAACCACAGCATAAAGATTGCATTATCATCTGTGGTTAACTGTCAAATGCATTTTAATGCTTTATTTGGGAGAGCTAAGTTAAAGACAAAACAATCCTCCTCTTCTTAATCTATCCATCTCTGAGAACGTAAATACAGCTCATACTTGTGTGTCAGAATGTGGGGAGTTAACTGTATTCTTTCAGCTTCATGTAAATTCCTGAAGATCAGAGAGCTGAGTAAACAATATTTTGATGTAAACAGATTATCAACATGAGAGGAATGACCGTCTGGTCACCCGTGGGGGTTTATTCACTTAACACTTCCACCCCATAAAGACAATTGTGTGCAATCAATGCATATAGGGCCTTTCACTGGGTTGCTAAGTGATACGTAGTGTCAACAGAAAAATGCGTGATGTACAGAAGGGCTGCTGAACAGCCAAGAGAAAAAAACACACATGGATGATATTTTAAACTTAATTCAGTGCGTTATGAAGATTGTGACAGGCACAGTGGCTGACCAGAAAGCACTTCAAAAATTTGACTTTATAAAGTTGGATCTCCCATGTGTGTAAAGAGTTTAATTTGGTAACAAGTGAATCACAGTGCAGAACAGTAGCTGGTTCAAATAGGAAAAGCCAACCCAGCAGGGAAGCACTGAATATTCATTCTCTGGAAGGCACAGCAGTCATTTTACAATCCAGGCTTCAATATATGAGCAGATCGTTTGTCTAAGATTGTATATGCATTCTCTCATTTTCCTCATCTCTGGAAACTATTTTAGTAAAAGCCCAGAAGCTGTTTTCAACAGTTTCTTCAGAATTTCTAAAGAAAGGAAAGAAAGTTGAATGGCATCACATTGCCCCATACAACCATGAAAACCTGTTTTGTGGGACATTCTTGAAACCAACCCAGAAAGAAACCCTTAAGAGGTTTTGTATTTATTTACCCATTCTCTCCCCACCACCCACTTGATAGGTTTTATATTCAAATGCAAAATATAGCTGCCTTTGTTCTAAGGATTCAATCTGATTTTGGTTTGATTTACAGAACAAATCCTGAGAAATCCAGTCCTTTGCCAAATTTTATTTTCTAATAGCTGCACACAGTGCACAGAAAACTTCCAATCCTCCAAGCTTTTCTAAATCACTTGTGATGATAGTTCAGCTTATTGTCATGTTCAAAGGTGTCTGAGAGACCAAAAAGCTTTGACTAAATACGTTGCTTGCTGGATCACCAATGCTATTTTCTACAGAATGTATTTCCCAAACTTGCAAAATGTTTTTCTTACAAGATGTTAGTGAGCTCTGTGTTCCCCAGGCTGCTCCTGACAATGTGTGGGCAACATGAGGCTCTGTGGTGACAAAAGTGATTTTGAGTGGATTAACCATAACTCAGCCATATGTATCGGACAGGCCTAGCTAAGCTTGTAATTCCCTGAGCTTTCAAAAAGCTAATTATTATTAATTTATAGAGGTTTTTTTTTCTTCAAAGGGATTTATATTTAACATATTTTGGGAGAATTTAACATGACCATGAAAACATTTTATTGAGAGAACCTTCATCAGAAATGCTGCCTAGGTTCAGGTTAATGAAGATTGTTACCAGAGTTTCTGAGCTACAGGTAACTAAATGGTGACATATTCAGGAGACTCAACTTCCCAAATGCATTTGTATACTTCAGGCCAGGACACACAAAGCAATACTAACTATAAATATGCACAAAGTTCCTCCGAACGCAACAGAGGTAAGTTGAGTTCACACAGAAATACTTAATGTGGTATTGCGGTTATGTGGTTCCTATTTGGGTAATACCTGCTAAGTCGGCACATGGCATATTTATTCTATGAAAAGACAGAAATTGGAGACCGCCTCTGCCCTGAAGACCTTGCAAGGTAGTTAGGCAAGCCAAGCGAGAAAAGGATGTCACAAGGAGGATCAGGACTTGACTCAGCATTCTTTAAAAGAAAACACAGAGGAGTCCTTCCACTGGAAGGCAGGAAAGTACTGACAAGAATGGAATCAACCTGTTCGGGAAAAGAAGGATAATTAGGTTTAGGATCATTTCAGTAAACCAGCCCCTAAACCAGTCAGGTTGCTGGATTTCTAAATTGAAAATATAACCGGTCAATAAAGAGAAGTTTGGAACTCTGTCTTTGGAAACATACCTGGGTATGTGACAGTTTTGAGGATGGTGAAAATGAAGTTCCTCAAGCAATTAGCTTGTAGCTGAATTTGAATTAATAGGTTGGATCTGACTCTGAATAAAAGTAACTCATAGAACATTATTTCATTTAATACTAAGATATGATTATTAACCTGAAAATAATCCAATAATTTATCAATAATAATAAAACTCAACCCCTGAGTCAGGAACTGTTTTATTTTCATCTTCAAAGAATTATCAGATTGCCTGTGAAATACGTATAAAAAGATTTGTCTTCCACATAGGCAACTCCCATTCTGGTCAGAAAAGCTCTATACAAAAGCTAAAGTTAGAATATCTGCCTTATATACTGGGAAAAAAGAAATCCCCAACCAATCAACCCATCCCTCCTCTCCTCCCATATGCTGCGTTATTTTTTGGTAACAATAATTTCAAACAATTAACAGGGAAAAAGAGGAAAAGGCACAACCCACGAGTATAGCAAAGCCTTCGTGTCATTCACAGCAGTCACCTCAGCGTAGCGAACAGAGCACTGCTCCAAAGAAAGACTGAAGTAAGTGGGACTGAGCACAGATTCTGCTGGTAAGCTGCACCCAGTCTATGGAAACATTTCACAGTCTGGCAGCAAAGTAAATTCTTTTAAGGGACTGGCACATTCTTGTACTACCTGGAGCCGTGTAAGTCGTGCAAAACACCAGTCTGGATTTTGCTGGTTCCAGGCCCCTTGTGCTGTTTGACATGGAGGCAACATAGGATCCTACGTCTTTATGCCAATTCGTTGACAATAACAAGTCATTAATCAGAGCTGCTGGAAGAGGTGGCTCTGGATTACATCAGGGCCAGAATAATTTGGGAATAAATTAGCTATATCTTTAGCTCAGACAATGGTGGGATAAAATAGTTTCCCTTGGTTAACAATAGTACTCTGCAATATTAGGAAAAAAGTGTCTTTCTGTGTTTACTCATCACTGTCACATGACACATTTCAAGCTTTGTTTGAGAAGTCTGTGTCTAAGAGTTGCTTCACTAGACAAATCTTTCAGTCTTGGACCTCGGTATTTAAAGACACACACACACACACAATCTACTTCGTAACAGTTTATAATGCATGGAGTTGCAAGCTCTGTTCCAGCCTCATTCCTAAATCGCCATAAATTTTGACTCTAGCTTTCACGCATTTCCATCTTTCTAGATGCTGTGTTAGAAAGCAACTCAATCAACAGGAGGAAAGGATTCATTCTGCACTAAGCTCCGAAACATAGTGCAGAGAAGGCAAGTTATTCACAGAGGAAGGCTCAGAGGGGTAGGACTCTTGTAACATGTTCTCCGAACTCCAAGGATAGAGGGATTTGTCTGCAATAAGTGAGAAGAGGACATTATACCACGGAGATGCCATGTGAAACCAAAAATTGTGTTCCTGGTGTCTTGCATTAAAGTTCTCAACATGGAATAAGCATTACTCAGTTAAAAATATTTTTTTCTAAGCGAAATATTTCATTTTTAAAAACTACATCAGAACATGCTCAACCATTTTTTTCCTCTGGTGTATTTTTCCTGTTTTGTTACTGTAAAGGAAGATGAAACAGAGAGAAAAACAGAACAGGAAAGAAGTCTGAAATGGACATTTTTTTTATTTGAAAAACTTTTGGAAAAAATGGACACAAGGGGAATTTCATTCGCTAAAATTATTCCTCTGTTTTCCATCAGTTTTAATCACTGTCTGAATGCCACATCTGCTTTTAACTTTCACAAAAGCAAACTTGGTTCATTCTAGCAGTACACCAGCTAATGTGTTTAATGCTAAAGTAGACTCAGCTGTTCTTGGACAAGGCATGTTCAACTTTTAAGTTTGAAAAGAAGCAGATAACCCTGACAGCAACCCTAATGCACGTGAGCCATCAGTTTAATCTGCCCTTCCTTAGCTGAGAAGTGACCTCCTAAAAGTATATTTTGTTTTATGTTATACAGCAAATTAAGGACTTGATTCTGCCTTTATCAGCAGATGTTTTGCTTTTGGCTAAAACACAACTATAATGGGTCCAAAGTTACAAATTTATTTGGTCTTTTATCCCCTGAGTCAGCATGTTGCTACTTCGAACACCTAAGTGTAGGTAATTGGACAGCAAGTAGCAATCCATACAGGCTTTGTTGAAGTGTGAGATTGCACTGTGTTGTCCAAGTTAATCTCAGCAACACCAGTCATAGTCTGAAGTGCCCCCCCGCCGATCAGAACATGAGAAAAGAGGCTCATTCGAAGCAGCTTGCTCTTTCTAACACAGAACATCTCTGGTACAGCCTCAGGATCCCCAAAACTCAAAGAGCAAAAGCTGTGAGTCTCAAAGGGCTTGTTTACCTGGAAAGGTCTGTCAAGAAAGGCTGGCTGCTGCTGTGGCTGTCGCAGCAACTCTGCCCCTGCATTGTCGCATACTCGAGGTCTCACCAGCAGCTGGACTGTTGCTCTTTTCACTTTGGTTTTTAAGCGAACTTGGACAAGGCTGCGGACTGCTCATAGAGCAGAGAATGGTTCACCACTACAGTTAAGGAGTTCTGGTTTAGTAGGCAAGATAAAACCTTGTAACTCCTCCACCCATCCCTCTCCATCCTCTTAACCTACAAACCAAAAGGCTTACTTGCAGCTATGAGGAGCATTTCCCCAGCCCACAGCCCACACAGAGGGATGTGAAACTTTGGCACCCTAGTTGCTTGGAGGAAATTTCCTAGAAGAGAATGGGGGGGTTGATCTATTTCTATTTAACAGGAATTCAGCAATAAAATGCTCGTTTTACCTTAAAGCACTGATGCAATTAAGTTCAGACCAGCTGAAATACCAGGCCAAACTCAGCAACATCGCTAGACAACATTGCTAGACAAGAGATGAGACTTAAGCTTGACATATATTAACGGGTAGCTTGAAAAGCTGGAGTAGAAATCTTGGCCACTGTAACTGTCTTTAGGACTGACTGCAGCTGGTTAATATGGGAAACTAAGCAGTAAGGGCTTGAGTGGAGGCGTCTCGGGGGAACGCTTGGCCAGCACTAGATTACAGCAACCAGTCTTGGGGAAATCTATCCTCAAAACACTCTCAACCCCCCTGTCATCGGAAACAAAGGAAATGTTTGCTACTAATTTCTGAGTGTATGGACAGATGAAAGGACTGTACAAGTGTGTTTCAACAATACTGAAAAGCTTTTCCATATAAAGTAGCCAATTTACTGTTATGGTTACACTTAAGTCAATTAAAATGTTTTATTTGCAAGGATTTGAATCTCTTACCTTCATTAACATTTAGCAGTAAATGGGAGAAAAAAGGTAAATAAAATATTATCTGGCTTTTTAAAGGTCATTCCAGCTTGATCATTATAAAAAGCTAGCAAGGAACACAGAATATGCCCCTTTGTGTGGATTTAATACAACTAGCCAGTGCAGAACAGTATGGGTAGAAGACAACAAACAAAAAGTCAGTGGCTAGAGTCTATAATGCTGGTGTTTAATACATGCTTAATTACAGCCACCCTTTGTTCATCCGACTTGCAATAATTTTCCTTTTTCCTTAAACCTCCCATCATAAATCACCCTCATCACAGAGCATTTAACTGATGCACCTATTCTTAGCACCTGCTTTTAAACAACCCTAGGCTAGCAATCCAAACTGATGAAATTACATACCTAATACTTTGCATGCCTTTACCAAAGGAATAGTCAGCCAGGTTCTGGAATCTGGGTCCTACCTAGGCTGGAGGGTGCTTAGGAGAGCAATCCCTCCGTTGTAATTAGGCAATTATTGCAGTGCCTTACTTCAAGAGCTTTCATATTTCTGTTTGTTAAAAAGAATAACATGGTGCTCAAAATTCATTGTCACAAACTTTTTCTTAAATGAAAATTTTTATTATTTGTAAATAGATATAAAACTAATGATGCAGGAAGACCCTGTGTTTTTAATATATTAAAAAATTAGACTAGAAAAATAAGAAATATTTGTGCTCCTGTGGGCAAACATTTATTCAAACACACAGTTAACGTTAAGCTTGCTTCTTTCCCTTTCCGTTTTACTACACCCCTGACTGCTGATACTAAAATGAAAACAGAAATTCCCCCCAAACCACAGAATTACCATAGCAAAATACCACTCAGTAGAATATGTGGTGTTATTTTCCATCATATCATTCTCCTTGGTAAACAAAGGATGTATCTTCAATACAAAACTACAAATAAAAGCCCACAACAAACCAGTTCTTGTCTAACATAAGGGTCAAATGCAATGTAGCTAGCAAGTTCAAATGCTGCAAATATCCATTCTGAAAGTACACTGAAAACTAATCTCCCTACCCCCAAGGCCAGAGAAAAGTAGTACCTTAAGAACCTCAAAACTACAGCATCTGAGAGACTTTCATGAAGAGTTGACATAATCAGTCAAGAATCCTACAAGCAACCGAACATCTCAAATCGCATCACACAAACCAAGGGACGCAAGTTGCAATGAAATCCCCAGGAATCCAAGAAAGGTGCAGACCAACTGAATTTACACATGGGTATACACTAAACTTTTAATGAATAGTTAGCTAAGGACATGTTGCTCTGTATAAATTAAATTTTCATAACCACCAAATTTTGAACAGGATTTCCTTCGTTTTCAAGAAAACTAAAACTCCCAGTAAATGTTAAATGCTTTAGGTTTTTGCAGTGGATACTTCATATTGTTTCATTGGCCAGCCGTATATTGTTCATACGCAGGAAAATGTATGGAATGCTATAATAATGAATAGGTTAGAAGAATATTTTGATATTCTTTCTTTCTTTCTTCTCCTTGGTTATCTTTTCTTCACACGGGTGTTACAACCTTTGTATATTTTACAAGGGAAAGAAAACAGTGATGTGCAGGAAGTATGTGCCATCTCGCCTTCCTCTGAATTCACCTTCCCCTGCTCTCTTCCACCAGAATACGCATGTGGGACACTAACACTTTGACTTCTGTATTTGTAGCATAATATAGATTATCTATCTGTGGATAGTCACCTATGTTGATAACAATGTATTTCAATGCCTTCTGTGTAAAATCCATAGTGTCATACCACACACTAGAAGAATCTGGCAACAGTTTTCATCGAACATTAATTTTTATTTTTTATTTTTAAATTATTAGCAAAAATATTATTTCAGTAGCCCAATAACATTTCATAAAGTTATGTCAAGCTTGGAAAATGGTATGCCTAGAGAAAAATATTTAAGAATAAAATTCAAGGTTAAAAGTCAATGTTTTTTTAACATAAAGGATCCTTTTTTTTTTTTAAGCATGGACCCTTTTGTTTTTCTTTCCTTGATATTGAAAGTTTTAATTTCAAATATTTCACAATTGTATTCTAGAAGAATTACAAAATAATCAAGGAATTTGAAAAATAAAATATTGTTTTTACTCAAAACTTTTTTTTCCTAAACTTCAGAACTCTAAGTGAACAAACCAAAAATAATAATTAGTAACGTGTCCAGCAAACACTAACAACTTAGCTTTTAGAACATCCTTGTGAGGCGGAGGGTAATTAAATGCTTGCTCTTATTTTCACAGGAGTCATGGTTGCGAGAAGCTAATAATTGAAAAGCAGGATTAACAGACATGGGATTAAGAATATAACCTGAATCTCAGAAATCAAGCTTGAAGCCTTGCAATTCGAACTTTCCTCTCTCTAAGCTACTGGACAGCACATATTGCATTATTAAAGTAAATCTACATAGTATCATCTATTTATACACAGCAAAATATACAACATAATATAATTAAATTTTAGTATATTATTTTAAGTAAGCCCATCGGTGACCAAAGCTGCAACGGTGCCAGACCAACTTTGTGAATGCAGAACAATGCCTAAGCTACCCCACGCAAAAGGGGTCCGCAGGAGCGCTCCCCTCGGGGAGCGGGCAGAGGGCAGCTCCTGCGGGTGGGCGACGGGCACCTGCCGAAAGAGCCGCCCAACGTGGGGAAGAGCTGCGGCCAAACACCAGCCTACATGCACAGAATTTGGCTCGACGCGATTAGATTGCTTTAATAAAGCAAGAGCTGACCTGAATGCTTCAGTCAAGCTGAAGGTCGCTTGTTAGAAGCAAGCAATAACGGATTCAGAAGTAACACAAAATAATACTGCTGAGGTAAAAAAATAAAAGAGGTTATTAGTTATCATGACTGAGCTAAAGATTTCATCTAGTTCTACAATGATTGCCCCTACTGCGGCACACACTGAAATGAAACGTGACTTTGAGGGCAAATGAGGCCGGAAAGCTCTTGGCTAGTTCCAAAGAAAGCCATTCTAAAACTGTATTTCACAAGCAGCTGGCTACAAAATGTTTATCCAAGAGTACTGTAAGAACTGCTTTGGGCAAGGTTGACCGTTACCGTGAGCCCACTTTCTTGGCTGGGTGGGGAGCACAAATAAAATATATTTTCCTTTCTACTGCTACTTATGGAATGTAAAACATACAGGAAATCTGGAGGTGGGGTTTTAGTTGCTGATTTAGGAATAGCTGGTAACTTACATTCTCTTCAGAATGTAGTTTTCTGTACGACCCAGTAACCAAGCAACAGGAAGAGTAACAATGCAGAAGTGTGATAATAAACTGTTCTTTTTTTGATACAGAAATGATATTTTCAGGGTACTCATTATTTCTTATTCCATGCATAAATTTATTTCTGTCTAACACTGGAAAGGCCTGGACCAAAGAAGGAAATGGAGTTAACATTAAATAAATGGAAGAACTGGGAACAACATTATACCACACTGTAATGTGGCCTGCTGTTCGGTGTTCACCAGCAAACTCTTGCACATGCACCGGACGCAGGCAGGAGGATGACTGCTCCTGTTGCTATGTTTTGCCAGTGGTGGCTTATGCTCACAGAGGAGAAACACTTGGAGCTACGTTGCTCCTCCTCTAACCCAGATAACCACGACCGAGCACCGATAAGTTCTGAGTTCAAATCATACGCACTAATAGAGACTTAAGGGACAAGTATGTATAACAATATCTTTCAATGTACCAACTAAGACTCATGGCCGAATCTATTATGCCTGCACGTGTCCTTCCTCCGCGTGAGCATTCAGCGTACGCACCATCACCTTATCCTTTGGTACAGAGAAGTTTGTTTAGGTTGGCTCAGAAAGCGACTCTTCGAAAGCCAAATCCAGAATTGTGAGCACCACTGAAAGACCGGTGAAGAAAGACCATTTTGGCACAGAAACATCTGCAAACAGGTTTCATAGGGAGTGCGGGATGGTTTGCACAGCCCTTAGGAAGTGTTTTCTACTCTTTAATTTAAGGAGCTCTTCCTCAAGAGCTTTGCTATTAAAAGGAACCAATTCCCAGCTTTCATGTGCTATGTCTTTAACAAGATGGGCCTAATCAAGTCTTCAAACATAAGAAAGATCAAAGACTGTATCTGTAATAAACCAAACGATATGTGTCTGGCATGTATTGACAAGGCTACATGGCTTTGGCTGTTCAGTTTCATTATTACTAACATTTATCATACAAAAATCTGGATGGCATACTAGAAGTTCCCCAGCTTTCTACCAAAAATATTGTCAAACAGTAATAACACTTAACTTGACCTCAGTTTTACCTTCTTAATACATGCAGTGATCTGCAAGCTCAAACAACACATCAGCACTTAGAAAAAAATTAAGCCTGTCATTAGCACACAGTAAATTTGAAGAACAATAATTTTAGGGTAAAAACTTTAACTATTCATCGACACTAACGCAACATAGAAGGGCTATACAGCTCCCCTGATGAACTCTTTAAGGTGCCTTCTAAACATCAGTCAAGCCTGCCTCCCCTCCCTTGAGGTATGTCGCAGTTACTGGGGCCATTTTCTAGATAGGGCTGACTAGGGTTCAAACTTAATTGAGCAGATTATTAGCTCAGAGATCTGATTCTTCTCTGCTCTAACTAATCAACAGCGCTGCTTCCCAGTTAAAGGAGCCTGCACAATCTCTTGTATTGCCTCGCATATACAGTCTTGATAATTTTATTTTTTTCTTTTTCTTCTTGTAATTGCCCTGGCTGTGCTTGTGCAACAGTTCTGTGGACTTGCGGCACGTAAAGTAGAAGCATCAATCATCAATTTTGCTCAACTTTTAACTAATGGCTATAACAGATCAGATTAAAAAAAAATCCTTAATCAAACTGATGATTAATAGAATCTGTGTTTATCTACTGTAAATAGGACTGTCCCTTTAAAGGTAGTAAGGAAGTAAGTAACAAAAATAAAAATAATATATATTTAAAAAAAATAAATATCACACTTCACTATCACAATCATTTGCAAAATGTGAGTCTCAATTGGGCGCAATTGCATTTTATTTTTAAGGTCATCCTAGAAGACATAGGTTATTTCCACAAGTATTTCACAGAAAATGTCACCACTTTTCCCCCTGACATAATACAAACCACATCCTACTACATTTGTGGGACTAATGAGACTAACAGGACAACCTGCTTTGTGAATGTAGGCCTTCCTTTGAAAACAGGAGGAACATGAAGAAAATTAAAAGTGTTTACACCCATAAGACACTCTCATGTTACAAGAAGATAAAATGCTGAAAGCCATGCAGAGCTGAAAAGTGACTCTGCTAGATGACGACAGCAGTTGGATTTCAGTTACCTGTTACTCAGCAATGGTTTCCACCCTCATACCTCACACTGGAGAGAGACCCTAGAGACAGAAGTCTTGTTGACTCAGAACTGTGAATCATATTACAGTATGTGAATCATATTACAGTATGCATGAGATACTTTATTTGTGGTCTGTATTTTACGTACCATGGATTACAATATTACTGTCAGACAAATAAAATACAATTAAGAAAATGCATTTGGGATAAAAACTAATAGCAAATGATTCCACAAGTCCAGCGTTTAAGGATCTTCTGAGCCTTCACTGAAGGAAACAAACATTTCAGTTATGAGGTTTACTAGTATCTTTGCATTTCAATTGCGTCACCCTGTTCTAATCGTTCTAATGACAACAGTGTCCTCCGCTGTTTCTGAATAGTATGCCTTAGATAAAATAGCAAGGTTACTTTATCCCACTTACTGTACGACTGCATAACCATTTGTTAGGTCCTGCCTTAAAGCCAATTCAACCTTTTTCTATCACGTCTCTTCAGCAGTGTCAAAGTTCTAGCAATCTAACTTTTTGCAGTTTCTTTTAACAGTGTATTCTGCCTTTTATAGCAAACTATCTGTCCACGGGTTATAAGAGCCTTTGCTCCTCAAATGTACTGTAACTGCCCTGCTAATTATCTGTCAAAATCCGTGTGGATTGGACAGAAACCAAACTGTCAAAGGGAATTGATCTAATCTCTTAGTTTCAAATTTCTTACTGTGTGTCGTACATCAAAACATATCTTATTCTGGGACATCACAAAATGTTGGCACATAGGAGCAATCCAACACAACGCCTCAGAAAGACTTTGAAAGCTTTTTATGCTGGACAGCCACCTATTATTGAGTGAGAATAATTCAACAGGAATTTACTGGAACGGATATACACAGTGTTTTCACAGATGTCCTGGTATGTCTGTATCAGTGATTATTCCATTATTTGTCTATTTGCTTTTCCTTTCACACTGCAGTTCCTTTTCAATCCTCAGTAAGAAGAGCTGTCCAGAAAAGGCTCAACCATTTCTTTTTACTTACTTATTAAGAGCTTATAGAGACAACAGCCAGAAATGGAGTCTAGCAGCCCTCAGTCTAGTGCAGTCACCATTTCCAGTGATCTTACAGTCTATAAGCAAGCCAGCTGACAAGAGAATCCTGCCAGCACTGTGGACTCAAGGAAGAGAGGGAACAGAGCAAACTTGTGTTACAAGGCAGTTGAAAATCCTTATATAAATTCTTTAGCACTTTCTAAACAGAGGATTCCAGTGTGCCTGCTCTTTAGCTCTTTGACAGCATGAGAGCAACATGCACTTCAGAAAATAAAGCAAGCTCCAAACTCCACCTGATTTGCAAGATGGTCCTAAATTCTGCTTTGGCCTAAGACAGGAACATAAATTAATCAATTTCTTTAGACAGATAACTATAAATATTTACAAATAAATATAGATATATGAATATAAACTAAAGAAATATAACCTAAAATAAAAATACTACGATTAGGAGATGATGCAGTTTCATTTTCTCTTGAAGGAATCACTTTGTGCTCTACTACGAACAAGTGCATCTAAATACATTTAACGAACAACTTAATGTAGAACTGTAACTGCCCTGGGAGGCTGAGGTCATGAAGGAAAGTGATACAGCAAGCACGAAATTCAGATGCTCAAAAGGGCAGGGTCTCTGGTTTGGAACTCTGGAATTCTTTAGCGAAGGAGCTAGGAGTCAGGGTTTTTTTTTGTTTTTTGTTTTTTTTTGAAGGTGGTAAAAATGTAATTACACATCTAAATGGGACTTTCAAAAATGACTGGATACCTGGCAACTTTTGAAACCAAGACGGCATCTTCCTTATTGTACGGCCAATTAGACTTCATATTACCCACCCTCCGCCCAGGGTCGCTCAAGAGTCTCCCCTGTGATAAACCATTTGGGATGAGGTCTTCCTGAGCTAGTTGGCTAACAGACCAGAGAGGGGCATGAGGCAGCTATGCTACAAGTCCCATGGGCATCATGATGATGTTTCTGGTTTCCTGTCTCCCTCCACTTCAGTATGACATCCAAATATACACTATAAACTATTTTAAGCATTCCTCCTTATTACAAAAAGCCCACCTGCTTTCTACTCCAAATGCAAACTCACTTTTTGCTTGAGTCCAGTAAAGCAAAAGAGTATCAAGGATAGCCACTAGTTTTGGACATAGACTCCTTGGTTGTGTCATGCCTCGCCACCTGGCTTAGAGCTTTACTGAGGAGCAGGTCAGGTCTCTTCTCTCCCTAAAGCAGGTAATCTTCAGGATCTGGCCCATTCATGCATAGCTAAGATAGGTATTCACTCATTCTCCTGCATCATTTTGCTCTTTACTCTCACACCCTGAGAAGGCCTGAAATAGACATTTGGCATTTCGAAAAGCTTTTCTTCTTAAGAAGAAACAGCACCAAATTAAACAAATGTTATTTCAAGCAAATAAAGATCCTCATTTTCCTTGGCTTCAGAATATTAGCAATCACTTCGACTCAAGATTCATCCTAAGAGTGATGGTGAGAATTTACTGTAGCTTCATAACTTGCTGCTCCTGCTAGAAGAGTTTACAAAAACAATTTCAAAGCTTGACTGGAGAACTGGCCAGCATATCATTCTGGTCAATTATTTGCCATGCTAGAAATGCATCAGGATAATGACACAGTGAGGGATTGTAAGGCAATATTGTTTCCCCAGAAGCCTTTGTCTAACAAGGTAATTTATGACCTGTTCTGGAATCCAGTCTTTACAAAACCATAAATTCACACTTGTACTCGACTTCAAAGGGACCATTATCAGTAAAGGTGGCAGAAGGCATCAGACTGCTGCAAGCTAGATAAACAGATAAGTGAGACTTTCATGGTTTTCTCCTCTAGGTCTACTAACAGGACAAAGGCACCTAAAGGTGCAGCTGCTCCTCGGCATTTGGCCCTGTTATTTGCAAAGTTCACCACTGAATGTGCTACTTCCCTTTTATAAGGTGAGGAAAGCCTTACTCACTCAAGTGCAAAAACTCACAGCACTAGCAGAGCTTTGAAAACTCTCTCAATAGCCTATCAATGCTTACCTAGGAGACGATGCTTTCCTATGAACACAGTGACATATAAAGCAAAACCCAAGAAGAATCAACAACAACAAAAAAGCAGAGTCAGTGCTTTGCGTGCTGAAGAAAAAGAAAGCCCTGCGGAGCAGCCAGCTTTAACTGACGTGTTTGTCCACAACTGGAAAACTTCTCGGGGCTGTTGCAGTGTTGCCCTCTCTGTAGCACTGGATAAGCAGTACATGTGTTTGCGTTGGAGCTGCTAAGTTCGGCTGAACCCCTTCCCTGAAGGTGGGAGATCAGGGGCCTCTGGGGGGAGTGCTGCTGCTGCAAAAAAAGGCCAGATTTATACTCACTCCCTTTCAAACAAAAGCCTACCAATTTTGAGACAGTCATTCTTGTCACACTGGAAATTCACAGCCCCATACATTTGAAAACAATACTTGAATAATCCCATTTTACTGGAGCAACAAAAGGGTGGTAGGGAAAGCAGGCAGCTGTCCCAGGTGATTAACTGTTCTGGATACCACCAATCTGCCTGATTAGCCACCCAAACAGCATGGGCTAGGTCAGTAGCTGTGGGCAGAGAGCACTGCCTTAGAAGTATTCCCTCGCTGACAGTTAAAACTCCCACCTACCCTTCCATCTCTTCTGGAGAGATTAATTAGTTAATGTTTGCGCAGTGTTACGAAGATCTGAAGAGCTGCGTGTGATCATGGGTGCTGACCAGAATTACTTCCAATAACTGTATTGGAAGTGGACACGGCATTGCTACGCGAAGGTGTGCGGGTGCAGAACAAGCGCCTGTTTTCTGGCCCAACTATCCAGCAGCAATAGTGCTCTCTAGTAGAGGAACAGAGACTCAGCACAGAAGTTGGACAGTGCAGGCTGCAGAGGAGATGAAGCACAGCATAAAGGGAGGGATTCAACTGAATAATGCCAACCTACAGAATACAAACTACTCTAACTCAGGCAGAGAACTGCAGATACTCTCCTGCTGGTGGCCATTAATCTACTAATCACGTTTTTCATTCCAGATTCATGCATAACTGTCTTCTAATTGAAATTCAGTCCTCTCTGGGATGAGGCTGGAGGAGTTGTGCTCACTTAAGTTCTCTGCACTGAGAGAAGTTTAGGCCACTAGATTTGTACCCCTGGCAGACAAAAATGTCTAGCAAAAACATTATATATGATAAGATTATTGATGGATCCTGACTGAAGGGCTGGATGACAGGTTCAGTACACACAGCATTTGCTAAGCTCCGTGTTCTGGAAACCGGCCCTTAACCCTACTGTTGTCCATGCTATAACTTCATTTTTATAGTTGAAGTTATTAAGACATCAGTGGCAAAATTAGCTGGTGTCCTTGAGACATTTCTTTGGCCTGGGTAGTTGAAGGAGCTTGTACTGTCTTCATTCATGGACAAACCGTCTTCCTGGTGCCAGATGTACACTAGAGACAATGTCCAAGTAACTTTGAGGGCAATGAAAGTTTTGCTAGGAACTTGATATGCAGATTTAAATCTTTTGCTGATTCTCTTAATTTCTTGTCCTGGTTTCAGCTAGGATAGAGTTAATTGTCTTCCTAGGAGCTGGTACAGTGCTGTGTTTTGAGTTCAGTATGCGAAGAATGTTGATAACA
>JAVJGG010000002.1:5781635-5799431 GCA_035590195.1 Aviceda cuculoides | reverse complement strand
ACCTGGGCACACTGCTGGCTCACATTCAGCCGGCTGTCAACCAGCACCCCCAGGTCCTTCTCTGCCGGGCAGCTTGCCAGCCACTCTTCCCCAAGCCTGTAGCGCTGCATGGGGTTGCTGTGACCCAAGTGCAGGACCCGGCACTTGGCCTTGTTGAACCTCATACAGTTGGCCTCAGCCCATCGATCCAGCCTGTCCAGATCCCTCTGTAAAGCCTTCCTACCCTCAAGCAGATCATCAATCCCATCCAACTTGATGTCATCGGCAAACTTACTGAGGGTGCACACTATCCCCTCATCCAGATCGTTAATAAAAATATTAAACAGAATGGGGCCCAACACCAAGCCCTGGGGAACACCACTTGTGACTGGCCGCCAACTGGATTTAACTCCATTCACCACCACTCTTTGGTCCCGACCATCCAGCCAGTTTTTTACCGAGCAAAGAGTACACCTGTCCAAGCCATGAGCAGCCAGTTTCTCCAGGAGAGTGCTGTGGGAAACAGTGTCAAAGGCTTTACTAAAGCCCACATAAACAACATCCACAGCCTTTCCCTCATCCACTAGGTGGGTCGCCTGGTCATAGAAGATCAGGTTAGTCAAACAGGACCTGCCTTTCATAAACCCGTGTTGACTGGGCCTGATCACCTGGTTGTCCTGTACGTGCTGCATGATGGCACTCAGGATGATCTGCTCCATAACCTTCCCTGGCACCGAGGTCAGGCTGACTGGCCTGTGGTTCCCTGGATCCTCCTTCCATCCCTTCTTGTAGATGGGTATCATATTTGCTGACTTCCAGTCAAGTGGGACTCCCCAGTTAGCCAGGATTGCTGATAAATGATTGAAAATGGCTTGGTGAGCGCTTCCACCAGCTCCCTCAGTACCCTTGGTTGGATCCCATCTGGCCCCATAGACTTGTGTGTGTCTAAGTGGTCTAGCAGGTCGTTTACCGTTTCCCCTTGGATTATGGGGGCTTCATTCTGTTCCCCATTCCTGCCTTCCAGCTCAGGGGGCTAGGTAGCCAGAGAACAACTGGTCTTACTAATAAAGACTCAGGCAAAGATGCCATTAAGTACCTCACCTCTTTCCTCATCCTTTGTCACTATGTTTCCCCCTGCATCCAATAAAGGATGGAGAATCTCCTTAGCCGTCCTTCTGTTGCTAATGTATTTATAGAAACATTTTTTTATTGTCTTTTACAGCAGTAGCCAGATTAAGTAATACTTGGGCTTTGGCCCTTCTAATTTTCTCCCTGCATAACCTCATGACATGCTTGTAGTCCTTCTGAGTTGCCTGCCCCTTCTTCCAAATGTCATAAACTCTTTTTTTTTTCCTGACTTCCAGCCAAAGCTCTCTGTTCAGCCAGGCTGGTCGTCTTCCCTGCCAGTTTGTCTTTTGGCTCATGGGGATAGCCTGCTCCTGTGCCGTAAAGATTTCCTTCTTGGAGAATTAAATCAATACTAAATGGGATAGGAACTGACTAATTTGGTAGGTCAGAAGGCAACAATTTCCAAGTTATGTATCTTTATGACTATCACATATGGATTCCCAAGTATAATAGTAAATAGAGTCCCCCACTTCATCTCTTTATAATCTACAGATAGGACGTACAAGGAGACTGTGGTGGTTTTTACGTACCAACGCCCAAAAGGGAATAGTACAACTGCGGTAGGGCTCATTGGTGTCAAACGTCTCCCCGTTTACAACTTCACAGCCAGGAAGAATAAGCTACATCTAGTGACAGTGGCAATGATGACGTGATGGATATCAGGAAATACTAAATTCAGCAACTAATGTTGAGATAAACATGAAAGGTCACACTGAAAGTGACCATGAATCTTCCTGCAGATTTCAGCAAGCTTTGGATCAGGCCATGTTAGAGCAACTGCCAAGCTCTGACTCTGGTGACAAATTTCAAGGCTCCTGTCCTTCATTTTACCAGTTGCTTTTTCCTCTGGCTCATGACATCAGTAGCAAAAGCCAAGGTCCCCATCTGAGACACTCTGCTTTCACAGAAACACAAGACGTGACTAATTTAATATGATAAACAAAATACAAGACTCGAGTTATAATAGTCACACTTACTACCATGTAAGCCATTTCATTTAAAAATGAGCATAAAACTAAGTGCAGACAAGAATAACTTTCGTATCAGAAGACAAATATCACTGGTATAATAATAATGTAAAATTAAAATATTAGAATCAGCTAAACTTAGAAGATAGATAGCAAAATGAATAATATATGCAAGTACAATCCGGAGTTCTGTTTTATGCATACAAGGGGAATAATTAACTGATCTGGAAACATGTAAATGAGGGCTTAAAAGCATTTTCAAAACAGCACATCCAATTTCAGTTACACATGCAGAAGTTGCTACATTATAATAATTAGGTTTTTTTCACAAAAGATTTATTTATTTTGAATAGGAGTATTAAATATTATACTAATTACTAGTTATTTTACTTTGTACCCAGGGAAAAGGAATGAATATTCATTAATTCCTCAAGCTACCAAACCCCAACAGACCAGACAGATTCCAGCATAGCTACTGATAACTATAGAAAATGTTTGGTACAAAACCAGGCTCATTCCACAAATCATAGCTTCGGTCTTTTTCACATGTTAAATGCACTACAAGAAGCAACAGAACAACAAATAAAACCAGAATACATCAGTGTTTTTCCTTTTACTTTTTAAGTGTCTTTTTGTATAATGCCCTTGAGAAAGCTTTTTATTAGTATTATTTTGGGAACATTATATCCATTTTGCTGAGATAGCAAAGGTAAAACTCAGCGTATTCTGGAGACAAATAATAATCAAAACATCTTCCGCATATTTGCCTGTTCATTTTATTTTTTTTTATAATGGAAGAAGTGCTACTGGATTCCTGTCATCATCACAGCAATTGCAGGAAAGACACTTGTCAATCAGATACAAAGTGGTATATAATAAACACATACTTCTCAGTAACATGTTGGGATGACTGTCCAGCTTAAAGACAAGAAACCCATTCAGATTCCATGCTTTATTTGTTAAATTAAGACCAAAACTTTTCAGTGATGAATGATCTGGGAATTCATAACTTTTGGAATGCCCAAGTGGAGATACCATACAGGTGCTTTATTTTTCAGAGACTGGACACGTGGTGATTTCTGAAACTAAGCCATTTCAGGGCATTTCCAAATGGCTGTACAACTCGAGCTCCGGACGTACTTTAGGAGTAACAGGCTACCATCTTGGCAAATGGCTGAATAAGATGAAGGGAATCAACCAGTCACCAGAATCAGAGCAACCATTAGGCGAAATCACTGCAGAGCTTGCTGCCTGCTGTCAGCCAGTGTTTGGACTCTCTCCACATGTGCACGGACAACCCTTTCCAGGCTCCTCTAAAGACCAGCCATGCCCTTCTAAAGATCTTTAGAATGGTCAGAGACAATGACAGAGAGAAACCATCTGCCTGTAAGTTAATTTGATATTTATGTTGTAATTCCCATTTGTGTTTTTTCATTCAAATCCAGAATAGTTGCAGACCGACTAAATTTATTTCTCAAACTAGACCTAAAACTTACTGGAATTAGGTTGACTCTCTCGACAGCGTCTCAATGGAAGGGATAAATTCTGCATGAGTTTGGATGCTTTCTGTTACTCTAACAGTAACTATTATGCTCTTCATTTTAAATTGTCTTTATTTTACAGTTATATACAGTGCTAGATGAATTAACAAGCATAGTTCAGAATCTAATCACTGACATAATAGCCAACCCACTACTTTATATTATTTTTTTATTAAAACGTTACTGTTTCTTAAAACATCATTGCAAAAATATCCCCTCAAAATTCATCAACTGCCCCCACATATTTTTAAGAGGCCAAATTTTAAAAAGGAGAAGAAAAGTGCCTTAAGAATTCTTACTTTAGCTGAAATTTAAGTATTTACACTTTGCACTTTGAAATCAGTCTACAATTTCATATTTAGATGCTCTCAAGGAAGGTTAAAAGCTCTTATTTGGACACTCAGATTGATACAAACAGACATTAAAAAAAACCCCCTCTCTGTTCCCTATACACAGGATCTGTATCTGTTCTGATCTAGTGATTTAGATGCAAGGTTTACACAGTTTTGAAGAGTGTTTAATAATGTACCTAAAATACATTTTTGAGTAGCACAAATCTGCTATAATTCTCTCATTTTACAGTAACCCAAATTGTGTTCTCTCTTAAAGACACCTCACACTGCTTCCCCCCTTGTAATTACAGTGTAAAATAGCTTTTCTTCTACTGACTGTTTGCACATTGCTTTCCTTGTACATGCACAAACCAGAATCTCTCCTGAGTTTAAAGAATGAACACCGTATCATCTGTTGAGGAATTCATTTATGTCATTTTATATATCCCACTGAAAACATGCATTGAAAAAAAAATTAATTACCACATTAGAAGACTGTATGTATATATTGAAGATAAAATTACATCAAGGCCCTTCAGAAGCACTAGCCTTCTGGGAACTGAATATGCCTATTTCAAGTCCAAAACTGGACTAACTCTTACCATGATGAGAAGAATGAGGGGGTTTTTTTATTTGTTTGTCTTGCTTGAACTAACATCTAGAAATACAAACACATTAAATCCCAGGCATTAATCTCACATTTCATATGGAGTTACCAATTTATTCGAATCAATTCTAGTTCAGAGGAAAACATGGAAGCATACAATGTAGTGTCTAAAAAAAAAAAATGTATTGGGACCTGATTACAGATGTGCATTAAAAATAAATTGATGCCAAATTCTTTACATCTTGGCATTATGCCTTCAAAGGCTAACACTCTAGGAATGGGGTGTATGCCCTGAATTAAACATTTAAATGAATGCTAAAGTTCTTTCCTGAACAAGAGGATATGTGAAGAATTGTATCACACAGTTAACCTACTAATTCAATTAGTCTATTACTTAAAAAAAAAAAAAATTAAAAAAAAAATTTCCTTGTTCTTTTATACTCACGAGGTCAATTTATGGCATGCCATGATTGGTAGGAAACAATACTATGACATAAAATGCATCATTAATATTTTAAAAACCTGTACGATATATCTATATGGATAAATAACATAAAGGAAACCAATTAAAACAAAGTCACCAAAATATAAATAATATAAAAAAATTATCATTCAGCAAGCTACTGAAATAAACTAATAATTAAGGTATTTACCATCAGTCTAAAATGGCACAGTCAAGATTGGGTTAAGTGAGCTGTGTGCATGTGGGGGGGATACATTGGTCAGAATTATCCTTTACTAATTTGAGATACGACTATAAAACACGCACTGAAATATTTTAAAGAAAATGTTATTATATTAAATGTTACCTTTTTCTGCTACTCAAGTAATTAATTATTTAAACTGTTACAAGAGGCTAGATTCACACACTTGTAATGACTAGAAGGATATTTAAAATTCATTACAGTACATTAAACTTCCACTGATTAGTTAGCATCACTGCAAAATAAATAAATAGCAAATTTGCTTTGATCAGCAGAAATTCTGATAAAATCAGCAAAATACCAATTAAAATGTGAAAAATGTCACCTACTGTCATTATGCTAATGGAACTAAGACATATAGAAGAAACTGATTCAATGTTTATTTTCATATCAGCTGTGTCTTCAAACTGTAAATCATTACAGCTTTTACTTGCATCTCTTTCTCACAACCCCAGAATTAATTCTGTGGATGGATTTACTATGGACCACATCATACTAGAATAGGCCATCCTATCATAAACAGAATAATAAGGTCTAGCTGCACTTCTATGAACTCTATTGGGAGGGGCAGTGGGGAGTAGCAATTCACTCAGAAATATGTGAACAGAGATGAAACTTGACATGTGGAATTTTTGCCTGAAACTTTGTTCTTTGGAAGAGGTGGAAGAGATTAAGTAGAGGTGCTATATTTACAGTTATACACACTACTTATTTATCAAGTTCCTCAGCTTTGAGGTCCTGAGCCTGCAAATAACCACACGGTTGCTTGTAAATCAGCTAGAATGCTTTGGAGATGTAGAAGGCAAAATCTCAGTAACTAGCCTGCAATTTTTAGCAACCCTGAATTTTATCAGATAAGGAGATATCATAGAAATGATCAATTCTTATACCTACACGAGCTTCTGACAACGCCAGTGCTTCTATTTTACATACATAATCTTCAGCTGGCATAATTGTTAGGTATCCAATTAAGACAATCTGGGTGAATCATTTGGGCTCCTGGCTGTTTCAGCTGAACACAGGCTGAACTTTTTGAGCACAGCTATGCATGGATTTGAACTACTGCATACTTCTATCACCTTAGAAGTCTTGACGGCTCTCAGAAAAGAGAGCCACACCATGTATCCTATGTACCAGTTACCCATAGTGGAGCATCAGGAACACGAAAAGTAAAATTGTGGCCTACTAGTGATAGAAGATGATTAGCATTTATTATGTCTTTCTGGGAGGTCATTTTGGCCAGCCATCCTCTGGGTGAGCCACTTCCCACCGTGAAGTGTTTATGTACACATGCCAGCTTCTTTGCGGTTTATTTGCCTTTTTAAACTCTGCATTGGGAAATTTTCATAGTACCTGGAATGGAAACCAAGCAAAGAGTTTAGTACTTGATCCACTGTCATCACTCAGCTCCTTATTGACTACTGTCAGCAACAGCTGGCACTGGTTTTGAGATGAATCACGGTCTTGCAACCACAGAAAGATATAGTTCTGGAATAAAACACCAGCTAACATGGAATTAGAAAGCTCAGTCACAAATACATACTTCTCTTAGAGTGGAGTTCCTGTGAGAGATTAACTCTGAGTGCCCTTGCAAAACATGATTCCTATGTCAGAGGGACTTCAATGAAGGGAAACCAATGATCTGGCACACGACGCAGGGGGGGGAATCTATCACAGGTATAAAGAAGTCAGCACAAAGATAAGAAGAGCTGGTGTGGCAGCTTAAGAAACATAAAGACAGAAAAGTCAGAGTTTATGTGCAAATGCAAAAGAAGGCAGAGTGCGCAGCACCCTGAAGAAAAGTATGAAAAATAACCTTGGAGTCAATGAAGGAATTAAACAGTAAAGACCTGTCAGTTCCTGAAACAACCTCACAAGGTAATTTCTCTTCTCCCAGCTCTCATTGCCCTTCCCATGCTGACAAAATTTGCTCAGATGGCACAGCAGCAAAGAAAAACCACCCCATAGCTTCCTGAGGTGTGAGTACAAAGGCTTTGGGCCAAGGCTTGCTTTGTCTCTCAACCTGCAACTGTGGCAGGCGAAAACGTGAGCAAGCTAAGCTGATGGCTAAATACAGTACAGATACATACTGCCCTGCCACAGTCAGTACCAGGTTGCCCTGAGACTCTTAAGAAGTTCATTAATTTTGGTCTCACGAAAAACCAATAGATGCCATAACAGTTCTTTAATTGGCATTTTGATTTCTACTGAAGGATCATAGTCTAAGAATAGATAGCCTGTATTCATGCTGTAAAATCCAGCTGCTGACCAGGAATCAACTAGATATTTTTGTTTTATTTTTTCTTTTTAAGCAGTAAGGAAGTAGGGTTTATTTGTGCAAATGCGTATTATCCAGCACATTGTAACATCTGAACTAATTCTTCATGGTGGCCTAAGTCTATTTGAACATAAACAAGTGCACAAGAATGCCAAAAAAAGGAAACACTAATATATTAATGTGTTTTTCCAGCTGTCAGTCTTCATGCTTGGTTTCAGGTCATCATAAGGAAGGGAAAGTGCAGTCACAGGATACAGGTCATATACTCTAAAATGCACACCGCATCATGGAGTCCCATCACCAGAACAAAACGTACCTTTGAGTCATATGCAGCTACTTATTAATAGGTTTTGGGTACAGTCAGGAAAAGCTGGGAAGGATTACATGTTTTCTGCTATGTGTTTTTTCTGTGTCCACCATCTGTAAGTCTCATGATAAAAACAGGCATATGACTTCTGTCACCAGTCTGTGCCAGTATGAAATTTTGTAGATGATTATGTCAAAAAACAAGGAAGGAACTCAGTGTTTAGCCTCAACAATCAGAAGAAAATAACATTCTATGAGGAGAAGACAAAATTTCACACCACGTCCACAAAGCAGGTAACAAAAATTTACAGAAAGTGATGACCTGGCTTTACAGCTCTTACTGTGTCTGCATATACGATGTGCAAAGAACACATTAAAGTTAATGGTTCTGGGTGATCAAGAAATCCTCAAAGCCAGTGGATCCCCACTTCTCTGAGAAAGTGCCATTTCAAGATAACAGAAGGACGCAAAATGCAGCACAGATTCTCAGTTACCATATTTAATGTCCTTGGGTTTAAGTCAGCCCTTGAACACTATTTCCACACAGAACTTGTAATTTATTAATTTGTGTTCTATGATGTTCATTGCTTATGAAACCTGCATCTTGCAAAACATTTTTCTCAACTATTGCAGTGTTTTCTAATATGCAGGAAAAATAGGTACTCAAAATGAAATGTTACTCTGAAGTTCAGTAATTTGGATGGAAAGTTACAGATACACTGATAATCGTAAATGGTCTGAGGTTTGAATGATTTTTTCCACTCCAGTTAAATATATTGAGAAGTATATTCAAATAATTAAAAAGTGCTGAAAATAAGCAGTATTTGGAATTAATGGAAGCCATATATTCACCCTGTTGCATTCATTATTTCTAAATTATAGTTTCCACGGATTAAGAAATGCAGTGAAGTTAAAATGAAGCAATTTTGTTGCTAAATATTGTCATTTAGATTAAAATACATGTATCTGTTGAATCCAAAAGCCAAACACTACTACTGCTGCTGCTTTTATTATTTGTAAAATCTAAAAGAAACGGCCAATAAGCAATGAGCAACAACTGGGAAAGCATTAAAAAAAGAGAGAATAAAAGCCCCAATATCCCTGCCTCCGTGGGTAACTATTTTCTTACACGGCATGGGTTGCCAGTCATATTATGTACACATCAAGAAAGTCATGTTATATTAACTGAACATTTCTAAACAGTTTAATAAGGGACTATACGTTATGGATGCTGTAACATATGGCTGAGAGGCCAAAAGGCTGAAATGTTGCTCACAACCCTCTCTTACCCATCAGCTACAGGCTAACACCCCTTATTTCAAATGCACAACTTCTACCATATTGGTAACATAGTAAATAATTAAAAACCTTTTCTAAGCCATTTTTAAGTTAATATGACCGATTGGAAGTAATAACTAAAGGAAGAATGGGAATTCTTGTCCTGCCAAGAGTTTCACAGGAGCTGGCTCATGCAAATGCACTGGTCTACAAACCCAAATATTGTTCTTCCAAATCCTCAAATCCGTATGGATTTCTGATCATTTCAAATTGGACGCTTTATCTGGGGCAAAGTTTATTTGAAGCAAACTACCATGCAATTTTACATCCTTCCTTTAAGGATATTTGACAAATTGTTAAATGCTAACAACCTTTGTTCACTGACCATGGAATAAAGGGTCGTTCACACCAGAACGTAAAAATCCTCATTTTTAAATACAGTATCACCATCAATCAACATACAAATGAACACTCATGGCTGAATTTTTAATTACATTAAAACCTCACTGGTTTCCTTTGAGGCACAGTTTCATCCCAACAACTCATAACAGACGGTAAAGTTTTATTGTGACCCGTTTTCCATTTCAAAAACTTCAGTGCATTTTAAAGGCAAACATATAAAATACATTTTAAATTTATTTTCCTTCACACTTATATAGAATTTATATAAACGCCACCAACCAGGTCTTACCACATTTCTACGGTTCCATATGGACTTTGTCAATGTTTATTTCATTCCATTCAATGAGCTATCATATTTTATATCAAATTTAAACAATTCAGCCAAGGTAAATACTTTTATGGTGTGGGAGCATGTCTCCTAAATGACAGTGCTAAGTAAGTCATCATTATTAGCATTTTCCTACACTCTTTCCATACTGTCCTACTTTGGCACAATCAGCAGCAGAAAGAACACAAAAATACTTTAGAATAAAACCTCTTCTCCACTGCTTTGATGCAAAAAGTGAACATGAAATTCCAAAAATTCCTTGAGAATGCCCATTCCAAGGACCTCACCAGTGGCACAGTATGAAATGACATCTGAAGAGTTCAACCATGGGGAAATTGAGGTGCTTACCTGGCTCAAGACTTCTGGGCTGAATTGTTAACTGTGGTATTTTCCATTAATTGCCATTCATCGCTCTCCTCACAGCAGCTCCAAAACCAGTATGCTGTTAGTTAGCTAGAAAAAAAGAAAGAAAACAAAACTAAACTAAAATGAATTTTAAAAAGAGAGAGAGAGAAAGAAAAGAAAATAAGAAAAAGCACCTATATATTTTACAAGTGAGAGGAATTTGTTAAAGCATTTGTAAAGAAGTCATTTTCAGTAAGTACGTACTCAGAACACTATGAAATCTTTAAAGGGTATATGACTAACAAGTGGAGGAAACAAGTTTTCTTTTTATGCTACTTGGTTATCCTGTTTATTTCCTAATAGTTCTACATCCATAAAAGGCCAAAGGACTCTGACCTTGGCAAGCTAACTAAGCAAGAAAAGGCAATCATGTGTGCAAGGTTGTCACCTACACTACAAATTATGATAAAATATACCTCAGTATTGGAAAAAATAGCTGTATGTCTTCAGTGACATCCACTGTAGTACATTTAAGGATTTGAATAGGACAGCAATTTATTTTGCACTAAAATGTTTTATGGTTATCATAAAGCATTATGTCTTCAGAGACTGAAAGGTGATGTTTTTATGGACTGTTGCTTCTTGTTGCATTATCTTCACAGATCAAAAATTATCCCACTTCCCCCCCCCCTTTTTTTTCCAAGTGCCCCCATATTGCCCCGCTAATAAAAGATGTCGCACAATGCTTCTGTCTGATAAAAAGGAAACTGTGTTAAACAAAGTGTACAAGGAACATATTTCTAACACAGAAGAGTTTTTACAATGAATTATTATCCAGCTAATTAGTGAAATAAATAATAATAATTGCCTGTCCCTCCTCATTAGACTCTTATAAAGAAAACAGAGCCCCAAAGCAGAGTTCTAGCTTTTGGTTTGAAAAATTGGACCTTGTTAATTTTATTATGACTTTGCCAAAAAGCCAGTCCTCTTGCATAATGACAGGGTGGAAAAAATGACAGGCAGACAGACTGATGTGCAAGATGTCCCATTTTTAGCCTAAGAACAGTTTTGAGGTAGTAATTGAGTAACCAGATGTGGTTAGTTTGCTCCTGATTTATCCTTTCTGAAGAGCCTGAATTACCAGTGAGGATTAGGTGGAACAAATATACAATGTGTGCTTTTGACATGTTAATCTGATGGATTTCAGGCTTATCTAAGTCTATGTAAATTGTAGATAGTGTATAAATTGATTATGATCGAATATTATTAATGTATCAAAGGCCCTTCCCCTTCACCATATGTTCTTCAGCCTTTGACCAATATCATGCTGCCCCATGGCTGACATTGGTCTATGCTCCTGTCACCTTTGGATTGTTCTCTTGTAGGCCACTTTTTTCTAGACATTCCTTAAAATTCTACATTTTCTGAAGAAATAGAGTGTCTGTCAAAGCCAGCACATCTAAACACATTACTTGATGCTGAAGGAATTTCACTGGCTTCTAATGAGGCAGTGAATTAGCCTTAAGGGGTCTAGTTTCAATTTGATGCGTGCATTAAATGGAGTTACACATGTCACATAACTAATCAATTTATCTAGGCATTAATATAGCTCTCGTCACTGTGGTTTCCAAGCACTTCAAAACAAGCCCACAGAGGCCTTCAGAGGATCATCACAGAGAACAGGCCCGTAAGAACCTTTTGTTCACTGATATTACACATTTCCCCCTCTTGCCACCCAAGTACTAGCAACATCTTTGAGGCTCTTGGACACTGTTGTCCAAAGCCAGTAAGATAGAAAAATCAAGATACCCTACATAGCCCAGAAGAGATGAGACTAAAGTATGGATAGGCTTTTAAGAACAAACACGGAATTTTTGTTTACTTCTTTTAACACCACTCCTTGCCATAATCCCAGGGTGATCTATACAAAATGTCCTATACCTGTCCAAAGGTACATTCACAGAAGAAAAAAGGGAGTTTCTCAGTTTTCCACTGAACTGCACTTGCATGGAGTCTCAAAATTCAAACCTCAGCAATTTAATCTATACACTGGTCTACCCACCTCCACAGGCCCCCTGCTAATCCCCGTCTGACATCTTCTCTTGCCTCCTCATCTGGCAGACTGCTGGCTCTAACTCCTCCCACCATGTTCCCTGCCCTTACAAGTCAGAGCCAGAGCTTCTCTTTCCCTCTGCAAATACTGCATCAGCTTGGACGAACCTGGAGAGGTCTAATTTTTCACAAACTACCCTGATAAGCCAGTTCATTGCCTGATATTAATTCCAACATTTCCCTTTCAACAAAGTAAAGTTACATTCAGGCTCTACACATGAGGAATTTTCACCTGTTTGACATAAATAGTTTTTTAGAGTAATTTAATTAAAACAGTGAGAACAGCTGAGTGGAATCCTAACAGTGGCTTAATTCAGCTCAGCATGCACCTGCTCTTTACCAGTGGGAGCACAGCTGAAATACACCTGGTAATGCGCTTTATATAAACTCTGCTCCCAATCCTTGACACCAGTTTAGTTGCAAAATGTACTTTTGATATAATTTAAAGATCAGTCAATTTCTACACTGCATATGTGAAATCAGTGCCGTGATTGCTGCTTTCTCTTCACAGAAAACAGTGCATTGATATTACAATGGCTTTGTAACTAATTACAGATAGGGAAGGCAGTACCAGAACAATTGCCATTTCATTTTATTTCTACCTTCTGCCACAAAATTTGGGGCAATGTGATAAATTAATACAATGGCCTGAATGTTGACACATTTACCTACCGAATGTAAACGGAAGGTCAGTTTAGGGAAGAGGCCTTACGCCATGAACAAGATAGCTAAGATGACACCAGGGTTTTAAAGAGCCTCCTTCAGCCGCAGCATTGCAACACTGAAGCACTTCCTGAATGACCCAATGTTATTTCTTTGTATTGCTTTATATTCTTAGGCTTTCAGATATTAAGCTTCAATTTCCAATGTAAAAAGCAATAACCCCAACACCAAGAGAGTCTTCTAACTTTTCCATCCTTCACTCATTTTTAACTGAAAATATCATATAAAGCTGCAGATTTTTACATGTGCTAGGATAAGGAAACTTACTTGCTCTAGGGGTTCCTAAGTCTTTCCTACCATAGGGTAAAAAATGGCTCTTTTTGACTAATATAGGCAAGCATAATTTCAGGTTATATTACCAGAGGAATATTTACACTTCTCTAACTTCTTTGTTTCTTTGGCTATGCTGCCTAGTAGAGTAAGAATTAATAATTTTTCTCATCTTTGTATTGCACAAAACACAGGTTTTCTTTTGCCATTATAAAACACTCCTGAAGCAAATTCCATTGACAAACACAAAGAACATCTAAACTTTCATTTCACAAACAGAAAAGTGTGATACATAGCACATAAACAACTGTTCCTCCCTAACTTCTACCTTAAACTTTTTCAAGTTATAAACTACAGCATATTTTTCCAAGGTTTTTGTTTAATTCCTGACTAACACATCCCACAGGTGACACGTAACGTGCTAGTTGGAATTGAGCAACAGCTAAGGTGGAGGTAAATACCCGTTCAACAAAACCCAAAAACTCTCTGGAAATTGTTCTCAAGGACAGTAGAATAAACGGCAGAGAAAAGGCCTGATCCAACGCACCAAGAGATCTTTTTGCCTTGTCTTCAGAGGAGGCAGGGCACAGCCGCTCAGGCAGGGCACACTGCCCAAATAGGAGACCCTTTCCCAAATAGGAGACCCTTTTCTGCAGTGCTTGTGGTCAGGCTGGTGCTGCCTGACTGAAGCCGCTGCAGGGCCGGAGAGAGGCTGCAGCTGGGAACACAGCTCTGCCAGACCAGAGAGGATGCACCCACACAGTCCAGGCTGGGTCTGCTACAGCTGATGAGGCTGGATTAACTTGTAGGATCAAAGGAAAGTAACAACTGTTGCTGCAAAGCTTATTGGCCTTGATATATTTTTTCAGAAATCAGTTTTCTTCTACTAGTAAGTTCCAAACTTACAGTTGCTAACGTGTCCACGTGAAGAGCGTGTCCTACATTTATTTTTATTCCATGTACTTCAAACTGTATCTGGACAAAACATCAATATCCCTCATTCTCATACCAGGAGAACTGAATGTGAATTGAGCAAATAACATTTTTAGATACTTAAAAGCTCAGATACAAACACTGAAAGAAACTCTGAGGTGTTCACAAATGCATCTATGTTCTTATTCCCCAGATATTGAACTTGGGCTCATCTCTGATCCAAGCTTGTGAGATCAAGCTAAACTATACATTCCTGTTTGTTATTATAATAATCACACTACTTTCATCTCTCTCTTCCAAGATAATTTAGTGCCAGCAGGATCAACCATATCATCACACCACAGTACCACAGAAAGGTAATATATGCTATTTCAATTTTCAGAAGTTCTGAATCCTGTTCATATAGAGCACACAATATGGCCTAGCATAATTTATATATCTGAAGTGAGCTGCTTTCCCAAATTGAGTCTGAGAGCTGTTCAGTTCTGCAGTCCTTCCTCTCCTTGATGCCATGTCATCTTCATTCAAAAGCTGATCCTTTGAAATATTCCTATCCTGACTGAAAGCGTATCTGGAGGGTCTTGGTGAATACGTAAGTATTTAATATGCATTTATGTTTAATGAAGTTCTATATCTTTCAAAGATCCCATCCCACAAAAGTTTTCTCCAAATTAATGCTTTCTTACTGATCTCGCAGATGTAAGGCTACTTAATTGAAAACAAAGAAATAACAACAAAAAGAACCAAAACAACAACAACAAAACCCCCCAAACCAAAACAACCCAAGCCCCCCAAACCATACTGCACATCTCCACCAATATATACACAAAACCCATAAGGGAAAAGAAAAAAAGAATACCCCCAAAAAGGAAAAAACAACAACCAAAACAAAACCAAAACCCTGTAAAAAGCCTGAACACCACAAAACCACAGAAGACAGAAGACTTAAACTGCTGCATTACGTCCTATTATGGGAGAAATTTCAAGCTGCAATCCTCAATAAGTCCAGATGCTTGCAAAGAACCAAGAGCAACAGAGTCGAGCTGCATGTGAGCAGCCCCGTGTGTCCCATGCAATTCATGTTCAGTAAGAACAGGGAGGGTGGGGGAACAAAAAAGAAAAAAAGCCCCAACCCAATACATTACTCTATTCCTACCACCCTGCAATGCCCACATAAGTCCTCATTAATTTCAGTGGCAATATTATTGCCTTGTCATGAAAGAAAAGAAGAGAAAGCTCCTCACAAATAGAGTGCAAAGGAGATGCTGGAAGAAGCCGGAATTACAACACATAACTAAAACCTCTGAACTTCTAAGTGGCCAACTTGGCCCAATCCAAGGGACACATCCATAATGTAAACAGTTCAAAACCAGAGCTTGTAGCAGCCAGTGTGAGGTCCTTCCCAACAGCAAGAAGAGCCTAGTTAGAAGGCAAGCCAGCTCAATTGCTGAAGTCTTCAGAACACACTCTGTCAGTTACAAATGTGAATAACTGTCCTATGCTCCTCAGCTACCTGTCAGGCAGTGATGGGTCTCTATTTATTGCACTGCGAGACCACACTCTTTCTTTGTCACCATCCACACATTGTTAGTATGCAACATAACATGAGATTGTGTCCACACATCTCTACACAAAGATAAAACTGTCAAAAACTTTTTGTAATGCTACTCTATTAGAGGGCGAGACAAAGCTCATTAAAATCAATCGAAGTGTGTCTTCTTCACTGCAACACGGGAGAGTCATTTCCTCTCTAAATAATGTATGAAAAACGTACCACAAAAAGACACGCATCACAAGAAGAAAACACTGTATCAATGCAATCACAACCTATCCAACACCAGACAAACCAGATTCATTTTTAAGCACAGATTTGAATGATAGTCATATTGCACAGAAGCATCTATTTATTATATCACTTGTAACCACACCTCTAAAGTGAAAAAAACCAAAACCCACAGGATGCATCAGCCTGTTTGGTTAGGGAGAAGGGCAGCTATTTTGTCTGTATCTTAAATGGAAGTGAAGCAGACTCCCCTCCCTGAAACATTAACCATTTCAAAAGATCTCATTAAAAGGTTTTTCTTTTTTCACTGATTATTATGTAGTGACTACAAGAACACCTATAAATCTGATTGAATTACATTTTCAGGCCTTTATTCCAGATAATTTCTTCTCCCTATGTGGACTTTCTCAGGAAATGAGATTTAATGAGTCATAGTCCTTACTGATAATCACAGGAGAGCTCATTAGCTTTCTGTCAGATTTGTACCCACTATCTGCCCTCAATATGCTTGTGACTTACTAGAGCTAAATATGACACTACAGAGAAAGCAGACATACTCAGCTGAAGCAATACAGTGGATCTGAAATACTATAGAGATAAGTATTTCTCCTTAATTTATTTTGAGAACTTAAGGGGAAAAAAATCAACATGCCTTCTCTCCTTTCTTAACCTTCTTTCGCTATTGTGATGGCATCACTGACAGCAAGACGCACAGGGTTAGAGAAAATTAAGAGTGACATTTAAAGACTCCTTGCAGATATAGCAGCAGAGAACTAGTCTAAACAGTCCATAATACCAGGCTCTGGGGACTGGAACACATTTCTGTTCTAGTGTACAAAATTGTAGTTTACCACAATCCTGCAATATCTTCAGGGTATCAGTGACAGATTAAGGCACAAGGCAGTGCAGGTGAACCTGCTTTTTGACCTGCCCCTCCCACACTTACAGCTCTCTACCTCCACTTCAAATATTTCTGATTGGGTTCTTCCTCTCAGCCCATCACCTGCACAGCCTACTGCCTGCTGGTTCTGCCTGAAGGGCACGGCTCTGAACTGGGTTGTGCAAAGGAACTCCTAAGCCCCATGGCTGTAGCACTGGGAAAGATGCTTCTGCTCCACACACAATGCGCTGTGGAACATTTTCCACCTACAGTTCACATTTCCCAAAAGGAGAGGAAAAGTAAAACTGTGATTCTTATTTCCCTTCTTGTTGTTCAGCTTGCCAGGATGCTATTTCGCATGAAGGGCACATTGCAAGGCGCTGGTCTAAGCCTGCTCTTCACAGCTCGTCACTTCCTTAGGTAGAGTCTGCCTTTATCTCTCTCTGCAGCTTTCACATAACATTTTTTAGTTGAAAGGAAAAACTACTTCTACTTCCTAGAGAACTGAGGATCACCCCGCACTCACAATTTGCTTTCACAAAATACCTGCTTTCCAAACATGTCTTAAGGAGAGTCCAATAAGCAGGTACCAAACTGTCGTGGTTTAACCCCAGGCAGCAACTAAGAACCACGCAGCCGCTCACTCACTCCCCCCCACCCCCCGCAGTGGGATGGGGGAGAAAAATCGGGAAAAGATCAGGAAGTAAAACTCATGGGTTCGGATAAGAACAATTTAATAGAACAGAAAAGAAGAAACTAATAACGATAATGATAACACTAATAAAATGACAATAATAATAATAATAAAAGGATTGGAATGTACAAATGAGGCACAGTGCAATTGCTCACCACCCACCGATCGACACCCCGTTCGTCCCCGAGCGGCGAATGACTCCACC
>JAVJGG010000002.1:5758579-5781535 GCA_035590195.1 Aviceda cuculoides | reverse complement strand
ATACTGAACTCAAAACACAGCACCCTACCAGCTCCTAGGAAGACAATTAACTCTATCCCAGCTGAAACCAGGACACAAACCCAGGAAGGTATTTTACCAGACTGTACTATGGTCAGTACTCATCTTTTCCACGAAATCACCCATACCAGAAAAAAGAAAAAGAAAAGAAAAGGAAAGAAAAGGAAAGAAAAGGAAAGAAAAGAAAAGAAAAAGAAAAAGAAAAAGAAAAAGGAAAAGGAAAAGGAAAAGGAAAAGGAAAAGGAAAAGGAAAAGGAAAAGGAAAAGGAAAGGAATTACTTTCTCAAGTAATTCACTGTAGTGCCAGGACCCACGGCAACAAGCCCTCTTCTCAGTTAATAGGCAATAATATTTGGTTTTAAGCCACTCCCCTCACCCATCCTTAACACAGTCACTCCTGTTTTTCAATCTATCATCTCTCCCCCATCACATTCCTTACATTTTACATAGTTACAGCAATGGCTGCAAAGGGTCTGAACAGGCTGGCAGGAAGAGGAGGTTGTGTTAGGGTGACATATATAAGAGTTGTCAGAGCAAAGGGAGTTTTACATTTCCTATTTCCAGGGCTCAGCTGAACTGCCACAAGTCCTTCTCCTTAGAATTTTGCCAATCTCTGCATATTAAATGTTAACAAAGTTTACACAAATCATGGAAAAATTCTAAAGACGTATGTTTTTAAATGTATTGGTAAGCCTGTTTAGGTAAAGAAATGATGGCAGCAAAGTATTACCAGCAATGAATGTGACTACAACTTCCTATTATGTTTATTTTAGCACAATCAACAACACCCCAGATTGAGGCACACTATATTCCATCAGACAGGATGAAGATGAACCATAACGCCCCATGACATTTTTAGGTACTTATTTCCCAAACTATTTCAGTGACTGCTAATTCTCTATAAAGTGGGTTATTAAGAAGCAGAAGCTTTCAGTGAGTAACCGATCAAAGAAATATCAGAGATCGGTGAGAAAAAGACAAAAAAATGTGATTAAATATTTGATCCCACTCCTTTTTCATTCAGAATTATCTATCCTTTAACTTCACAATTGCACACCTCATCACACGTTCACTTTGTATCCACAGTACTCACGGGAACACATAATCTTAATTTTCCGTATGGGAAATAGGTGCTTGATTATTTTTGCTGCACCAGAAAGAAAAGTCAAATATGCAGCACCAGCTATTGCATCAGAAATTAGACCTTGTCTATGTTAGGCTTTCACACGGCTTCCATTCCAGTAATATCTGAGCACTTCCATTACCATAATACTTAGTAGTTGTCTTCACAACCATCCCATAAGGTAGGAAATGTTTATTTTCTTTCTTGCAGATGAAAAAGCAAGGCAGAGCAATCTTCCCATGTTCACAAAGGAAGTTTATAAAGGAAAAGAAAAGGAGACCCGAGTCTTTTGTGTCCCATGCTAGCATACTTTATCATGAACCAACCCTTCAAAATGATCAGGTCATTTGAATGTAAATGCAACCGGACAATTCTCGAACTAGGAACATGAGTGAAAGCAAAGAGCTGAAATAATCCAAATCTCTTTTGTGCCTTAGAATTCATGGTGCTCTGCACTAAATCTCATTTCTCTCTAGCTTGAATAAACTTTTGACAAAAGTTTAAGTGATAATGAGATACATACCCACCTTTGGCTTTTCAAAAGAAACTACCTTGGTCATGAGGTAGGCTGATGGTCAGAGCAACTAAATGAGACCAGGAATTACAAATTCTGTCACTGCTGCAGGTTATACTTCTGAGCACGCCAATTCACCTGTTTCATACTTTCCGTTACTATAAATGCAGGGGAGGAAACAACTTGTAAGAGATCAAGATCATCCAATGCAAACTATTTAAACGAGCTATAACTGCTCTCCATTTTGAAGGGGTATTTAGCTGTTTATTGCCAGTACAATAGGTTTCATGGATAAGTAGTAATTTTGCATGTCTGTTCTTTCCTATACCTGGGATCTCTCATCTCCTCAGAAGCTCCATGTTGAGATGGTTTTTCTTCTCATGAAGAGCTTTTCCCATGAGGCTAGTGGGGGCCACTGAAGCTGCAAGTTCCCTAGCACAGCACTTCCAGGTGACCAGGGAGCAGAGGGTCAGCTGCACATAGCAACAGGTTGTGCTGACATCAGATTTTCAGGAAGATCCTAGACTACTCATCTAATCAGACCAGTTGCACATTTCTGTATTTTTTTATCCATCATCTGCACAGCAACAGAAATGAGCAGCTTTTTATGCCATTATATTAGTTCTCTTTTCCAGGAAGTTAATGGTTTTAAAGTTTGAGACATTGCAACTAAGAATTGCAGGTGTAATTTCAGCTCCGGATGACTTCAGGGTTCCAGTGTCAGTCATTAATCACTTAAGCTGTACTTTCTGGGTTTATGATTTCCACAAAATCCCTTCATTTGAATTATGGCCTTGTATTCAACACTAGGGCATGTATTATTCTATATATAATTTTTAAATACAAAGAGAAACAACATGGAAAAATTAGAATCTGTGACTTAAAAGTCTAGTCCTCTTATGGCATAGGCAAACAGAATGCTCTTGACTTTAACCTATGGGTTCCACTTCATATGTGGTGTATTTTTCATACATCATGGGTTTTTATAAATTTGCTGTATAAAGCACTAGAGCTACATTGCCAGCAAAATATAAGGAAAACAAATATGTCAGGGTAATGATGCCAGGACAATTTCTTATTGAAAAAAGCAGTTTATTAATACCTTATTGCTACAAGCTAGATCTTATTATCATCTTGGGTCATTTAGAATCTTATTAGGTATTCTGATGGTGGATGAATAATCCTGTGATAAATTCTTTGCCATGTCCTTCACAGTTGTCATAGCAGGATCATAAACAGCATTTATAACAATCTAGCCTGGAGGAAAAGGCTTACAATGGTCTGTTTAACATGCAGGAAATATTCAGATCGGCCGTGTCTGGTTATATTTGAGACCCACAGGAGAGATACCAAAGTTAAATGTAGCATGGGTTTCTCTGAAGATTAGCTTTAAAAAAAGGCTTTGGGTCAGGGACATAGGGACTAACGCCAATGATGTGGCCAAAAGCATCCTTCTTTCAAGAAAGCCAACTTGAATAAAAATGGTAGCTGCAAGATACTTTCTTACTGAAAAAACACATAAGGTTACTTGAGCCGCTACTTAAGAAGCATGGTTGAAATTATTTGCAACTGAATAGCTCGGAGCTCAGTCATCTACTTCAGTGATTATTATATAAAAAATAGTGTATGCAGTCACATAGTGAAAAACATGCAGATTTTTGCAGCTATAGGATAACTTGCCTACACCGTGCAACTTCTTGAACTCTTGCAAGCTCAGAACTGAGTTCTTTAGAACTGCTACAAAAGTAACGTGGGTAAAGTAAATTCTAGAAAAAAAAATATTAATTTACATTCCTTTGAGTGGGTATTAAAAAAACAACAATGACATAGTCTACACAGATAAACACAACCACCTCCCTATCACTGAATACGATGAATTACTCGTACCTGTTGTCATTCAGTGTCACATTCCAAGGTATGATGCCAGTTTCCTAAGTCTAAGTGCAGCAAGTGCATCTCAAAGCACCAGAACTATTCAGAACATAAGTTATTTTAAAATGCTAACAGCGGTATAAATGAAAGCTTAGCCAAAACTAATCATGCAGGACCTGTCAGGCACATTTTCTGGAGAGTGATAATAGAAATGGGTAGCTTACTGAAAGGGATTGTGCTGACAGATTTGAGTACAGCCACGTATATACACAAACACTTTCTCCAGAGTAGGTGATGTTGCTCTCTTGGCACAAGCAACTGAGACTATGAAAAACTAACAGCAAAATTTGCTTTTCTTAGGAAAAGATGAATTGCCTCTTCCACTTGAGTTTTAAATACACTAAGTGAATGAGTTCTGTAGCTCTAATCCCTGAAACGGAGCTTGACTGTTGGAAAGCTAGTCTAAGTGTCCACAGCTGAGAGATGTGGAAACTGAATTCTGGGACATTGACTGCTTCAGTCGTTTGGACACCTCGAATTAGAAAAACACCATGATATCCTGGGATTTGGTTGCACCTGCAACTACCACCTACAAGAACCGATTTTGCAGACATCTATGTGTGCACCCAATCTTACTACCAACATACAGCTACGATACTTCTGAGAAAAGTACATATATCTGGCAGTTAAGTTTAATGGGTGCAGATCACAGTCACCACATGAAGAGCAAAGTACTGTCAATTGCTCAGAATTTGTGCCCAACTTTAAAAACAAATTGTCAATAATTCTAAAGTTGAAAATACATCTCAAAAAAGAAACCTTAAGCTAATCAGGCGAACCCTGAGAGGGGAAAGGTGCTAAGCTTGCCAAATAAATTGTTACTTAGAGCAAATCGTTCTCAGACAGCTGCATTCTTTTATCTCCTGTACTATCCTGCTTTCCTCTAACTTTTTGTTAGCTGACTGCCGATTCTTTGAGAGGTGTTGCTGTACCTTTGTAATTAGTTTTTAGCACTTTAGGGATGTACCAGCAGAAATAAATAATAGCACCGTAATCACAAAGACAAAAGAAAACCAGCTTTGAATTAAGCAGTTAAATGAACAGATAGGAGCCTGCAGGAAAACGTACTATACAAAAGCTACAGGGCTTGAGGTACTGTGTAAGTTTAGCTAAAGTTGAGGCACACTTCTTTCCTCTTATGACTAAAATTGTTTTTCTAGCTTGTTCTTAGCACAAATCTAGTTGGGTTGAAGGAAAGCTCACTTGTAGCACTCAGGCTGCCAAAGTAGCACAATGTCCATGTTACAACCATACTGCAATCACGATGGTATCTCAGATTTTCACATCTCTAAACCAATAGCAGGCAGGACATGGAATTATACCACTAAAAAGAAATGTCCTGGCATTTTTTTTAATAATAAAATTCAGTCTTTGCTCCTTCTTAAAAAGCCATGCTTTCTATTAAGGAGCAAATATTTTAATTTTTTTTTTCAATGTGAGATTTACATTGATAATCTTCCTTTTCAATTAAAAAAAGCATCTTAAGTATACTATCACTGTGCACAGAAATTTAAAAAGTATTTACTTTCTTTGTTAAAAAAACCACCAACAAACCTTTCCAGCTCTGTTTTGCTACAGTGATAACTGTACAGCTGTAAAAAGAAGTACCACAGGGGAAGATGATTCCTATTTTGGATGCACTCAACCAGACTGAAAAAGCAGCAATGTAAAATGAATACCTTTTAAGATTGCAAGTTAACTGAAAGTCTTTGGAGGTTTAAAATTGTTCATACCATTCTATAAATGCACAAAATCCCTCCAAGGCAGCTCTCTTGATATAGTCACCTAAGAATATTAATTCACAAAAATCTCTCTGATATTAACACATTTCAAATCCTAGATATTCATAGGAGTTAGTCTTGCACTAAAAACTGAACTGTGACAAAAGAAAGTATCTACTTCACAAGTTAAATTTCCCTTTGTCTTTAAACTTAAAAGAGGTAACATATGCTTTTCTTAAAACGAGGCTGCCTCTGCCTTCTGAGCATGTCTATACAGCTTTTTGGACTGAAGCAAAATCTCTACAGCATTATGCAGTCACACTTCTTCCACCTCACCTGCTCATGCACAATCTCTTTTCCTGCTGAAATCAATGGGTCTTCTGCCTTCTGATCTGGCCTCATCTGAATCATACCAACTAATTTCCTATCAGTTTTATTGCTAGTACACGAGCACACGTGGCCCAGCAAGACCATCTCTGGTTGATTTCACTGCATTTTTACTGTGCTATGCAATATATGTTTCATATGCAATAAAAATAGTCTAGTTTCTACAGATACTATCCAAACTAGGATTACTTGAAAAAGTTTATAGGTAGTTCTTAAATTGATATACTCTAGCTCCACTGGGCTCCTTTTAACACTAAACTCATGTGAACTTATTTTAAAAAAATGTACATTACCATATTCAGAATTTTTACCCATTGTTCAGCATTTTCATTCAGCTTGCAAAGCCCACCAACAGAAGTGTTCAGAGAGCTTTCACCAACAGTTTTCTACAAATCTGGCTGGGGAAGTTAATTTCTGTTAGGCTGCTCACCCACAGCTTTTTGAACAAGTGCTAGTGGTAAAAGGTGAAGATATAACCCATTGGCAAAGGCAAGATACAACTCAGTATTAGCCCATTCACATAGAACAGAGCTTGCTTTATTTAGTTTATTGCCACTGATTCACAACTCTGTAAACAGAGTTACAGCAGCTTGCTCTCAGGTAGGGTGATAACTATGACACAAGTGCCTTCCCTCCCTAGCCTGCTAATTCACCTCAAACCCAGCTCTCCACAGTATCTAGCAAACTGCTACCAGGCTCAGCACGAACCATGAGAACAAAGTTTTTTCATGATCAGGCATCATCGACTCCCAGCTCAGAGGTTAAATGCCATTTCAGAAATTTTGTGACTTTGGGAAGTTACTTTTCAATTGGTACTTGTGACAAAGCCTTTACAACAGCAACACTGCAGAAAGAAATTAACATTTACCTCAACACAAAGGAACCTCTTCTTTGGTATACAGCAGCAGCATGCATTCCCAATTACAAGAACGGAATCAAAGTATGCTTCCCAAGCGCGCTGGCTGAACTATGAGCCTAGCAGCTTAAAGGTTTCATTTCCTTCCCAGATGCTAATGAGAAGGAGGGTGGGTCAGTGGCTCAGGGAAAAGAAACTGAGTCAGACTGGCCCGCGTTCTGATGCAGAGGGCAGCAGCCCAAAGGGGCCGGGGCTCCCTACTGTAGCTGCAGGCCAGGCGTTACCTGCAGTATGTGGAGTGAAGCTCAGTTGGCTGCGCCTGCCTTGCTGCAATCACAGCTTCAGGTGCACTGAGTAGACTCAGCATTTTTGTGGATATGAACCCAGCACTGGTTCCTGAGAAACTACAAGTCAATTACACCTTCAGTGGGCAAAATGCCTCAGCGTTATCATTCAGATGTGAAAAACCTGTAGCACACCAACAGGGAAAGTGAGGACTGGATCAAATCAGCTCCCCTGTTCAGCAATACAAGCACCAAGTACCAAGCAGCAACAATACACGCAACACATCTTTCCACAGTTGTACCTCACTGCCAAGATGCCATTGCACTTCTGTTTGACTTTGCTATTGATTCAAAATGTATATGTTAGAGCAGTCTATAACAATGCAGAATATTCTACATACACACCACACGTACTAGCTCCCAGGTAATTCGTGACAAATAAACAGTGTGCAAGACTGGCTTCCAAATCACTTACAGCAAAACAGAAATGTAGTAAAGACTACTGAAGGAAGAACAGATTCCGAGTAATTCCAAAAAGAAGAGATTTGCAAAGTTTCCCTTCTTTTTCCCAAATACCTGGCATTTGGTTCTGTTTCCCCTTCTTAAGTCTCAATGAAACTCCCCCTTCCCACTCACTCCCCTGTAAACAGAAGTATTAGTTAACACGTTTCCTAGGACCTGGCTTGGCACTCTCAGTGAAACATCTTTTTAATTTTCCTCACACACTGAGATTCATTTACAAAATCATTTCCATTGAGAATGTTTGTTGTACACTATACATCAAGATGTGCCCATATGCACATTTCCCACTGTAAACCAGCAAGATGCCCAAATGGTAGCAATGCTCTTTTGCGCCTTACTGGATATCTATGAATACCTGAACCAGTTTGTCCTTTGGCATCAGAGCCACTCAGCTGTGAATAAGTAAATGCTTCTGGTGTACAAACCATTGATTAGACCAATTGCCTTTACAATTCCCTGTGAGTGAATGCTATATACACTCACTAACTGATTGTCTTAACTGTTTCCAATTAGAGCTTAAATGTCTAATTAACAAGAAATGGACAGAATTCTCCACTGTTGACTTTGGAGGACTATGACCAATAACTCTACCTGTACAACACAATGAGATGAAGAGAGGAAGAAAGTGGAAATGAGATGAGTTTAGAATATCTAGACAGCATTAATGTGCTTATATATAAATATGTGTATATATATGTCAATATATATAGCATGGGTTTAAATTCTCCTGACTTATTTCTCAACACATTGTTTCTCCTAGAATATACTATCACTGTTTTCTACTGATTTCTGCTTGATTTCTGTTGGCTTCTCCTAGAAAATACAATCACCTTTGAATATAAAGTAACTGTAAAATAAGAACCTATAACACTTCTATCAACAGTCATTTTTGCTACATTAATAATCTAACATATTCATGGTCCTAGTATGTAAGTGTTTGGAAGCATCTTTGTAAGCAAATAACATATGGACCAGACTATATTTTTCCTTTAAAAAGAATATTTTATGCATTACTGATATTCCTCTTACAATGAATGAGATAGAGAAAAAGCAGAACAACAAACTCTACAATTTAAACTTGGTGGATTCATTGCAAGTCTGCACAGTTCATCAATACAGATTATGAACTACTTGGATCGGCTTTAGAGCCAGTAGCTAAATACGCTGGTAAATACCTTGATCATGAACAGCAACAGCATTACTCTTCACTGTTCGAAGCAATTTTCACTTCTTGAGCAAGATTAGACTATACAACTGCCCACAGCTATACAAATAAATGTGGTTTGGTGCTACCTAAAACAGAAATCTGCTGAGAAAGACGTCTGAAACTGGCAATAGATGCAGGCACTGCAAATAATTTCTCTGTACAGATGGATGATGCACCAGAGACCAGCTCTTATCATAAAAACTACAATAGCAGATGTCAGTGAAATAATATTTAGCAATGACAGGGACATTCTACAAAAGTCAATGAGGGAAAAAAAAAATATCTTCTCAGGTACATGTGAATGTTGTTAATCATAATTAAGGCAAGTGTGACAGTTTCTTGGCAACAGACACTGAGTTCCCTTCCCTGATGAGCAAATCCTGCCGGAATACTCTCTCTCTTTCATTACATCAAGGCTGCAGTTCTTTACACTAATATCCTCCACTTGGAACACTCCAAGTCATAGGGAAACTTTTGTTTTGTCGATTGCTTTTTGCTGGATAATCACATGATGACCTCCACAAAAGAAGGGAGCAAGTTTCTCATTAGTAAAATAAAAAGAGCTTTAAAAGCTAGTAATATAAACAAGCACATATACTATTGTAGACAGGGGCAGGAGAGTGGGGACAAAAGAGAGATTCACAGCATCCAAGTTAGGGACGTAACACTATCCATACCCTCAAAGAAGATTCAGAGCACCAAGTAGAATAGCAAGGCATGACTACCCTAAAAGCAGAAAGTGAATGATAGTCCCTCTGAATGTGTATTTTTACTTGCATAATACAGTATCTATAACACCTAACAATGAGCACCTATATTTAAATATTTCCAAGAAAGCAATTTATAGGTATACTTACTACTGACCTTTCAGTAATTAGGGGATTGCCAATTCTTCAACAACAGCAAAAAAACGATGATTTGGAAGGAAGGACCCATTTTCAGAGAACTTACCCCCCCCCCCCCCCCCCCTTTTTGATGGCAAGGTTTTGGCCAGCTGCAAGTTTTTCATTCAAAACAAGTCACTTGTTACCATGATTCATTAATTTTTTCATAAAAGGAAAAAGACGTTGATTAAAGAATACTGAACCATTTAAAGAATACACTATAAATGCATGTATTAGCTAAAACGATTGCAAAGAAACATGGTTATGATTCTAAAAGGTGTAAATACCACAGAGAGTAAAGAAATCCCTTACAGTATGCATAATTACATTACTGATAATTATATCCCAGTAATAAGGAAACTACAGTAGAACACCAGCAAAGCCTCTCACAATAAATTGCACAAGTTTATGGAACAATCTCTTCAGGGAAGTGTGTAGAACTCTCTACATCATCTGAAAGACATAAAACACAGGAGACGAAACATTCACAATGTGCGGTGGGGACAATACTGAGCTGGAAGGGAGATGGGACTGGTCTTTTCCATTTCTCAGTGCTAAGCCACGAGCCTAGGAGTGGGGTTTAAAATCACCACCTCTGCTGTCTTCCGATTTTGTTGTCTGTTCCTGGCTGTATCTCATGCTAGTGAGATCCCATAGGGTTTAGCAATTAGCATGAGGAAAGCAGTATGATAATCAGAAGAAATTAATGGTTTAAAAACATAATCTTACACTTCCCCTGAGACTTGTTCCATGCAACTGGATTCTCAAAGAAAAAAAAAAAAAAAAGAACAGGTAATTGATTCTTATTAAGAAAATGATCTGCCACAAAATGCTATCCATATGAAAAAGATGTTAATTTTAAAGTGCTCTCAGAGTCAGTGTGAACCTAGTCTCTGACTAGCTTTCTAAGGAAGAGAGGCTAGGATCCTCCTGCCACACTTCTCTTCTGCACCTGCTCAGAACAGCTGAGTACAACATGGGTCTTCACATGCTAACAACCAGAATCTGAAAAAGGGAACAGGATGTGACAGTAAAATAGCAATCTCCAGGTTTTTGTCAGCAATTTCAATGAGAAAGGTGGAGAAATGAGCATGCACTGCATGCTCTTCTCAGTCAGTTGTGTGGAGAAGCTAGGACAGCTCATGTGTCATGGATATTAGCAAACTTCATGAGCTATATATTGTATTTAACTATGTCCAAAGCTGAATTTTTATACACTCCTTGGAAAAGATTGAGTTACAGACTTTATTCCCATGGTTAACTACACTATTAAACATGCGTGTTATTTATTCTGGCTTAATTTCCTTTTTCAATAAATTGATTAATAATGTAAAAAAGCAGTCACATAAAGCAGAAACGCCCACCACTACCACCACCCCCCTCAGTAAATGTCTGGTCTTACTTCAATAAGTATAGGAACTAAGTGCATCTCTTAGGTACTTTTCAAAAAAATTAAATAGATAGAAACACTCAACCACTGCAGTCCAAAATAATGCTTCACGTACTCAGTAAGACAATCCAGCTCTTAATTAAAATAGAAGACATTTCAAGATCTCTGTTTGGGGGTGGGGAAGTGTTTCATATATAGCATTTTGAAAAGCTAGTACAGGTGCTTCAACTCCACATTTTCTTTATACAGTTTTATCTATACGATACAGGTGGTTATGGGGGCAGCATTTTTTTCTATGAACTTGTTCATTAGTAGTGTCAGTTCACACAGAGCAGCCTTGCCTCAAACATTTGCTCAAGTCAAAGAATAAGGCTGCATGCAAATTTTTGTTGCTCAGTTTCAAAAAATTCATAGCAAAAATTAACGATGTATTGCATCTTCCCATAACTGAACATCAGCTCGCACAGCAGAAAAACAATTTGGAAGTCTATGTGAAACAGCACCACCTGGTGATCTTTGTCATAATGACAGTACGTCTTTCAATGGGTACTCAAAAAGTTACATTTTTTTTCTTTTCTTCCAACATAGTAAAATAAGAAGATTAAAAAAAGGTAGAGGACATGCCCAATCCTGAAAAGTTGTAGTTTAAAATTTAAAATTTATATAAAATGTAAAAAGGTTAACATTAATTAAATGTCAAGACCCCAAAATATTGCAGACAATGTTAAGAGAGGTAACCTTTAAAGTGGAAAAGTAAATTAAATTCTGCATTAAGTCCTTCATTTTTCTGTTTTTCTCTTTGACTGAAGTTTTGAAGCAGTGAAGTCAGCCATCCACATCCACTCATTTTACAAAAGATAGCGTCAATTCCATTCATGTGTTTGAAAATGTTCATTTATACTCCCTTCTGACCACAACTGCATCCCTAGGAGCCATGAAAAGCAAGGCCTCCATCCCTTTGTGAAGTTCTGCATGTGAATTCTCCCCTGTGAGTCTTTTCTCTGCCACAGAAATTTTGTCTTTCTCCAGACAAGGTCTCTCCCTAACTTTACACATCTTCCTCCATCAAAATACAACCTTCCACTCTTTCTCCCATCAGCCTAATCTTCCCTTCTACATGAAGTCATTGCCTCATGACTATTTTCCTCCAGGCAGTAAGCCGGATTCCTCTTGAACCACAACAGAAACAGATTATGTCATGCGAAAACAAGTTTTGTTGTGGTGTTGGGGTTTTGTTTTGTTTTGTTTTTTAAAAAAGCACCTTGTATTGTAGCACAGCAAGAACAAGTCACTTGGGGAAGGCAGATCAGGAGGATAGGAGACTGACCTCAGCAAGAGACTGATCAGACAAAACTGAAATCAGCCACCATCAAGAGACCAGTTTATCACTAGCCACAAAACCTCCCTTTTCATAGCAGTGAGACAAGAATTGACCTGCCGGCAGGAGAGGTGGTTGCTGGTCCTTCCTCGGGAGGCTCAAACTGCTGTTCCCTCTGCTGGCTAGGACGTGAGGGCCTGGACACAACACTTGCATCAGAGCACGTACGCACTTTACCTGGGAAAGCTGAGCTGCAGAATATTAACCTAAAGAGGCCTAATTTGAAGGGACATCTCAGACATCAGGAATCTCTACACTTCTAAATAACAACAACAACAACAACTGATTTTTAAAACATATAGCTTACATTCCTCACAGACCTGGAGCTCCCTTACAGTCACTGGCTTGCAGCACCATGTCCTTAATAGCTCCAAACAAAGCATCTTTAGTATTAGTCTGGGAAAAAAACCAGCAGAACTACTGTATTCAGAGAGCTGTCAAAACAGTTCTTTTTCCCCAGGGACAGTCTGCCTGACTGCCCTGCTGGTTTTGTCATTTTGAGAGCTCAACACAACTCTATTAGGATAAATTTTGTCATAAGATAAATTGCATGCTCAAAATGCCTCCTGAAGTTTCAAAATCCACAATTAACAATTTCATATTCATAATGGTAAACATCAATACATCTTCCTCAGGAAGAAACTACCATTTGCATAAATTTAATGAGTACTTTAATACAGTGGTATTGTGGTAGCATACTCACGCCACTCTCTCTCTTGTGAAGTCTGACAATATTTGCTAGAAAAATACAAATGGGATTGTGGTTTCTTAATTTATTTTTACAGGCTCCACAAAACAACTAGATACATTCATGATTACAGGAGAAACATACCTAACTCTCAGAGAGTGGTAACATACACATTGCTCTTTTACATTTTGTAAGGCTGGACATTCGAGGCCAATGGAAACTCACATCATTGCTCCCTCCAGCATGAATTGTGCTGAGTTTTTTCTTTTAATTTGTACTTTGCAACAGAATATTAACCTGCAAAAAAGCTACTAAAGGAGCCAATGCTTTTCCTATAAAAAAGCAATACCTTCTAAAATTCAACATATTTAAAGGGAAAACTAGATCCCAGGATGCAAATTTGTCAAATATCTTTCCCTGATGTCTAGTACCATCTTTTGCATTTTGGCAAAAATATGAGACAGAAAAATATTCTCCTTGGTTTTGTTTAATTTCTCAGCACTGGATCCTTGTAGTATGTGCTTGAACTGAGTTAAGTTACTAGAAAGTTATCTGTGAGCTAGACTTCTTTTCCAAGCATTTAATGCCAAGTGTCAGTCATCCCTCTGTTCTTAGAAGTAGATTCCGTAATAGATACATAATAGCATGTGTTTGTTTATGAGCTTGGATGGAAATAAAGGAGAAGGTCATAGAGAACTTAGAGCTTGCAGAAGGTAAGACTGATGCTCTCTTCTTTCAGAACATACAGTAACTCTTCATGAAAGATTGCAGAAAGCATTTTGAAAAAGGATGCATAAGCAGGAAGAAAAATTCCACATGAGCTTTTATGGAACTGGAGATAACCACTTAGACCACAGATGATAAAAGTGCAAATGGAGTAGCACAGCTGGGAGTTTGATCCATTTTGTCCCAGACCATTATGATTATCTAATTATGCTCACTGCATACATTAAATTTTTCTGATCTGTAGCACAGCCACCTTGCTCTCTTATTTATAAAAAAAATTTATAGCAGAGACATCCCAACAAGTCCAACTAACACTTATGTTATTAGAAATATTAATATTTGCTATTTCCTTTTATAAAGGTAGGATTAACACCAATATAAAAGAAGGAATGGCAACGAGTAGTAAAATGGAAGGATCTTTGATCCTCTGTCACATGACTCACCAGGCCTAACTCCATAACACACTTCTCTGATTCTATTAAACAATTCCATAATTTGCAGACTGAAAGGGCATTCAGTACTTTTTGAAATACAAGTCACTGCAAAGTGTACAAAGCTGACCACAAAAAAGAATCAGTCAAAACTGCTAGCCACATCAGAAAACAGTAGGGAAGGCTTAATTTTTTTCTGAATTTCCAAGAAATATGCTATGGTGAGAAGAGATACAGAATTTCAAAGCAGCTGGTTCACTGGTTGGGCTAGGATTTCCGCACACTGGAAAAACAAACGTAAAAGGAAATTTTCCATAACTGTCTAAATGAACAGCATCCACCCTCTGAAAGGCAATATGCCGTTAGCTTCTGACACATTGATGCTCTATTATTATCAAGGATTTTTCCAAGTTGTGGCAACAGTAAGCAGCAATTTTCAGACTTCAAAATTAGAGACAGGCTGTGAAACACCCACTGTTCTCTAGCATTCTTTTACTTACCATCTAGTTTGTATTTTTATTATGAAGACTGTGTTCAACTTGTAATTTTCTAATCAACTGAAACAGCAAAATACTGATTAATCTAAATGATAACATAATTATAATGAAATCAGATGCACCACTGATTGAAGGCAGATGCAATCTGAAGAGAGTGATTGGTGCCTTAAAAACGGCATTCTTGGAATAACAACAGGGAACCTAAAAGGATTTTTAATGCTAATGTTACAGCTGATAAGTAAATCATATGACATACAGCTATTTAGAAAGAGAGAGAGAAACAAGATTGGGGTGGAGTTTTTTGGTACAGAATCTCTTAGTTCTTTGCCTAAGAAGTCTCACAGATGAGGGAAAAATAACTCAGTAAATGATTTTCATTATTAAAATGTTTTGTCTACCTCTTTTTCTAAAGCACTCCAACGACCTCTTCTATCAAGATCACTTGAAATTTCTGGGTTGTTTTCTGACCTGGTAAAGGAAATCTAGTTTCTCCAAAAAAGCTTTTGGTCATCTAGAAAAAGAGACACATACATCTCAGGTAGCTTCTGACTGATCTGGAAATCATGAAACTAAGTTAAAAATGGTGGGGAAGGCTTTTTAATTTTTTTTTTTTTTTAACTGGTCCTGATTTAAGTTGGGTTTTCACAACTTCCAGCATTTCTCCTCATTCTGGGTATCTAATGACTTTTTCTTTTTAAATGAGTAGTGATGTCCTCAGGTGATGATTTAAGAAGTCGTAGCATTCTTTAAAAAACAACTAAATAAAAGAAACCAACCAAAAACCTAGACTAGAATTAGATGGCAATAAGATCACTAGAACTAGCAACGTTATAGTGTAAACTTTAAAAGAAATCAACATTTTTGTAGTTCTGGCCTTTCGTAGGTCTAGATTCCATGTTTTTAAAAAATACCAGCAACTAAACTTTAAAACAAATATAACTAAAAGTTTTAAGAGACTATGTTTAATCCAAACATAAGTCCTCTGTAAACTAACAGAGGAAAAAAAAAAACCCCAAACCCTAAACAACTTATGCATTAAGTTGCTACTTTGAAAATGAGAGACTGAACACCACAGCTACAGAGCACAAGCCTAAGATCACAAAGCGCTGAGACATGTGCACGCTCTGCTGCTGCAGTTCCACCCCATGTCCTGCTTCCAAGCGACACTGAATATGTCATTCTCCCTTCCTTATGTCCTAAGCTGTTTGATTCAGGCCATGGGCATGGGAAATGAATCTCACTCTACATTTGTTCAGAGACACACACATTTTCATTGTGCCAGAAAAATGTTTGCAATGCAGGTACCATATCATAATGTCACAGAGTAAACTCCCCACCTCATTTATGTATTTCTTGTTTCCTCAGCCAATTCAGATGTGAGTAATTTAATTCCCACTGCCTAAATTCCTTTTTTTGGTAGCCGAATACCATGTTAGTGTTCACTATGTTACTCCAAAATCCAGAGTAAGTAACTGTACTGTCACAGAAATGAGAAAGTGACCCCAATTACAACTGTATGAGCACTTGAATGTTGCAACAGGCTTTTGATCCACCCTTTTATGTTGCTCATTACTCAAATTCCCTTAGGGCTCACCCTTTTTTTTTGTTATTGTTTTTGGTTTTACTTCAGCTTCCACACAGGTTTTAGATAGGGATTCCTAAGTTTACATAACATCAGTTCAGCTCTGATTCAAAGGTGTCTTATCTGATTGTATAAACAAAAGGCTGAAGCAATTTTAAATTTAACTTCTCTTTAAGTCTTATTACAGAGTCTATAAGAAGTACAGATAGGTCATTTTTCTAATATGATTGTTTCAAGCCAGCAAACTGAGCATGGTGCTGATGCATTTTGAATTTGCTGCTCAAGCACATTTTATAGACACCTTCCAATGCTGGACAGACCTGAAGAATTTTGACTGGTGAAGTAGACCAAACCAACTATTGTCCATCTGCTAGGTCATTTGGCTCTATAGCAAATAATTTTCAAGATACAGATAACTTGCAAGCCATTGAATACTTACACCCAAACAGATTTTATTACAAGAAAGAAATACGTTGGGGTTTCCTTTCTTCAGAATAATCACTGTCTGTAGCATTTGTTGTCAGTAGCTGAAGTTCCACACCACACTTCCAGCCCACTCCCTTTTTCTCTTTAGAGCCTCTGTTATCACTAATAGAGCAATCTGTAATCAAATACAGGCTAATCATTCTGATACAACTGCATCATACTGAAGACTGCCTCATGTGAAACCTGAGGTTTCTGAACTTATCTTGTGTCTCCCATAACATGAAACAATTAAACATGTGCTGCATTAATTTTATTAATCTTTAATAGATGATAATTGGAATTAGCTCTCCAAAGGGAGGGTTTGAATGTATGTTTACCAACAGAAGAATGACAATGATTGATCAGAAACAAAACCAGAACGTTTAGTCTAATTACTTTGTTGGTTATCTGAATATATTTTTACACACATTTTATTTAAAATTGTTTGTCTAGAAAAACAAGATTGCCACTGGAAACAAGAAATCCCTTAGCTTTCTTCTTTCCACTGGCAATCTGCTAACAGCAGCAAATTACATTCAAATTGCACATCAACTAGTATTAGTATTAATTGTAAACTACCTCAGTTCACTTAATTGTGGGCATAATGAAGTATTACAATTAGCCATAATATATTATTTAAATAAGAAATATCAATATTATTTAGAGCAGGTGCCAATTATGGCAGGCAGTGAAATATGCCACCAAGAAGAATTTCAATTAGAAATTCAAGTTCAGCAATGACAAAGGTCCCTGTCACTCTGGTAAAATGGCTAATGTCACTAATGCCCATCACCTCTGTGGGGGAAGAGAGGCTAACTTGGAGCTCACCTGCATTTTGCACTATGGATTTCACAGGAGTTCTGGAGAGGAATGTTATAGACACAACTGCAGACTGCTGCAGAACAGCTCAAGTTTATATAGCTTTATACAGCACTGTACAGGAGAAAGAGATCACTACATAAACCCACTAGATTCAAGATGCTAGTGTACCGTTACTTGATCTTAAAATTACTTGGGTCAAAGTCTACATTTCGTATCTGCATAGTCACTACTGTTTGAAATTCTCTTTGCTTAAGAATATGATAAACAAAAAACATAGTTTCCAATGGATTTGGATGCAAAAACTCTAGGGCTAAATACTTACATACCCCCTTTTCAGTACTTTAAAGCTTGCAAGATTAACTTCTGGTTTCCCAGTTCTCTGCAATTTTTAGCAAAGTAGTAAAGGCTGAAGTTTAAATCCCCACTGACATAAATTTGGATTAAAGATGCTTAGCTCTCCTAAACCAAATTTATCTAGTTTAGCGTTTCTACTCCCAGTTCTCTATCAGGATAAGGACATTCACTCAAAATACTCATGTCAAATTTACTGTCAGATAGCATAACCCATGTTTTTGCCAAATACATTTCTCTTTCCAGTAAAGAAATTGCACCCAGCAGAACAGTATCTGTCAAAGTGGAAACAAGGTGCATCTATAAAGCGACCTAGAGTAATTTATACTAGTTAAACTTTATACTAAAAATGACTTACGCTAGAGCTGCCAAAAATCTAAGTTTTTTAGCTTTCATACATCCTTCCTGCTTCATATCTCAATTTGTAAATTTATAAAGTAAATGTAGCAACACAAGGTTAGCAAAACATGGAAAATCTCAGGGGAAAAAGCCAAAATAACAAATATGTTCTGTGTATTCTATGCTTCCCAGAAATGCTCCTGGGATATGTTGGACCTTAAAATTGGCGTTGTGAAATGAATCTTGCCAACCACAAAACATAGCATCAGTGATCCTTTTAATTTTCCAAGTATTCAAAAGCATTAGTCAGTTCCCGACATCACATTGCAATAACACAAAGTAAGGAAAAGATTTTGATTAGCTAGGAAAAGTTGAAGAGAAAAATTGCAAGCTGAAATATGCTGCAAGTATGCTCAAGTTTCAGCCACAGGCCCATGGTGATAGAACTTTTCTTGCTGTACATTAAGATAATTTCAGTATACTACAATTATGTGCCTAATTAAAATTAAGAAATTAGAACACAGTTAAAAGGAATGATATTTTGCTCACAGCTAATTTCATTAAAGTATTAATGAACAGGACTCATTTTATGGCTAGAGGGCAACTACTTTCTGCAAAGTACTTCCATGCTAGCTAATTTATTCATGCATGAAAACCAATCCAATGAGAAATGAGCGAGACGGGAACTGCTGGTCCTAATTAAAATATTTAAAACACCATGTCTATTCTGTTCCATCTAGCCAAAGACCTAAGCTAGGAGCCAGCATGATACCAATTAACATGGAACAAGCAAATACACAACACCCACAGATTCTGATTAAAGTGCATATTATTGCACCATACAATATATTGTTCTACACATGTATGTAAATGTTTAATTAACCCATGTCTAAATCTCTGTAATGTTCAGAAATCGATACTTTAAATCCTAAACAAGTGACAATCAGACTGCACAATATTCACTTTAATTTGTCACAATGCTTTCTCAGAAAACTCATTGGAGTCATACTGCAATTCACGCAGTAAAGTATTTCTTCAGGGAGGGAGGGGAGGCAGAAGCAGAGGAGGAAAAAGGAACAGGCAAAAGATTTTCTTCTCTGCATTTTAGACAGCAATGAGATTGCTGGTTGCCAAAGGCTTGGAAATGGAACGCAATGTCGGGTTAGCCTCAGGTAATACAATATTTTTCATTAATAATTGAAGGAAGAGCCTGGGACTAAACCCATTTGTCAGTCTTGGACGGCGGCAACAAAAACAAAATAAAAACGCTTCCTTTATAAACCAAAGAGCTGTTTGTGGGGGAAGAACCCAAGGGATGGCTCCCACTAGAGAAGAACACTGTAAAGGCTCAGAGAGAAGTTGGAGACTCGCAAACTTAGTAGAAAGCAGGATCAGAAAAAAACCAGAAAATGCTCTAAACTTTACTTCACACATAGATGAGAAAAATCTGAGTTCAAGAAGACTTGAAAAAGCAGACATTTGCCTCAGTTTGCACCATCATAGGTCTTCCTTTTTGAAAAGTTTCTAGCGGGTCCTTCCCCCCCCCCAGTTAATCTTCAAGCATTTCATGAGAAATCCAGCTCCCCACAGAAGTTTTACTTCTGCTTTTCTATTCTGTTCCCTTACAACACTCATATACCAGTTTCTTCATTAAATACAGCAAATCCAAGAAATTAAATAGCCTTCCCTTGCTTTTTCTGGCTGATTGGGTAGACTTACCTCTGCCCTTCCCTAACTGACAAGATCTGCAACCTGTTGATGGAAGTGTCAAATAAAAAAGATCCCACAGCTACCAGAAATCCCACTAGAGCAGCTCTTATGAAAATTATTAAACCATGGAAATCTGTTAGCACAGCCAGTACTCATCAAAATTGATGTGCACTCAGTCTTCACACGCTGGCTGCAGAGTGGCAAGTTAGTAAGACAAGAGTGAGCTCATGCACTCTGACTCTTCTCATTGTATTTTGTGCCCTGGACTTGGTCCTCACTCTTCTCTGATTCAGGGGAAAACACTGAGAGCTCTAATCCTCCAGAGAGCCAGGGATGCAGATACATGGCCAGAAGAGAAACAGTCAGTCTGAGTCTGAGCCAGGAAGCTCAGAAAGACTGAGGGTTTGGAAGGCAGATGAAGCTGAATGCAGAGGACAGTGAAAGTGAAAGTCTGCAAGGAGCTTTTAAGGAAGATGTATAGGCCAAAAAAACAATTAAAGTTGCTGGCAGAGGGACTGAAGGGAAGTGTCTGTAGGGGAAAAGAGCAAACAGAAGGTCAGAGAAACAGAGAAGAACAGAAAGACAGCAAAGAAAACAGAGTAAATCCAGTGGAAGCAGACATCCTTATGCCCATGCTTAACAAGAGACATGAGCACATCTTCCAGCTCAGGTGAACCAGGAGAACAGGAAATACTAATGAAAGAGCAGAATAATCACCCAGAAGGAAGTACTGAAATTAACTGTGATTGTGTTACAGTGCTGGGATACAAGTCTGATGATAGTTCAAATTCACCTTGTGTCTTTGCCTTACAATGTTAGGTAGCACATCTAAACTGCTCTATAAAAATGCCACCTGTGCTTCGATAGTACTAGTTTGCAGTCAGGGAGTTATAACTTCCCATGAAACAGATTTGCACGAAAATCAGTGACAGCAGCCACCACCGCTGCTGCCATTTACTGAAAGTGAGCCAGAGATGGTGGTCGCTTCACGTAGAGACTGTCTCATACAGCATTTGTCAAGTGCCTAGCTCAGTTACACTTTATCAATCAGCTCAAGTTGTCTAGGCTCTGCCATAATACAAATGATAGTAAGTGTGGGGTCATAATGGTATATCATGAATAAAATGGGCTGTAACCTCTTGGAAAGATTTCACTGCAGTTAAAAATCAGGCTTTTTAAGGACCTGCAGAAAATTCCTCTTCCCTTTGGAATATCCCACCAAGAGGAACCTAATGAACAAACTTTACAGAATGAGATGTCTAGAGGATTTTTCTTTTCCTCCCAAGCAAGTTCATTCATTTAAATCAGAATGGATTTTAAATGCTAAGACTTACAAATGTCAAATTCTATCTTTTCCCTAAACACCAAAGGCAAAAGTTTGTGGGGAAGGGAGGAGGAAAGGAGCAAAAAAAAAGAGATATTAAGCACAACTCGAAAAAGGACAAGAAAATACCTAGCACTATTAAAATCTCTAGGAACTCCTACCTTTTGAAATCTTTCTTTTAAAATTACAGTTAAATTTAAAAAGGGAAGATCCCCATCTTGCTTTCTACATGTTTGTTTAGGATTTTGACAAAGTAACATTAAAAAAAAAAAAGCAACTTACATACTGTGTTATAAAACTTCACAGCCATGTCAACTACAGCTACAACTTCTTCATATATGCTGGCACAAACTGGGTCAAACCCATGCAGTGGTAGAAGAGCAGATAAAGTAGGATATAATTTAGTAGTGATGGCAGTCTGGTGGCATTCCTCCTGGACTCAACACTATACTACAAGTACACTTGCAAGGTGTTGAAAAGGCAAGAATATTAACAGGGAAGAAAGAGAGCGCGCAAGGGAAGAAAAGTGATGCCTGGTGATAAAACCAAAGGGAATGAGAGGTGGAATCAAACAGAAATGGTAAGGCCGAAGAGATCCGAAAAGGAACAAAGAAAAGATGTTCATAAGGGAGGAATGTGGGGATTTAGGAAAGAAAAAGGAGATGAGTTTTAAAAGATAAAAGGAACAGTCAACACAAATGAGAGGAGTGCTTAAACAGTCATAGGGAGTGCATACTGAAGCCAGGACAGTAGGACCATCTTAAAAATAAAATAAATTTCCTCTAACATCCCTAACCTTTGGATTTAAAGGCCAATCTCTGTTCAATCTCAGTTGCTATCAGTACTATCTACAGTGCTGTTGATCAAATTAGACATTCCAGTAAAACAAGGGTAACTTTATTGGCTTTCATACACACTCATTATGGCTGTTTAAGCACTCTTCACTGTTTTGCAAACCATTCTTTAGCCTGTAGTGTCTTCTGTGACAAAATAATCCTATAGCCTCCTGAAATGTCTTCAGTCTCCACGTATTCTGGTCTATTCTACCAATTTAATCAGTGAGCTACATTGTATGTCCCACTCCAGTCTCTATCCACTGCTGAGTCTATCCCTGCCATGATAGCACAAATAAGTCAGATTCAGGATGCGGCTTGGTGTACCAGACAGAAAGATGACTTAAGACCACCTCAGTCCATCCTCACTTTCTATTATTCTTGCTCTCAGCACGGTACCTGGCCAAGCATATGTCTCAGGACCAATGCACAATAATTTTCAGACATCATCACTGTTGTAAGTTTATTGCCAGCTAATGTTGTTTCTCTTCGTCAGTATTTTTAATGCTGAACTGGAAAAACATACAAATAGGTCCCCTGGTTCCATACTCTAAAGCCTGGAAAAACACCTTTACAGCCCATAGGAGACTAAAGTTGTTGTGGTCCCCCCTCCTCCCCAGACACTTTTAAAACATTGGCTGCATATCACTGAGTAGTAATGCATCTGGGACCCTTGGAACTCTATACATTTAAGGTAAAATCATGTCTAATGCTAAATAATTCTGCTGCCTGTCCTATTATACTTCACAAGGGATCCACTTAAAAAGATCTTGTGTCCCATGGTAACCACTGAGGGAATTTTGCTGCAAACTACTCCACATGGAAACAAGACTCTGCTCACTCAGCATGATTGGCAAGATCAGGACCAAAGAGAGCTCTGGGCTGGTGTATCGGCTTTGTGTGGCAAGGTTTTGGTAGCGGGGCAGGTTACAGGGGTGGCTTCCGTGAGAAGCTGCTGGAAGCTTCCCCTGT
>JAVJGG010000002.1:5743663-5757826 GCA_035590195.1 Aviceda cuculoides | reverse complement strand
GTTGATTGGTAATAAATTGAGTTAATTTTCCCCAAGTTGAGTCTGTTTTGCCCATGACAGTAATTGGTGAGTGATCTTTCCTGTCCTTATCTTGACCCATGAGCCCTTTGTTATATTTTTGTCTCCTCTGTGCAGCTGAAGGGGGAGGGGGGGCAGTGGTAGATCGGCTTCGGTGGGCACCTGGCATCCAGCCAGGGTCAATCCATCTGTTGGTTTTTTTATTTTTTTTTCCCCCTTGTTTTCTGATTTGCCCCGTATAAGCAAGAGTGGGTACAAATACTCACAATATGCAATTGGCTTCATCAGTGTTGAAGAGCCTCTCTGTTATTCAAACAGCCCATATACCAAAAGCTTTCACCTTGTCTCAAACTCTTGTTGAAGTGAAGGAAGTTCTTCCAAAAAGTCTGTGGACTTTTTGTCAGTAAGGTATAGTCTCTTTGCAAAGACCTAATCTTTTCCTTGAGATTTGCAATGGAATTTGAATAGCCTCTGTATGCTGCATACAGGGATAAATGTCACCTCTCCAAATTAGTGGTGACAGACAAACCTCTAAAGAATATACCTCTATGGATTTTGTTACATTTTGGGGATTTTTAAAGACATTGCAGAGCCAGTGTTTATCCGAGATGCATGATTTTCTGCACTCTCTAGAAGGAGACAGTACTTTCATTTGTGTTCTAAATTAAGCAGCATAGGTTAATTTCAACATTCTGAAGTAGTGAGAGCAAAGAGCAAACTTCAAAGACGACACCACATTTTTATGCATCTTTAGCCAGACAAACATTAGCCCTTTTCCCTAACTGAAGCAGCTATTTTAAAGAATGTTAACTTACTGTTTTCTAAATATGCAGATGTTCTGTTGTCATTGTTTCATAAAGTAATGAACTGCTTCTTAATATTTAATAAACCTTGCATGCTGTCCCCAGGCAGGGAGCACAGACTGTTGATAGCCAGCTACTAAATGTCCATTAAAATACAGTATCTAGCCTTAAAATGTGCTTAACAAACAAGTTATATCACCTGCAATGAGATGTGAATTGTTTCAGCTACAAAACTGAAACACTCTCATCCTACAAGAAACCTAGATAGGTAGCATGGAAAGCTGGTACTTCCTGCACTCTAATCTGACTCAGACAAAAACCTTTACCCTGTGACAAATGTCACATTCATCTCAGTCTGCTGTATGGCAAAATGACAGACCAAAGGATGATATAGTCAAAGAATGCTACAGAGAAGCTATTTATAAAGGTGCTTTTTGGGAATCTTGTTTATTGTCTCTTGTGTGCAATGCAAGTCATAACATATTGCAATAATGATCTTCACTAATTGGATACAGAAGTCATTAATACAGAACAATAACATTTGTACACTTTAGTACTGGCTTTTCATGTTCTAAGAGCAAAAACTAATGCTAATGAGATTTTATAGAACCAGGGAAAAACATTAAAGCAACTAGGACTAGACAATGCCCTTTGTGGTGCTGCCACACTAGAGGGGTCCACCTATGCATTGGATTTCGTGCTGGACTTTGCCAGATGGCCTTGAAAAGTGGAAGACATGTCAAAGTGCTGTGTAAGAAAGTGGTATGCAAAATGCAGGGAATTCTTAACTACTCCTGCCTGATCAACACAGGTGTGCAAAGGCCACATCAACAGAGCTGTTATGCATCCATAGTTATTCAGTAAAATCATCTTTGTCACCTGACTGCTCACAAATATCCCTTCTTTGCCAACACAGTTGTCATCAGTTTCAAATAAAAGAAAAAACATACACTAATATCAAAAGACAAAGATGAAGTCACCAGAAACACATATGGAAGATAATTGTTCCACCAAAGCCCAGTGTAGCTGGCAGACTTTGGCTTTGGCTTTATAGAAAATACAGAAATAGGAAAAGGATAAAAATGGTGCTTTTAATTGAAAAATTTTAAAGAGTCTTTAAAACTGATCTAAACTAGCTCTGTAAGAATTTTGTGGACTGAACTTTGGCTTTTTAGGCTGTACTTCTTGGTGTCTAATTGGTTCAATGCCTGAAGACAAGGAACAAACACGATTAGAGAAAAGCACGCTGCCTTTTGGCATCAAGAACCTCTTTGAATCTTGAATATCCCTTAAAAGTGAATTGGATTCAGCTAGCTAGTCCAGAGCTTTTGAGCTACAGGAGCCTAAACGGGCTACATTTATTAATTTAAAAGGTTGCAATAATTATAGGGTCAATCTTACCTAGATAAACGCACATGGAATACAAAAAAACCTCACATGTATTCCCTGCAAGAATGCAAACAAAAAGGGAAAAAGTTTGTACAATACGTTACTGATTTATTCCTCCACCAATCAATATATATTGGCCCTTTTCTGCAGCAGTATGTGATCATATGAACCTGGGGTCATATCAATATGCAAGCCCTAACCGACTAGGAAGCAAATTGGAAATAAAAACGTTCTAAAGGGCTTTTACTCTGACATATCCATCAAACAAGTAACCATCACACATTGCAAAGAAAAAGCATCTGCTAAAAAAATCCAAAATAATAATAAAGGTTTATATTTTGTATTTCCTGTCAAAGTACCACCATCCCTTATTTCTCATTAAGATTTTAACACATCTGTTTGTATAACCAGAAACCTAACTATAACTGCATATTCTGAAAACAATCCTACTCTAATGAGCTATATTTAACCTGTGGAGCTTTTAAAGTTTTAAAAAGGTGTGCAACAGTAGCCTTCCTGTGATGTTCTCAGAGATGCAGTTTTGAAATCAGGATGCTGTCTTTGCTCCTGGTCTTTTTCTGATCAAGCGAATTAGAAATACAGCCATTTGAGTTATTCATAGGTAATACATTGCATGAGAGACATGGAGAGAGTTTGCATGTTTCTGGGGAAGGAGGAAAAAGAGGAAAAGCAAACGTATTTTTTTTCCTTTCCCATAAGAAAGAACACAGTTGTTCTGTATCTTTCAAATGAGAGATCTAGTTTCTGATTTTATAGAGTAGCTTGAGTAGGATGAGCCAAAAGCCAGTGAGCTTCAGATGCTGGGCAGAAATCATGGAATCAGGTATGTTAATACTGAAAGCACAAAATTGCATTGTAGCTGGTAATTTTTTTTTCTAAGTATTTAAAAACCATTAAAGAGATTAAGAACCTTTTTTAGGAACTCAATTCGTATCATTCAGATATACTGTGTCTGCCTGGGGTACTAAGACTTTGAATATCAGCAAGAAACTACAAAATATGGACATACCCAGAAAACAATGGGATGGTAAAAATGTCTACATAGAGACTGGCTTTTTCTTAACTTAAGGGAAACTTATAGAATCAAACATCTCTCAAAGTAGATCAGATGTTGGTCATTTCACGCTAACAGACACAGTGACAGCAAATAACTACCACACTTGCTGAGTTCAGGCCTCAGTTTTCCCCACTTGTGACCTTCTAGCAACTGGTGGATGAAAATGCCCAATTGGCCACGTTTGGTAGGCTGAGGTATGGTTCTCCATGTGATGAACTGCTGGGATCAGTAGTTCTATTCTTTTATTGCCCTTGGGTAAGTCTGCTTATAAATAGGTAGGCATGGATAGTACTGCTTTATGCTTAAAGCCAAGGTCTAAAACCAGAAGATGTATCCACAACCAGAAACAAGAATTGGAACACAAGCCAAAGTTCAGGAAAGGTGTGCCATATCCCTGGGCTATGAGCAGCATCCAGCCAAGCAGGAAAGATGGATGATGCTGCTCTTGGCAGCCCACTGCAAAGTGACTCTTCCAGTATTTACTATGGTTTAATCAGGAAGGATGTAGCTATAAACACAACTTTCTTATTCTGAATAAATGAACTGGAGCCAGACTACTACATTGCTATATAATGAAAAGGTTTTGTTTCTCAGGCAATTCACTGGGCTCCTCAAACATTGCACCAAGCTCCTGACAAGAGACCGCCTCCTGTGAGGCTGCTGTTGAGCCCCTGACCAACAGCAGCACTCAGTTTCCAAAGGGAATTTCTGCCATATAGATAACTAGACACACTTTTTTTTATATACTAAGGTTGACTGTGGCATATTATGGAGGAAAGTAATTTCAACCTTTGAACTTTAGAAAATAAACACTTATCACACATCAAAATATTTGCTTAGTAATTCAGAGACCTTGACACCTCAAAATCTTGAGCTTATAAGACTCCCACTCTGAGTAGATACTGTAATTAAGATAAATAGTAAAGAACTGGGTATTGTGTAAAAGTTATAACTTACAGTAGTAGGCAGAAAAAAATCTTGAAGACTAGTATTAAAAGGTTGAATGATGTACAAACACCAAATTTCTGAATTTCTTCAGCTTAATAATGATCCGCAAGTTCTTCAAGACAAACTCATTTGAAAGTTCCTAGCACTAGATGCCTCTCTGTCCTATATTTAGAATTTTTTCTAGCACAATATGTCTCAAAAAAAATCCTGCTCACACAAAAAGGCTCGTATAGTAGGCTATGAAATTGTGTGTCCTAATGGTGGATTTCCGTGACACTGTACTTCCAGCTATCTCAATATGTATGGATACAATTAGGCAACATCTGTGAAGAAGGGTCTTCAAGGCAAAGAAAATAAACCCTAAAAAGCCTGAATTGAATAATGAGTGAGAAGTTTTGAAGCTTCCGAGCAAATAGAATGGCTGACTGCCTGTGGAAAACAGAATCTTGAATAAAGATGCCATTGGTGCAGCAGTCAGAATCTATCATTTAAAGACCTTACACAGCACTCATTACACACAAAGAAGTCTACTGAAATTATATTGCTCAAGCTTACAGTAGTGTTCCTGGGTAAGGAATGCTGAATAGGGCCCCAGTGAGTCAGTGAGTTGTTAGTAGCGAACATCAGCCCTACTGCCTCTTAATCTACTTCTAGTAAAAAAAACTCACCAAGAACAGCTTTCCCCCTTGCCCTTGTGATGTGACCGAGTTTGATTTTAAGTCTACAAGTAGTTTTACTGGTACCTATAAATTTATTCTTCTATCTAATAGTCAAAGACACTAGCCCAGTAGATTTTAAGAATATTCACACAGACATCTTTGGTCTTCATTATAGGTGCCTATACTAACACTCTGCTACTTGTGCTGTGGCTGCAATCAGATTTTGAAAGGTCAATATATGTATCCCACATGACTGCAAGCACCAACAGTTGAAGTAAGAGCACATATCTAAAAGAAAAGATTCTAAATTTCTAAAAGCGTTTTATCACCTGCCTGGTTGTGATTTGGTAGCCTTAAGAATTTTAAAAAAATATAAAGCCTACTTTGTTTTATCCTTGACCTTAAAGTTTCATGAGGATTAGTATCGGACTCTGCCAAGACCCTTAAATGAAAATCATATTTCATTTTCATAAGAGTCCATATAGAGGTAGCTTCATTTTCCTACCGCAATGTTATAGCTAATAAGCTCTTTCTCTTGAGGAACATCTGGGGAATATCATCTTCCAAAGTGAAAGATGTCTCAGAAATTAAAGAATTGCAAGTGCTGATTGGCTGTTGATAATATTATTTGCCAATAATTAATTTATCTAAGATGTCTGATACTTTATTTAGAAAATAATTAATTATTCCTATAAACAATCATTAAAAATATACAAATGCTGCCTAAGCTGGAGATACCCTGAGCGATGATCCAAACAGTAAGCCTATCAGAAGAACATGTCAACGAGCCTGTCATCAAAATAGCCCACGCCACCAGCCACAGATGCTGCACTCTTATTATAACTTGGATTAACTTAAAAAAAAAAATATATACAACCACTACTAGAATTTTAAGTAGAAAACAGCCCTTTTTTTTATTATTTTGATATCACAAAAACCATTAGAGACAACCTTCTCCCTCTGAACAAAAGGACTTTCTGTATGTACTGTAACTCTTTTCTCTGTGGGTTTGAAATTACACACAGTAGTGCCAAAGGTAAGTCATTTCTAGAGGTTTAATACATTTCTGAGGTTTTTTCTCTTTTTCTCCCTCTTGTGAAATATATTTGTGGCCCACAGCAATCACTTTAGACTTTTTAGACACGTCCGGATAGAGATAGATGACACAAGTAATCTACTTATCTTCCTTTTCCATCACCAATAAAAGTGACAGCCTGCCTAATTAGGCCTAATAAAGCAGAAGCCAAGAGAGGGGCTCAGCAGCGATCTAAAGAGAAATGGCATTGACCCACAGATACAGGTGCCGCCTTGAGGCAGTACTGGTATTGCTTTATCTTCAACACATTACATCTAGCTCATACCATATTCAAATGCAAGTAGCATGTTTTTCTCCTCAATTCTTAGATCAAGAACAAAAAAAAAAAAATCTCATCTAATCAAAAAAGGCACTGACAATTTTCCAGCCTCACATTAAAAGCAAAGAGTCATTCAGAACAGTGCACTCCATATTCTATTTTATAATATCACTTTAAGCTATTTCTTTGAATCACAGACATTTCTTTGTTAAGAAGGAAAATCAAAAATTCATCAGAAGAAGTTCTCAGGTTTTTTTCCTTTTTTTTCCCCACCCCTTTTTTCCTTTCCTCCTCCCCCCTCCCTCAAACAGGGCTATTGCACAGGGTTTTTAGCTGGAACCAACATTTATAGAAGTTAGGGATCCTTAAGCAATTATTAGCGGTGAGAGTTTGACATGCCTGAGAGTTGTCAACAACTGACTTTATTTAAGTAGAAGGAAAGGGAAATAAACGGTGCTCTCAGCAAATTAATACACAGCCTTGCAAATTAAAGATGTAGTGTTTTTTAAACAAGGAAAAAAGTGAACTTTGCATGAAACAGCATTTTAAGTATATCTTTGTCAAAATTATCAGATTGTCAAATGGCATGAAAGTAAACCAGCTACGTGTGATATTTTCACATTTGCTGAAAACAAAACAAAAAAAATCTTGGTTTTTTTGTCTGCAAGTATTCTTCATTCTTATTAGCCCAGATTGCCAAAGGCTGGTTTTGTTCAACTAGTACTCATATACCACCACTTGCAGTACATTCCTTGCTAGTGAAAGGTTTGTACCAGGAGAGTTGAACACACAAAGGACTTTATTTCAAATTATTATTAAAGTTCCTGTCTTTTCTGAATGAAGTGCAAAGGCTACAGTTCTGTGGTCCAGAAAGATTGTCTGTTTTGTGTAACACCCCAAGTGCCCTACCTCAAATGCCAGCTTGAGTGTTATTAGTAAATAACACCAGTGACACCTGTCCTCACAATATTTGGGTTTGGTATTCAAAATGGATGTATAGTATTGTGAGTGAAGCAATCTTCTTTCATTAGAGAACTATTGCTTTGAAAATATGCAGTATCAGTGTGTGGAACTGACTGTCACAAGATATCATCAAGACTAAGGCCACTGGAGGGGCAAAAAAAAAAAAAAAAAAAAAAAAAACGCGAATGTAGAGAAATTATTTTTTGAATTCTAACTCAGGTGCTTCACTTTTACTTCAGCGAAAACTACTCTTTCACAGAAGGGGACACTTTATGGATGTTGGTATGCCATACCCTGATATGCAATTGTTATGATACTAAAGGAATTAAACAAGCCCAGTGTAAACAACTCTGTAAGAAGTATGATGCAATGAGAAATGGTTATGTCTGGATACAACCTACTAAGGTGGTTGCAGATCCATTAGATTTGCATGTGTTCTTTAATTAGTTCTTCTCTTCTAGCAGTGATATAACTGTAGCTCTTTCTAATGGGAATTAATAGAAGTTGAAGAATTGGGTATTTTTACAGGCTTTGTAAAGTAATATTTTATGATCCAGAGGAAAAAAAAATGAAATAAAGTTTTTGATGTTCCTTTCTTTATGTTCATAAATGCCTCCTACATGAAACAGATGAAAATGCTTAATATTTGTCTTTACTATCGTTTCCACTCTAGGTAACAACATGGAGCTAATTGGGTACTAATTAGACTTAGAAAAAGATATTTTGTCTTTAATTTTTGAGCTGCAAGGCAAGAAACTACAGAAGTGGGGGGTGTAAACACAGCTAACCCAATACATTAACTAAAAGCATTTCTGCAATTAACAAGAGAGGTCAAAATTAGGTCAGAGATTAGCTAAGAAGTTTTAGAGCTAATAGTGACCTTTCGTTTAGGCATGGATTAACAACTTAATTTGTCTGGATATGTTAGCAAAGTTTATGTAACCTTTTTTCTTCTTCCAGACTAGATAAATCCTGTATCTGTCACTAAATTCAGCAAACCTGAATTAGTTTTGACAAATCTGAAGCAAAACAGTGTCGTATGATTAATGATAGTGTAGATGCACTTTTGTTCACATTGGAACAGAGAAAGGACATGTTTATTCCTGTAGTGAAGCACAGCGCAGCAACCTCCAGGCTAGCTTGGAGGCTGAAGTTGCATCTTGTGCAACTTGCGTGCACAGCCTTGTGTGTGGCGCTGCCTCCAGTTCTGGGGTTGGCATGGCTCGCGCTGGGCTCGGAATCTGTTTTGCCTGTGCCCAGGGACATGGTCCAAGCATTGCTTAAGGAAACAAGGGTATCAGTTAGGCTTGATTGTTAATGCCGTATTTATATATATGGACAATGTTCACATTTAATGTTATACATGTTAATTCAGTTTACCTTATTTTAGATTCATCTAGAACAGTAGAATGCCTTTTGACCTACATTGTGAAGATTATTTACCTAGACAGAAGACTAAATCAGTCTTTTCATAACATGTGACTTTATGTTATGGAGAACAGAAAAAATTTGTATTGCAGCCTGGGATTCACAGACATCTGCAAAATGCCTTAGAATTACAGGATCAGAGAATTAGTTGTCTTAATTGAGTTATAATCCTACATTAAATACCCTTGTGCATGCATTCTCTGCAGAGTTTTCATGTTTTTCAGCAAAGGACAAATTCCACACAGCTTACAATAAGCACTTTTTACTTTTGTTGACTCATCTTGTTCTTCTAATTTTGCTCCTGTGGTTAACAGGATTTGTAGGTTCTAATGCTGGATGCATGGAAGCCTTTAATTGCTAATTTTGTGTGTTGTACAATACTAGATGAATCACTATGCAGCAGTTGCTGCATAGTAATGAAAAACAATTCATTGCAAACCTCCAGACATTTAATTTTGGGGTTTTTTTGTATGTCCCATCTCAGCTATAATATAGTGATCATTTAGCTGCAACACAGCAGTCACATGAAGTTCAATTTCAGATTTGTTCAAAGCTATTAAACACAAAATACTATTTTTAAAATTTTTTTTTGGTGGAACTTGCATGGCTTTAAAAATATACATAGTGTAAGAGGAAGAGTTTAGAAAGTTTTTTTCAGGTCTTTTGGATTCAGAATTTATCTCTAAATACATGACCTCAAAGAAATGGGTACTCTGAAGTCCAAGCTCTTTTGATGGAGGTTGTGCGTGATGAAGTAGCACTCTTTGCAAGCAATTTCATTAGAATGAGTTTAATTTGCAATTTTATTTTTTGCTGTAATGGTCAGTCTGTTTCATTTTTCACTTACCAAAAGATTAATGAGTGAAACTGACCAGTCTAACAAGATATTGATTAAAAAAAAGGAACGTATTTGCTTCTAATGTTTGGTCCTTTGTCCTTGTCCACTTTGTATTTCCAAATATTGCTACCAAAATGAAATCTCCTTTCCATGTGCCACTGTGTCATGCTTTGGGGAACTGGTGACATGGACAGTAGGCTTTTGAACACATGTGAAAATTTTACAAAGGTGGGCATTGTTAAGTCTCCATATTTTCATAATGTGTACAACAAAGTTTAGGGAAAAAGGCAAAGCTAGAAATCTTTCAAAACAAGAACACCACCACCACCCTTTTTTTAGAAAGCTTTCAAATTAAAAGTGAAGAGATGCTCAGCATAAACATAAATTTATTTTTCTTCAAGATTTTTCTTTGATTGCCTCATAACTCCATTGGAATTCCAGCTGGAAGATGGTGTTACCATACTACCAATAAATTACTCTTTTATTAGTCTGTCTTGAAATAAAAAGGAAACTTTTCAAGTGACTTCAAAAGGGGCAAACATTATTTTAAGACCAAGGGTTTTCTTCTCAATTGTTATGTTAGATAAATGGTTTATGCTACATTTTTTTCTACAACTTCCCTGCTTGTTCTGAAGTTTAATTAAAACCTGAACTTTTTAAAAGGGATAGTGTTTCATGCTTTTCTCCTGAGGACTGTGTTTATTATGCCTACATACACGAATGCACATAAATTATGTATTTGTTTCTGCTTCGAAGCAATAAAAGATCTAATTTACTGTGATCATGTGCCACTGCGTCTCTACAGAACTGAATTTGTTCACATGTGCTGCTATCACAAAGAGGTAAGCCTAGTCCTTTTTTGTACCTTTTTAACACCATTCAGTCAGTTAATGAAGAGATGTGGCTTTTCCTATGCCATTTGAAGAAGAAGATTCCTTTGTTATCCATTGAAACCTGCATGAAGACTAAATTGCTGTGGCAATTTCTCAAGCATTTCAGCTTCAGATCTCTCTTCTCTCTTTCTGCAGTAGTGGCTGACTCCTGTTTGGTACCTCACAAACATGCACATCTTCCCACACTCTAGCATCCCTCAAGCGCTGTGTCTCCAGCTCAGTGTCCTACTAGGAGTAGTGATGTGAACATCACCCACATTTTTTCCTTCCCCAAATTGTGATACTCAGGCTAAAAAGAAAGCTGATTCTGTTCTCATGCAGCCATTCCTCCTCTCCCTGCTACAAAACCTCCGCTTTAGGGACTTCCATACACTGTTAGTTACCAGGCTTGTTCCTGTGTCCCTTTTCACAGTCCTTCCAAAGTCCCAGTACTTCATGTCCTGGGAGCTGCTGCTTTTGTGGTGGGGGACAAGGTGACAGGGAGAAGTAAAGAGGGGAAAAGGAGAGAAAGGTCTGTGTTCTAAGAAGTTGAGTAAGTGATTTAGATAAAAGTTGCTTCTGTTGCTAACGTATGGCTGCTATTTAGCTCAATACTCATCGCTATGGCTTGGTGTTCGCTTAATACCAAGATTGTCCTAACAGTTTGTCTTGTTTGTGGAGTATATCCTAGGGCAGCTGCTTTGTTTTACTAGTTTAAGATTCACTGAATATTTATTTGTATCCCTTTGTATTTCCTAAAAGATGCTAACTAGTTTTCTGTTTGAGAAGGTACTTCCCATCACTAAGCAACAGAAAAATTGCTGTACCTGTGGTGCAGCAGTGCTTGGAGCACAGTTATGGTTTAAGTTGATGTATATACACCACTTGATCTGGTTGGACTATGCATACTGTACATCTTCTGTCATAGATGTAAGAGGCAGCAGATGCTCAGTTGGAAGTAGCTTTGAACTGTTCTCTCTGCCCATGTAAATAATAATTAAAAACTTCACTAGCTGTAACAGGCCATATGCTATGCTGTGGCCTACTGTGTCTGTAAGGACAGGTAACATATTTTAGCTTTTATAGCTGAACTGAAACTGGGACGTTATCTGCCATATGAAAGATTCTTTGGGGTTTGAATACTAGGATTTACTCTCAATAAAGAGGTATATCAAAGAGCACATACAAAAGATTTAAAGCACATTAAGACATATCTACTTCTCTGCGTTAGTGGAATAGAACAACATAGAGTATTTGGCAAATTAATAATATATATACCATTTGCATATATACATGCATGTAAATATAGATTGTGTTTACAAAATATGTAAGTAATTATTATAAGTTATCACCATCTTTTAAATAGGTTTTAAAAATAAAATTAAATTTCTATGAAAAAAAAGTCAGTGGTTCTAGTTTCTTGTTTGCCTTTTGCTGCTGAAAGGTTCATATGTATATAACAGATGTGTAGGTAAAAGTAATAGTAAATTTCTAGTGGGGTTTTTTTTGTATGCTTTTTTAATACATTTTTAGATGGATGTGTTGAGAAATGGGTCGTATACCAATTGTGATTAAGCATTTGCAGAATTAAGGTAATTTACATTACATTCGAATTTTTTTCCATATTTGCTAGCAGAAGGTAATGAGGAGAAAGTGATACTGTAGTATATTAATTTATCAACTTATGGTACTTTATTATACTTGAAATAGGCCTCTAAGGGATTTTAACTTTACACAAGATCAAGTTTCCTATTCTTTACAGGGGATGGGATGACTTGCGTCAGTCTTAGATGTGCTGGTGTCTGCCAAATGTGGATTCAGTATGGTGAGGAATACTAAGTTTAGGCGAAAAGATAGTTTATATAATTTTCCCTAGAAAAGTTATGTGGACTTTCATTTTCACTGAGAGTGTCTATGGAGTAGTGTCTATGGTTTTTTTTCCATTTGAGTGTGATAGAGTTATGCAGAACTCGAATCTTACTGGTCATTCTGTTTCATTCTGAATTGTATCAGTAATGGATTTCTTAATGGAAGGTACTGGTAGTCAGGTATTAGCCAAAAAAGATGTAGGATTTGTGACCCTTGCCTTATTCAAATACATTTGTTTTCTCTTTTTGTTTGAGCAGGCATTTGTATTAGACAAAATATGTACTCCAGTTGATCTTGAAACACTTGTGAGATTCTTGTTCTGCTTGGCTTTGTTCACCTGTCTCCCCCCAGACAGACAGCAGTTCTCCCCTCTGGGATTCGTGCTGCTGGTCTCCCTGTGATCAGCGAGAGTTTCATATTCTTTAGCCACGCAGCCTGAACTTGCACCTGCCTGCAAAATTAAATCATCCCTGCCTCTCTGTTCAGACAGCAGTCTTGTTTCCTTTTTGACCCTGTTGTCACTGTGGAGTTGCGGATGATATTTTTGCAGAGCTGTTCTGGCACTGTTGGGGCATTATATGCTTTTGATATGAGGAAGGAGAACACAGTGTGAATGTCCATTTCTGTTGCAGTTACTGTTTACTAGGGGTTTATCTGAAATGGAAAAAATAGTCAGTATTTGTCCAATGATAAAGGACAAAATATGAAAGCAAACTTTTAATAACCAGATTTTACACCTTGCCTACGAGCAGGTAACAGGAGGTCCTCGCTTATGTGCCCTTCACAAGATGCAAGGAAAATCGCAGCCCATCTGTTCAAGGGAACAGAAGAACAGTTCTTTCTTTCTGTCTCTAGAGGTATGTATCACTTCAAAGACAGAGAGAAAGGGGTTTGACTATTGTGTAACTCAAAATTGTTGTAACACTATATTACCCCTATAAAAGTGAATCTGTGGATGGATGCAGCCTCTTCTTTAGGATATACCCTCAGTTAAGTTTTTGAGGACTTTACATCAGGAGGAAGTTAAGCATATTTAAAAATCAAACGAGAAGCATTCACTTACCTAGCAGCATTGTTTACCTCAGACATAAACTGATCTAAATTGCTGTTGTTGTTTTTGCAGTGTGTATATGAGAAATGATACCTAATTCAAAGTGATAACAAAGTTTGGGGACAGTGAATTGGGTGTTTCTGGTTTTGATTGTTGGTTTTTGTTTTGTTTTGTTTTTTAAGGTAGCTCTAAAATTCAGGAGTGTGGGAGATATTGCTGGGGGAATTGGATTGGATGTGGAGAGAGGTATGAGTTATAGAATCAGAGAGTTTAGACAGGGTAATTTGCATCTGCTCTGACTTCCTAGAACCTTCAAGTCAGAAAAATTGTAGTGTGAATGAAATATCCTTTCAGAGAACAGTCTTCATCTTTATATTCCATTGAAATAATAAAAAGAGGTCCTGTGCTGCCCCTTGCAGAGGTATAAACTTTGTGAAGATTTGGATTAAATTCTGATGATTCGGACTTAATTCGCTGCAAGTTTTAGTTAGCTTTTATTTTTTGCCTGTAAAATACTGAATATATTCTGCCTCCAAAATTGCTGAAGCAACCACAGAAGATGGAAACCTAGTTACACCTTGTATATGTCTTCAGCTTTCATGATGAAACATTGTCCTCCTGAAATGATTGTATGAATTGTGTCTATTCAATGGGAACAGCTGATTGTCATCCCCTTTATAAGTTCATCTAAAGTTACAATCATACTAGTTCCTTTATTATGAGAAAATTACTAGTTCCTAGAGTTAAATATTTGGCAAGTAGTTACTTAAATTGTATTTATATCAAAATGTTATTCATATCTACTGTTGGAGTTTCAGAAACTCTTCTGTTTTTTTTATGTTAAAGGAATTTTTCCCCATACGGGTTGCTAGGGGGACAAATGGCTGAGTAC
>JAVJGG010000002.1:5714183-5739613 GCA_035590195.1 Aviceda cuculoides | reverse complement strand
GTCTCACCTACATCTCTCCTAAGTCTGTGTCTACATCACCTCACCTCAAGCTGAGAAAGTACATAAGATATTGCCAAAGATAAAATTTAAGATAAGCTACTGTAGAAAGAATTCTAAAAAATTGTCCTATATTTTGTATCAAACATATCAAAATTCCATGTCATGACCACAGAAATATACAGTCTTCAAATGCCCTGTACACTTACTTACACTTTATGACCCTGTACCTCAGAGTTCAAGGGCATGAATGTAAGAAGATACAAGGCTATATATTTACGAATCCATCATGTGTCTGCTTTTTTTTTTTCTTCTCTCTTTTTGTGAGCGATTGGGCAGGTCTTCTAAAGAGGCAGATATTTGTAACAATGCCCTGAGGGTTAAATAATGATGTTGAGGGTGGGGGAGGAAGTTAGGTCAACCTGCATAGTTTCATATGGCCTTAGTGACCAGTATGGAGCTGATCACCACAGCTAATGATTACACAGAGAAAAAAAATCCCCCAGTGCTCCGTAAGTAAATAGAAAATGCTAACCTTAGCATATTCAAAGGAGCATTTTAGCATGCAGTCATTAAGTTATCTCTTGGTTATTTATTTCTTCTGCTTGTTATTAGCTGTGTGAAGAATATTATTCTAATTATGTCAGCCCAATCAGCAGTATTGCATGTCCAGGCTCATTTCCATTAGTTTGAGCTTTGTCTTTCACACTGTGATACTAATTCAATGAGACATCAAACATTTAAATCGACCCAGGATGCCGAGGTCAGGCAGTTTTGCCCTTCCACTCTATTAGCACTCGAGTGTAATTGTGTTTGTCACTCCCCGCATGACTAATAGTATCAGGGTGACTATCAGAGCACAAATGAGCAATGCACTAATATATTATTTTGTTCTATAATATCAATATGTGTTTATTCAGTGGTTGTGTTAGCCAAGTTGAAATGTTCTCTTTAATATAGTAACCATAAACTGTTCACTTAAACAGGGGCACTCACTCATACAATTACTTTACAGCAATAGAATTTTTACTTTGCAGCAATAGAATTTTGCTTAAGTGAGAAAAATGAAAAAAAACTCACTAAAAAAAAAGCTTTCAGAGATGAAGCTTTGCAACCTCAATTTGGCCTAAAAGCATCAGTTAAACTATGCATAGTTCATACACAGAGCATATATAACAATTTGCAGTGTATAAATATAAATGTATTATGAGCTATATACAATCAGAGAGTGCATAAACCATTGAAGAAATTTAAAAGCAGTTTGCATCTTTAAGAACAATTGCTAAAAACTTTAAAGCACCAGACCTTGAACTACAATATTTAGATACCCAAAGAAAAGGAAACCAAGGAATTTCCTTTACATCACTGCAGTGGTGCAATCCACTGTGGAATATCAGCATGTGGCTGACTTGAAAGACGCAGGTAATCACCAGCTGGTGCTGTTCATGCACTTAAAACACACATTTGCCTTAATAAATTCCTGAAAGGGAGACATGATTAATTACCTCAGAACTTACATAAATAGGGAAAAAGGAGGGAAAAAAAAAATCACCAAAACAATATTAAAAAATTAATTATGTATTCAGCACATATAATAATTAGCAAATCCCATCATTTCAGAAAAATTTAAATTCGCTCTCCTCAGAGCAATAAAGCCTCTAAGTATTTTAAGTGCTGCATCATTTCTTTAACAGATGGTTTCATAATAACTAAAACTATCAATGTTCTTACGCATTTCCTTTTCTTGTTTATGTTTCAAAACAAGGTAAAATTTATTCTTTATACTTTCTAGGGCAGAACTTGCACCAGCTTCACAGGAGGCTAACTTTCACCTATAGCATTTGTGCTTTTGCACTTCCATTCTCTAGTGCTGAGGAAAGAACAGACAATGCCTTTTTGTGCCAGTTTTAAAAATGCCAACAGTCAAAAGTATTACTTCACACCAGCATTACATAATTAGCTCATTGAAGGTTTGAGGGGGAGGGAGAAGCGCTTTTTTTTTTTTTAACTGAACAGACACAACTTGCTTCTCCAAAGCATACAGTAGCTTTCAACATTTTTAATGCACTACATGATCTTCATAGAAAAGAATTCAAACTTTTGTCATCTTAATCACATCCATAAAAAAACCCCCAAACTACAAAACACACACAGTTGCTCAACTCTGGGAGCCATCTGGCAAAATTTTGGGATGCTTTACTGACTGTCATTGTGTATATGCACCCCTGCCTTTAGGCAGGGTTTCAGCATAAGACTTGAACATATGCTAAAGGTTACACTTATGTCTTAAAGTTTTACTGACTCCAAGCAAGTATGTGAAGGTTTTGGCAACTCAAAATAAAAAAAATTGTTCATTTGATTGATTAGAGATAACATGCTAAAAGCTCCCAGATTCAAAGATAGATTCTGACTATTAAGAGAGATGAAGGACCTCATCATCAATGTCTGCATGCTCCAGGAAAGTACACTGTTTTTACATGTACAGTTGCCTGCTTCAGACATACAGCTCTAAGTGCAGATAAGGTTCTTCCTGTGAAAATGTATTCCAGATCATACTGGGAATTGTTTTAGAAGGAAACTTTTGTCCTGTGACATTTACTAGACTAAGTAACTTCTTCAATTTCAGATTGAATAAAACCCACTCAGTAAAATTCACTTCAGTCTGACAAGTTAGAACAAACAAGGCAAACAAACAAACCCACCTGACCCAAATCTTTTTCCTTCTCAATTGGTTTTGTGGTTCTTACTTTTCTTCAGCAGGAGAAGAAAAGAACCCCAACAAACCACACTACAAGATCTTCTGACTATGGACCAGAGTACAGAGAGTTTGAAATGTCTTCAAGCTACAGGAGTGCTACCTGAGCTGAACTTCTAGATGTTTGCACATCACCGAACATCAGCAATCTGTACCCTCTTCACATTCTCAGCTTGTGATGAATCTGCACCAGACCGAATTTGGCATCATGCCCAGTCTATCTTATATATCTTCTCCAAATCATAAACTTCCTAAACTAATGCTTCCCTGTGCAAAGATATTGGGAAAAGGATAAATCTTCAGCCTTAGCAGGCTGTTTTAATTCATTGAACCTGTGTGTGTTAACTGAAAAAATGGTCCTTATAAGTACAGATCAAAGAGACAAGCACATTTTAACCATTTTTATTGACCTTTCGCTATCTAAACATCCTTTCAGGAGAGCAAACGCATCTAAATTCCTACCACATCACACTTGTTGTTTTTTTCCATTTCCAAGGGAATTGGGAAGTATATTTGTTAACTTCCCTAATTTGTGCAGCACCATTCCTGTTCATTTACATCTCAGACAAAAATTATATTTTTATTTAATCTTCATGAGTTGCTCAAACCCCCCCACACACCTTACTATCTTTCATGGGATACATAACAGGTAGGACAACTGCTTTCTAGCTTCTGTTAAGAGTAGAAGCCCAAAAGTATTTTCCACCCTGACACAGTCTTGGATGAATTACTGAAAAGTATCTTTGTATCTCACTGATCCCTGTGCATTGAAGATGTGCTGTATGCCACCAAGTGAAACTCAAGAGATGTATTTGTCTAAAGTGTGTTCATTTCTCTACCATACAGATGCAGCCAATGTTTGTGTTCCTTTCTATGCCCTTCCCAATTAGGGTATTATGTATTTCTAATGAGCAAAATTAGCTTTCCTTGCTCTGAGTTTAACTTCAAAGATTTTTTTTTTTTGTCTATGACAAGCAATTGCTATATATGGTAGAGTTGGTGCATGATTTTCTATCAAAATATTTATTTTGATAAAACAACAAGGAAAGTGTGGGTGGCAGAAAAAAATGCATTTTCTGCCCAACTAATTATGTATGTATATACACACTTATGTGAAGAGTAAATGTACTGTTTTGCATACTTTGTTTTTGCCTATCCATTCATGGTAATTAAACCCATGTGTATTATATTTATTCCCATGAGTTCAACCCTCTCTTTTGACAAATCAAATGATTAAACATATACTTTCCTTCTAACAAGACTCTATGCAATGCTAAACTGCTGCCATTTAGTTGCAAGGGCTTTGCTTTTTTTTATAAACACATTACTTTCTTAAAAACTATGAAACATCCATCTCTTTTTCTTCCCTGCCCCACCCCTTTCACTCATGCTCTGATAAGCAGCAGCTTTAAACAGACAGCATTCCGCTTCCTACTGGGAGAACATTACCCTTCATTCAGCAATGTAATGTCTATGTGGCAGTGGATGGACAACTGATTGCTTACGAGAAAGTTACACCAGCATTTTGAGGGTTATGCAGGCATCCCTAACTACATCCAGGGAAGGCTAAGAAGTAATTATCACATATATAGTAAAACCACAGCACAAAAGAAACCATTACCATTGGAAAGGTCTTACCTTACTAGAGAAGGCATCTCTGCAGATTCCACACCACAGACAGCAGGCAGCATAGGCAGCCTCAGAGGTTCCTGCCTATAGAAGTACAATGGAAGGTTCATGACAGAACTTCTTGCTCATGCACCAGTATGTTTTTGTTGATTTCAGTTAAAGGTTCCATAAGATTGGTTACTAACTCTTTAACCTTCTGACAAAGAAGATTACTAGCTCAAGCAGCCATTTGACTGCTAGGTTAGCTAGAGTACTTGGATTCCAAGTCAGTGGTGCTTTGGTGAATAAGCTATTCTGCAAATGAGTCATGCAAGTATTCCATGTTTGGAAACAGAAGCTTTTCAAGAAAACCCACTATCACTCTAAACATAAACAAAAGAGTCTCAATAGTAAATTAAATGCCACCTCAAAATAAAACAATATGGCCCACTAGAATCAAGCTTATGGGCTGGTGCTTGAGCTAACAATGCAGATACTGTGAGCAACAAATACGAATGCTAGGAGGAGTACTATGGTCCAACTCTTTCATCCACAAAATTAAATAAGGAAGTGTTTGCTCCTATCACAGATAATCAAAGCTAACATTGAAACAAAGCCTTGAGTTCCTTTGAAAATTCTTTATAAAGACTACAGTGGTTACAACTTAAAGTAAGAAAAAAAAATCTGTACATTCTTCCTATTGATTTGTAAAACAGACTGTGTGTGTGGAGGGTGTTCACATAGTTTAAACATTGTAAATTGGTAGAATAGTTTGCTAGCCAAAGAATGAAAATTTAACTTTTGGCATTCATTCTGTCAGACCTTTCCTTCCAAGAACAGAACAAATGAGGAGGGTGGGGGGAGTTGGGTAGAATAGACAATTTAAGCATTCAAGTCCACTGTACTCCTTACTTTTTTTGCGAAGGAGAGCGTCCACATTCTCCTTTTTATACTTTCCCCCAGTTCCGCACAGGGTAAAGGCCTGCAGATCCTTTATAACTTACTCATGACAAGTAAAAGATGAGCAGTTCAGCTGATGAAATAGTTCATAATAGTAGAGCAGCAGTTACAGTTGCCCAAGCCCAAGCAGAACTGTTGAGTCTGCAACCCATCTGTGTCCTGTAGCGGGGTCAGGAGTCGTACTATATATGATCCACTACCAAATTCTACACATTTTAGAAGAGGACATCTTTTAGATTTGGGGAAGATCACAGTTCATTTGGAGGATAAACACAGGTAAATGTTAGAGGAAAGCCAATGCAGTGCAGACAAATTGGAGGTGTTTTTAAAGTAGTAACACAGGAATTTAAAAGTCGGTAGTCTCAATTTCCTTGTTACAGTCAACTGAAAATTTCCATGTTTCAAATCCTTAACTAATAGTTTTCTGATTAGTTTCTAGTGCAGATTAGAATCTATTAATATAAAATGCCACTTACTACAGCTTTGAAGCTCAGTATCTATAAATTTATATATATATATCTCTAAGGTAGGACAGATTTACCTCCTTGAAGTGAAACACACAGGTGTGACACTTCAAAAGGATTTGCCTTTATTTACCAGACAAAATTACAGACACATCACATTTGCAGTAGTGGCCCTGATTCCACTTTATGTGAGATATGTTGTCCTTTTGTTTGCTGCTGACAAGCGTAAAGAGCCACTTTCACTGCAGATAATAATGGTTAATTTATCACACAGAGCAGTGGCTGACCTCTGTGCGTCCCTGCCCCTCCATCACCTTCACACCTGCTCAAGCTAATTGTTAGAGCCAAGTGTAAATGAAAATCAACTGGGCTAATAATGAATGGAGGCCATTACTTGCAACAGCACGTTGCTTTACAAAGGTTTATCAAGCTACAATATAACTAGTTCCTTAGTCACAGCTCCCTGTTTTATAAATGAGGATAAAGGCGAACTCTTCAAGCCAAGAAAGAAAACCAGACAGTAAGGCAGAACACCTATGTTTGGCACTGTTTTTATAGATCCTTAGCACAGCAAATAATATACTGATATTAGAAAATGTAAGCCAGAAATCCCAGTTCATAAAGCAACAGTAGTATTTTTTAAATCCTGGAGCAGGTGAAAGAATTTCCCCTTTACCTATTTAACATGGTACTCAACTCCTAAGATTCATGGGTGCAAGTATACTAATTAATGAACAGTGAAACATAGGTGAAAATCCAACCCATAAGTCCCTCATAAAACATACCACAGACTTTCCCTGTAAAGGGCACAAGACAATCCAGCACTTCAAAACCTAGAATTTCAAGGAACATTACCTTGCATGTACTCTCGCTCCAAATAGCTCAGAACAAAACCTAAACCCCCAAATAAATCGTTATCTTTTAGCGAATCCGAGCTCCTACATTTACATCCATTTATCTTCAGACAATAAGAAATGAAATTATGAAAGTATCCAACCACTTGGTCTCATAAATAAAAAATCATTGTAAGATTCAGGGGGTAGGTTGTCTATAACTTCAAAACTGAGAATATAGAGGATACAAATAATTATGTAAGAGCTACTAATGTCTCTTTAAGATCCCACCTCTGTTTTCTCATACAAAAAGAATTGTCAGGCCATCAGTGGGTTTTATGTCTCTCCTCCAACCCCACCAAGAGAAAAAAGACAATAGTTACATTCAGAATCAAGCAACAGATAAACAACTTGATAAGGTTTAAAAAAACCCAAACCAAATAAAATTAAACTACCAGCTTCTCATCATGTTCAGACTGTTTTTCAAGCAAAAACTTGGGACCTACAGAAAGAAAACACTGTGTAACAAGCTTTAAACACATCTAAACTGGGTCCTGTCTCCTTCAGTGATTTATCAGAAGAAAAGCAAATACCTGTCTTTTTGTAAGACTCTTATTACTCCTCTGTGCACAACATTACAACTTTGATTTTTACCGATTTAAAAGGAACAAAGAGTATGTACTAAAAGTGTCCATAATCTGGTAAAATAATTGTATTTATCCAATTGAATAATTTTTATTAAAAGCAAATGGATACTAGTTCTTCCCATGGATTATCAAAAAGCAGAGCTACTGATCAACTCAAAAGCACTTTTCCATAAAAAGTTAATGAAGAGAATGAAAACATGCATAATAGTTTCTACCACGTATACTGCATTAAGAATGTACTAGATGCTTTCAAATTAGTAAAATAAAGTGCTTTCTTGCATGAATCTGCAGGACAGAAACCAATATCAATAAAAACAGAGGAACTGCAAAGAGTTACTGAACATCAGATTGCTTGTGGCAGAGTAAAGGCTAAACAAAAATGGAAATATAAACTTGAAGATGTGACATTTGGATTTTGGACAGTATTTAAAAATCCAGCGAGGTCAGTAATACTGTTGAAATTGCATGCACACTATTCTGGGAGAAATCTGTCTGTATATATACGTATTTTACAGTTTCACAGAGCTATCCAGATTCTCCAGATTTAATTAGTAAATTTGCTTGACTTACAGTTTTTCTCCCTATTATATTTTCTCTTGGTTTTACATTCTCATCAATACAAAGTCAGCACAGAGTTGTGTCATATGAATTTGGCTCTATATTGTGTTGCAAGACAAGGATAAAAGAAAATTCATCCAGTGTAACCTGTACACAGTCACAGCATATACAGTTTGAATAGAGTTCATGGGATATCATCACACTTAACATCTCAATGACATGCAAAACAAAAGCCCGAACTGATGTCCCATTTTCCTTAATGGGAAAATACTTTTCAATGTGTGCCAAGAGTCTTATGAAAGAAAGTGTAATTCATTTTGCACTCCTCATGTTCTGACTTGTTTAGTGACACAACATTGAATGCTACACTAACTAGTGCTAGTTATTCCAGTGCTTAGGGACCAAAATCTTATTTGACATGAACGTATGGTGGTGCAATACCTTAATGGAGTTGTACCCATTTACCCCAGAATATGCACGTGTGTTTATGAATATCTTTAGTGAGCTATCTTTAGTAATTTCCAAGAATACCATTAAAGACTAAAGAAATGTAAGCACATGGAACTGCTGCTGATTTCCAGTGAAGGTTCTATGCCATTTCATGCTACTTTCATATGGGAGAGATTTGCAGAGCTGCCTTATCTGTTCCCCATGTCACAGAAAGAGGTAATTATCTGTTATAGTAAGTGATAACAGATTGCTACCCAGGCTACTCTATGTATTCTCCAGCAGTCATTCTTTTCCAGCCTACTTAGACATCCCATTCCTTTCCCACACATTGTCACAGTTATACATGCTCTCACTGTAATACCTAACATACATTTTCTATAATTTAGTTTAAACTCAGTATTCTTTGTTCAGTTTTAGCTGCCAATTGAAAATAAGAATTGCTATGAAAATGTTGAAGGAAGAAAAATAAATTCTGCAGAAAGCTGCCAACAAACTTTATCCCAGGCAAGCAGTACATAATGCCCCATCTCCCCCGTGACCAGGCCTAAGGATTTTCCCCATATATAGAAAGCGCTGAATCAGGATGCAAAGTCACTTGTGTACAAATAACGGGCACACACACTGTTTTACAACGCGTAGATCCTAAAACATTTTTCAGAGTAAGAACAGATCCTTATAAAGAGAATTTAAACTTTCTCATGATAGATTTGATTCTCTTGGCTACCGTTTGAACCTATTTAGAGGTAAATCCATAGACTCCAACAAGACTATAAAACACATGCTGCAGAATATGAATGTCAGTTCATCACCATTTTCTCTGTAATTGTCATATTGACTGACTGACTAATGCCGTATTTGGCTAGGAGGCAGTGTATTTTCTTCCCATCCTCTCCCACCCTCCAAGATACATGCATTGCTATCTGAAAGGGTATTCTGAGTTAAAAAGTGCTCGAGGCCATCTCAGCACCTACATTGACTCTCATCTCCTCCCCAGCTCAGTTGAAAACTGTGGTCTCTTCTCAGGGTTCTCCGTCTCCTCTGCTCATGCTATGGCAGCACTGCTGAGCATGGAGGAAAATTCTCAGTTTATCTATGGAACTAATTTTTCAGACATTTTTCCAGGAAGACACCCAGGCCAGATGAGGATCTGTGAGTAGAGCAGAAAAACTCTTCTGCACAAGTGCCCAGGGCACTTCAAACACTACAGCAAACATTCCAGCTGTCTGTGATTTAAGAAAGAAAAATGTATGTGTCAGAATGAAGGAATCTGATGAAGCAATTACTATGCTCATCCTAGCAAACGTTTTGTATTATATTCCAAAAGCAAGATCATTCTGAATACAGAATCTGATTGTATTTTTAACTTTTATACCCATTAAAACTTCAAAGTATTTTTTGAACAGAAAATTTATGCTACATGTCCCACGAAGCTGTGCTAACCCTTTGGAGAACTAATCATCCCACTAAACAGAATTTTCCCTCTCAGTAATATTTAATACAGTAGAGAGCTTGATTGTGATAGCAAAAATGCATTTGGTTTCCTAAAAGAGGAAAAAAACACTCAAGAAGTCCAGGCTTGAACAACTGTTCTCCTACACAAATTAAAAAGAGAATAAAGCTTAGAGCAAGGTTCCATTTAAATGGCGCTGTGTACTTCCACATTAGTGAAAAAATGTATACTTGCAAGATGGAAGCAAAACAATCACTTAGATTATATATCTCATAGAGATTCATGGTAGGGGTATTGAGTAAATCCAGTTAAGGAAGGCAGCCAAAACCAGTTGATGCGATCAGAATGCTCTACCCATCTATTAGGCATACAACATTTAAGAAAATTTACAAGCACCGACATTAACTGGTGTTCCCAGCCTTTACAATTTGTACAATGAACTCAGCCTTCAACAGACAGAATAATTATGCTAATAGAGGAAAAACTTTCCAAAAAAAAGGCAGCCAAATCTAAGAGACCTGTCAATGCCAGTGTCATCAGTGGAGTGATAACTAGTAAAGAGCGGATATCAAAGGCTGTCTTTTTCTTCCCCTCCATGCTCTGTTCTGTTTGAGCCCATGGTGGTCACAGCTCCTTTAACAATATTTATAATGAAGGAACAACGTTGGAGATGTCAACCCTGATTATTCATAAAGGCTCCTCCTGCCCAGCTCTCCCCTTAGGCTAACTGTAAAAGTACCTGATTCCCAATTCTCAAACACAAAAGCGCACAGAGCTTGAAAGCTGAGCTGACTAATAAAGTTTGCATATCCCTAAGAACAAGAGCACACAATGAAGAAGAAAAGGAATGGCAAGATTAAACAAAAACAGTAAGCTTGGATGGGAAATAATAAAAATTTAAAGAGGCAAGAACTTAGATCCCCCCCATACTCCTGTTCATTTACATTTCAGCATGTCCTAAGAAGCATCTGTTTTATCTCCTGACTGCTGCATCAAGGTATAATATACACCACAAAACTTGAATCACATTTTGGAGCTGGAATTATGAGAGGTTGTGAGCAATATAACTTCTAGGTCACTGAACTTCAACTCAGGAAGGATCTAGAACAAGGGATAAGACCGCCCCAGCAAAAAATTCTGGCTTACTGTTTCACTTTGGGGCCTTCATTGGTATTTAAAACACACATAAATGTGGGAATGTCTTCAGACAAACAAGAAACTGGGATTACAATAGGACCATGAGCTAGATTTGCCTGCTGTAGAGCTTCGATGCATCTCTGAGCTCATGACAAACAATAGGGGCTTGAGGCTAGACTGTCATAGATTTTTCTTAATCACACAGGGGACTAAAAGAAAACAAGGGCTTCTTTGTCCCTCTGTTCTGCCTTGCTTACTTTATGACTGACTGCTGAAAAGGGTAGGGATTACCTGCCCAGGACAAGCAAGTGGGCAGGCAGAAAAATGAAAGGAAGGAGTCCATGCTAGTCCAAGCAGCCAGCTAGTTGCAGAAAGATAAACCTCTTCACTGGTCCTTTCTTGAGGCTGATTAACACTACAGCCTTGCCTCGTGTTTTGAGAGGCCTGTCTAGTCAAAAGAGATATAGGAATCTTATAAGCTACCACCTCCTGAGAAGAATCATGAAGAAGTTTTACTGCACACAGCAAGTTGCTTACGGCAGGAAGCAATAACAAATACTTTATCTCAAGCAAGCTACAGGAATAAAAAACTACAGAATCACCCAACACAGAGTTTGAGCAAGATGCTGGGATGAACTTTCTAAACTAAAGGAACTTACATGGGATCTTCACTCCAGAGTTCCCTTTTTGGCATCTACTTCCATGACAGAACATTTCCAGGGTTCCAAAGTCACATGCTGCCAACATGCATACATCAGAACTGCTGACAGACTCACCTGGGTAGCAGAGCCACCAGGCACCAACATCTGAGACAACGTGTCCCTTGAAAGTGAGTCCAGTGAACTACACTTGTCCAATCTCTCCATCTGCAACTGCTATGGAAAGTGTACCTGTAAATAATGAAAGGGAAAAAAATTTATTTTATGCCATCTTTAATAAAAATGGACTTTCCGTCACCTCACTTTCATAGACTGGAATAGTTACAGATGCTGGGAACAAGATATTTTTATACCAGCGGGGTAACACTTTCAAGAGACCTTCAAAACTGAATTTAAAGTGTGAATAAAATGGAAACAATGAAACAGAAGGAAAAATATATTAAGAAATAACATTTTAAAACAACTGTTACAGTGGCAAATCCACTACTCTACTAGCTTTTTTTTTTTTTAAAAATCACACATGCACAAGACGACCCTTTAAGAAGCAGTGACACAGAACTAGCATAGCTAGTTCAGCATACAAGGTAACAAAAATGTTACACAAAAGGCAATAGGGACACAACTGATTCACGTATTTCCTTCAGACCATTGAAGACCACCTATCCCACTCAGTAAAGCCAGGCTATACTTACTATCTAGAGTAATTAATCTATGTACAGACATGTCATCCCAATGGGTGTGGCAGAACATACAAGTTACCACCAACCAGTTTACACATTGCTGAGAAAAGCAACTGAGCGTTATAAATAAAACAGATAGCAGTGACAAATTAAGCTACATTAAAACTTGTAGCAACTGTGTAGGCTCTCTATTTCATTCTAGAGAAACTGAAATTTTTTTTCATGAATAAATTCACATTAACCATAACAACTTCTGTAGACTGGAATAGTCCTTCTTAGCAGCAGCAACAAAGGACCTGCTTTCTCAGTGCAACTGTAGACATTCTCCTTTTTGTGAAAGATTCCTCTGTGCTATGAAAGGAAGTGCGCAAGGCCTATCTCAACTGATTTTGCTGACACACACATATATCCTTGCGCCTCTTTTGTTGGAAGGAGAAAAGATGGGCAAAATTTCAGACTACCTCAGCCTAGACTAGGTTTTCTGTTATCCCTGTAGCTCAGGTTATCCCACCTCAAATGACAGAAAAGTCATAGTACTGTCTCTGGGACTCAGCAGTTTTGCCTTTACACCAGCATTGCACTGCTTTGATTTACTGTAAAACACACAAGGAGGAGGATGCTACTGTGGACGGTTTACCCACAGAGGGCATATGCTCTACTGTGATATGTAAGCCAGCATTGCAGAAAGGTCAAACAGAACCTTCCTTTGAAATCCGGTTCACTTAATTCTTTGTTTGCAAATGTGTCAGAAACAAACAGGCTTTATCTCCAATATATTTGAAAGATTTGTGCCTTTGAAATGTAACAGATACCTAATTTCAGCCTTTCAAATTCTCCCTGTTGACTCCCCTACACGTAGTGGAAAATAAAACCCAGCAATTCATTTTCAATGAGATACTTTTTCTATCACAACCATGCTAACCTGATCTAAACAAGAGATGACTGCAGAAACAACTTAAGCATTGAGAAGCCCACAGAGCTTAGAAAGGGGTGAAGCAGCTCAATTACACATCTTCCAAATGAAAGTATTTCTGTTCAAGGATCAAAATGACCCATTTCAAAATTCACAGTTGTTGTATCTTGTCAATAGTTTTTCTTGAATTACAAGGGTACGACATACCTAGTTCCTGCAAGAATTATGGACCTTCATCTAGTTAGCTAAATGGCTGTGTCGTTAGCCAGTGACATGCATGTATTTACAATGTTACTGTCCTCCAGAAGAGTTACCTCTGCTCAATTTTATTCATGTATCTTTGCCATCTGGAAACATAACAGGACACATTCATCTCGACTGCCACCCCAATGACCTCAGTGTAATTCTACCAGGAACGTGTTTAGCCCAGTATTCATGATACATATCTCACATCTCCAGCTAGAGGGCAGTGCATGGAGCGATGAAGGAGATGAGGAACAATACCTGACTCAGCTCACTAGCCATGAGGGCACGGCCTTTTTACTAATTAGCATGATTTCAAAAATAATTGGCCTTCTTGACTATGCCACAGTGCATCAGATGAAGTTGAGCATGAGGAAAGCAGCACAGTAAACTCATTACTGTTTACTCATTCACTGCCAAATTGTTAAAAGAGGTCATTTAAAAGGTCAAGAATGATACTACACTACATGAGAGCTTTAATCTGAACATATAAGAATAGGCAGCAACCTAATTATGAAACCAGAATTAATAGGGAGATGGTACAGAACAAGAAGATAAGCACAATACAGTCAGAGAGGAGTAATTAACCAAAATAGTCATATATCTTGGAACAAGTCAGCCTTACCTTTCTAGACATTGTAGCATACTGCACATCAATTTTATAGCGTACCTCACTAGTGCATTAGCCATTCACCACACTGCTACCTGAATCTATTCATTATTTTAAGTCTCTACAGCCCAGATAGTGATAAGAGCACTAAAAACCCCTCTTTCCACATCCAGAGGCACCCCGCTGTAGCACAGTATGAAGCGGCAGCCCAGCCCCCCTGACTTGAGTCTTTAGACTCCTTCCATAGCTCACAACAGCCCTTCACAAAATCTCAGTCATGAACTTTTGGTTTACAAGTGAGTTTTTTAGGAGGCTCACAGTAGATGTAAGCACCTCATCCTTGCCCAAGTTTTTAAACATAAGAAATAATAAATCTTCAGAAAAAATAATTACCTGGAAGTAACCCTTTACCCTAGAAGGATCCACAAGCCCAACTTCCATTCATGAAAAAAACTTAAAAATTTCTTGCTATTCTACAACTTTCCACTGCTTTTTCTAGGAGGGTCCTTAATATGGCACTACCCAGTGAAAGCAGGAACTGCCTTTGTTGAATAGGATTCAGCTGCTTTTCCAGGTGGTTTGTATTTGAATAGATAGCCATTCCCACTTAATGGTTTTTCAGTGTTAAGATTCACACGCATCCCAGCTGCTTGGTCTCCACTCTATCTAAAGCTTGAAGACTGAAAGGATAATGTCTATATGCTCAAAAAGAGTTTGCAGCTCACTAAAGGCACACCCACAAAGTTCACGCACCCTAGGAAATCTTTATGAGATCTTCAGTCTGTCTCTTCGGAGAAGTTCTAAAGCTTGTGAACCAAACTCATCTGCAGCTTAAGTCTTTATTCATTGTGTTTGACAACACATCTAGTAGGACAACAAATTTAAAGTAACACTATCACAATGACCATGTGCTGAAATATTTCTGTAAACAAATCTCGCTCAATCTTTCTCCTTGTTAAAGAAATGACAGGTGGGGAGGGAAGGAAGAATCATGTAAGCAAAGTCCCCCACACCACCACCACCGTAGAAACATTAAACTTCTCTCCTCATGAGCTCCTTGTCCCGGCTCTCAGGAGTTACCACCTGCCTTCAACATTCCAGCAAAGCAGCGATATTTTTGCAAGAGTGCCCATCAATCATCACATTGGAATTTCCCATTCTACCAAGAAAGTAGCACTTCTTTGCATCTGACTACCTAGAACATTTAATCAAATTCTCACTAATAGCTAAGGACAGAGCAGAAAACTCACAGAAAGCTTCAGCGGGGAAATGAAGTAGCTTTTTTAAAATCATTAATTTCCTGGCAAGTCACTGTTGGTAAACTTAGCTTTATGGCATCTGCAGCAAAACATGCAGACATATGTGACTGGAGGAGCCAGCTCTCCATTTCCTAAACCACACTTTCAGTTTAGATTTAATAAGACAGTAATTGCACATTAAATACTCATTGATTACCTAAAATACAGTTATTAAGAAATAACAGTGATGTAACGCATCTCTGTTAGATACTCGCATATCTATTACAAAACTGTTAAACAGCAATAAATGTTTATCTAAAAAATTAGCATTCGGCTAACATAAAATACACATCCTATTAAATCCAAGTGAAATACATGTTGAAGACAATTAAAGCTCCCGTCTGCTTGCCTCAATTTTTCTGAGCAATGCTGTTCTCCCTATGTTTGAAGTCACAGCACCAAACATTTGAATAGCAATCTTTTTCCTGAAAAGACTGAAGAAATTGTCAAGAAATTTTCAAGAAGAAATCTCAAGCCTTTCAAGAAATCCTTCTTAGAGCCTCATTTGCTTGGTGACAGCACATCACCCTTTGCAGCTCTGCTGCTCCTGACTGGGGCACACGGGAGGGCTCTTTCTACCATATTCCATCCTTCAGTGCAGACAGGCTCCCAGGCAATTGGTTTCCATAGGCAGCAGGGCTGTGCTCCTGTTGCTGTTCTTGGGATTGCTTGATTCTACAAGGATACTCTGAAACTCTAAGAAGGAGGCAGCAAGTGGAAAAGTGGCTGTGAAGCTGATAGCAGCTGAGTTGAGGGTCTCAGAATGATAACTCTGGATGGAAAAGGAACTTGTGTATTACATCCTTATTTATGCATCAATAAGGAATGTACATGCCTCTGCTGAACAGGTACACGCCAATGAGAGAAGCAGAAAAGGAGGTTATTTTCAATGAAGTAAAAAAAATTGCAGTCTCTAGGGATAAAATTTACAGAAATAAAAATAAGTCTCCAGCCACATCTGGCCTGGATCAAAGACAATAGGCTTCTGACAAAGAGTTGGCAGGAGTCTGGCAAAAGACACCACAACCAGCGCCAAAAGGAAGAGACTGTGAAAATGGAGTATATGGACCCTGGTGACAAGGTCTCCACACAAATAGGAAATACTGAACTAACACACATACAAAATGGAAACTTCACTCTGAACATTTTCTTTAAGCCCAGAGAATTGCTTTTTAGGTACAAAAGAGCTACTGGAATGAAATGAGGTATATTCTGTCCAGTGGGCACTCCCTGGAATCACATCTGAAGCACCTATGTAGGGCAGCATAATGAAACTTTATTTCTGCTGCTCACAATTCATCCATTTTCTGGGTAAGTCCAAAACTCCTACGGACTCACTGGCCTCCTGCTGCAGCAATTAATTCACTTTTCCTACTAAGCTGTTAATTAATTTTAAAAAGCCCTTGTTGTTGAGCAATGCATATACATCATTAACATCAGAGAACTCTTTTATTGCATTATTGTTTACTAAAACACAAACTCAGAAAAAAGAAATTGGAAAGAATGAAGGTTATAAAGAAAAAAAACAGAAATGGATCTGGAACATAGGCATACTCAGTCATGGAAATTCTGTTTGAAGCTTCACTGTCTGTTTTATTATGGATTCCATAGGCAGCTTCTAATTTAGTGCAGCTTTAACACTCCTACTACATCAAAAATTCCCTCTGCTGAACTTTTGTAGAGGTTTTTGTGTTAGACAAGCACCAGTCCTTTCCAACTTCACAGTTTTCTAATTACGGTATTGCAGTTCTCATTTGTACTGTAAACCTGATCAGATTTAAGAAAAAAAAAATGAAGCAGTAATTTATATCTGTTGGTAGTATTGTTTTTACTAGCTACTGCATTTATCCAGTGATACATAAAAGGTGTGCAATAGATGGTCAGTAACCAGCTTAGCAAATTATTTCTAGGTATATTGCTGTGAAATGTGTATAATAGCACCTTCTGTGACAAACTACCGCGTAAAAGCTTTGACCTTCAATTGCTTTAATATTAATTTCTTTTAACCACATACTTTAAGAAAATTAAGATAAACAAATAACTCAATTACCAACAAATGAAGGGTAAAAACCTACAGGAAGTATTAACCCACTAATTGAACAGCTTTTAATAGCGAACTAACTCTAAATGACTAATAAAAGGCTGCCATTGATAAAACAACTCTGATAAACAAGATAGATTTGTTTTTCTTCTTATATGTTTACAATAACCACCTTTCCTTCCAACTACTTCTACAGAAGTGTTTCCCTTCAATATATTGAGTTTATTGTAGACAACACAATTCATACCTTTTTCTAGTAACAGTGGCTCAGGGCCCCTCTGAAGCATTTGTTCTGCAAAGTGACATATTGTGACAAATCCAATGATAATGGGGAAATGTAGGAAATCTGACAGAAATACTTTGCTCCTTGTTTCCACTAATGAGAATAAAACAGTAAGAGAGACACCTATCAAAAAATTGCAGTAAGCAATTTATTTGGTTGAAACACAAGCAGTGCTTTTTCCTTCCTTGCTCCCCTTTCTCTTACTTTGCTTAGAGCAGGCTTTTCATTTTTTTTTCTTCATTTTGCTTTATATTGTCAACCAAGAACAGAGTTCCTGAGGAGACAAACAGGGGGTAAAGAAGACAAATCTGTCTCCTTTGTGTGAGAGCTGTAGGCCAGAGTTATCAACTCTTCTGCTATTCAAGACAGATTTGCATATCCAAGGCCACCCGAGGCAGAGAAGGCATTTGGATTCTGATTTTTTTCCACAAGAACACATCAGGGAGCGAAGCAAAATAAGGAAACTCCGAAAAAGATCCAAGTAACTACTGAAAAAAAAAATAAAAATCACAAAACTTTGTGGAGGGGAAAGAACTCCCATTCAAGAATTTCTTTCTTGAAAAAAAGACATTTTATATAAAATGGAATTTCCAAATATCCTTATTAAAGAAACTTCACGAACAGCAACTTGGCACAAGAACTTCAGATTGGCATCCATGCTATTTCTGTCTATATCTTAATACAACACCACTACTCTGCACACAGGAATTAACAATGATGGAGTAGGCAGCCTGCAAAACAAGGTGGTTTACTTTCCCAGCAGTCTTGTACCTTAACTACAGTTTGGTGATAGGAAGGAACAAAATAAAAAAATCCAGACAGATAAAAAGCCACTATGCTGGGTACATTATGCATTGACTCTACCATTAATACCTACTATTTGGAAATACTGGAGAAATGCTGGTAGGGGTAAGATTCCAATACAGTCAATCCCTAATCACAATGCTCATCTTCCTACAGATATAATACTGGAATTAACGGATCACATAATGTCTACACAGTGATTACAGAAACTACTTTTAGAAATGCTCTCAGGAGAATCACAATTAATACAAATATATGTAAGTTAAAGTTAACCATTTATCATGTGACATACATGATGTTATGGAGACAGTGTATTCATTCAGTACTTCTATTGGCTAACAAGAACTACCAGCTAATCAGCTGCTAATCTCTTCTCCTGCCATATAACCCATTTTCACACACACTCTTGCTTTAATCTAATACAGAGCTACTTTTGGACTTGATTTTGCCATACTTCCCCACAAAAGCAATTTATAATGCAAAAAGCTGTCACCTATAATGTCATAGGATTACTCTGGCAAATGAGGGTGCTATTAAACCTGAATAAAGATAGCAGAATTTCATTCTACAATACACAGCCCAGAGACCCTAAGGTCCTGATTCTCATCCATTACCCGTATTGAATAGCTCTTAAAAAAATCTTCTTTACTTCAACAGAAGATAAGGTGTACCATAATTGCTTCTTGATCTAACAAATATTATCAACTACTATCTGAGCTAGACCTGAAACACTACTCAACTGCCCAAAGACAAATTAAAAAATCTCTCATAATGTACCATGAGACAGCATGCTACAGAACAGTACTTGGCAAAATGTAATATACAAAGCCAAAATTTGTTTCAGCAATTAAAAATCAAAGTCCTGAGCCTAAAGATTTTAATCTGTGATTTGTCTGGTTTAAAAAGAATGGTTGTGGATGTAACCAATTTTCCTGAACATTTATCAGTAGCATCAGAAATTAAACACTTCATAGAAACTAGCAGACCTAGTTGTATCCATATGGTACATTAGAGAATTCATATTCCATTAAATTATTTATTAATTTCTTAATACATATTTTCCAAAGGAAGTAAGGAATTTACGTTTGCTAAAATGGAATCTGAATTTAATCTTTACCCATGCTGTCAAAATTTCTCACTGATTTAGAAATGCAGCAGTTCAAGTGCAGGTTTTATGAGTGCTGACCACTTCCTGACATCTAGAACACATCTCTACTTGCACCATATTGGTCTGCTCAGCTGTAAACACTGCATGCATAATGAAATCACAGTACTAGTCACACTGGCATTGGCTTCCACGTTTGAGCTAAATGGTACTAGATAGGTACAAAATCCATTTAAAAAACTGTTTCCAGTGAGCTGTTAATGCCTGTCGCTACATCTGAAGGAGAATATTGCACTTTCAGAATACTTACAGTAAGTTGGAAAAATCAGCTTCTAGAGGCCAAATGCGCTTTTCTTCTTAATATATACAAGGCCTTTAAGTAGAGAGTGTGCTAACATCTAGACAATAAGAACAGTTATGCTTTTAGTTCTAGTCTTTTGGTTCAAACCAATGAGCCAGTGTGGCCTGATTTTTTCAGTCCTAGAAGGTATGCAAACCATTTTCCTTGTGCTTTCTCTGTACACAATTATTTTTCAGACATAAATACACATAAATAATGCACACAGAGAATCTGAAGCAATTATGCCCAGCTCTCTCCCCCTTCAGGAACTACCCCAAATTAAAAGTATCACACTAAACAGTCTCTGCATTTGATACACTAGATTTCACTTCAGTATGTCACCATACACTGCTATCTCTCTGCAACATACTAACAGAATATGAGCTTTATTTTAATATATAAAGTTTGCGCATAGGTGGCGATCCCAGATTTTCAGGGCTAGATTTTACCCTTAACAATAAAAAAATAAACAGATTAAAATTAAAGGCCACAGTATAACTGCAGCAAACGTGGATTAAATTACCAAATATGAAAACAGATGTTACTGTGGTGAAAAACAGGATCTGTTGAAGACAAGGCATACTCAAAAGCTAGAGCAGTAGAGCTATGCGAGCCAATCCCCAAATCAGTTTGACTTTTTTAAAGAAACAAATACATTTTTTTCTTTTTATCTGCATTTTGGATTTGGGGGTTTAATAGAGTATTAGGTCACATTTTTCATTTATTTCTCTACAATAGGAGTTCTGAAGGAGTGTATTAAAAATACTGCGCCCCACACACCCCCCCCAAACCAAACGAATCCCCTAAGAGCGTCTCAAAATCACTGATCCACATGGGACAAAAGTTGAAGAAAAGAAAGAAAACCACCACCAAATACTCAGCCATCCATCAAAACAAAAGTCATAGGTATTCACAGCCTGGCACACAATTTCCATGCTTTCCTATATGCAGAGAAATATTAGTACTGCCACAGATATTGATGTCAACATAAGATGAGAATTTTGCTGTGTGACACGTTGGCTGGCAGCAAGTAAAGCAGAAGAGCTACCTTCTCTGACCTTTCCATTGCCTGTTGTCACAAAGAGTTAAAGGCTGGCAGACGCATGTATGCAAGAGGATGAGAAACCACAGCAGAACTGTGTAGAAACTTCAACCAGCTCAAGCTTTTCCTTGGCTATTTATACAACACCACATTTCTTCTCATAATGGCATTTCTCACATGGCATATTAACTATTAATACAGTACCAAAATTAACCTATTCTCTTTCAGAAGCTCCACAGAATCGGTGTGACTGAAGTGAGACTCCTCCCTGGGTGCCCAGACTGGATTCCCCTAATCTATTACCTGTCTTCAGGATAGCAGTTGCTAGAAGTGCAGTACATGGCCTGTAGCTCCTGTAACTAGCTGGAGGACAAGGTAGAAATTAAACTGTAACAAGGGCACTACTCTGCAATCCTACAATGCTTTCAAAAGCAGCTAAACTAAAATTCATATCATTACCATAACTTTTTTAAACCTATGAAATTACTTCAAAGTATCTTCTAGGTCATCCGGGAAAGGTCTAAGCTCTATTCTTACTCCATCTGTTCCATAAGTATTATGACTTTCCAGGTATTAAAAACCTCATTTTAAATGGCAGAGAAAAAACATTCAGCAGTGAATCTTTGACAAGAATACTCAAGTCTCATATCAGACTGCTCTGCAAGAAAAAGATAAGCAAAGAGAACATATATATAACACCTGCTCCACAAATACTTAGCATTCGTTTAGGATAAAGAATAGATTATACTGCCAGATGGTAAAATTGTGCAGGTGCCACAAGCCACACCCTTTGAAGTACACTGTCACAAAACAGACAATATTTAGAGGCAATTTGGCTCAGTTGCAAGTAGCCCAGTTCTCGCTATAAATTAGAAGAAAACAGAGTTTATAGGTGTAATAATGAGATCTCACTGGTTTTGTTTCCATTTACTACGGTTAACTTTCAGAACAGCTGATTCTGTAGCCCAGACCTTTACTAGTGGATTGCTTCCTTTCCAGGGAATCTGAGCTAGAGAAGAAGCTGCAGGAGAATGTATGTTCTGAAAGATGGTGTATAGGCAATACCTGCCTTGGTTTGCTACCGGTCTCATTGCTGCAGCTTTTCTAGCCAGTCCTTCAAGGAAAAAAGAACAATTATTTCACCCTTCCTGGCCTGGGGCAACCTGCAGTGATTAAGGCAATTGGTAGTTTAGCAGCTACAGGAAACTATGCAAAACAATCAACTATAAAATTTGACTTTTCTTTGGAAATGTGGCCACTGAGTACCACTGCAGTCAGTTATATGTCATAGGGTCTACTTCAGAAATACTAATTCTTCTTTTTTTCAGAACCTTTATGAAAATGGAACTACAGCTTCTTAATCATTAAAGATCCTTTTGAAAAAGTTGCTAGAAAGCTGCAATAACTAAATTAGCTACAAAAGAGCATACAAAATAGACAAGGTTAAGTCTTATGATAACTCTCTGTTCAGGCTGATCTCAGTCAGTTCTTTCCTGTATGTTTTCAATACTGAATAGAATTCTTCTTGTACAGCTTGTAGTTGCTAGGATTGGTCAATTCTCTTATACCTTTTAAATACCATTTCCTAAACTAAATACCACCCTTCTCAATGAAAGCAAGTCAAGTAATTGGTCATGCTGTTACACCATAATGGATATTTTTTCAGCTAATGTAAATCAATATAGTCTGTAGTCCCACAGATTTACACCCATCCTGGATTTGGTATAACAATTTGTTTGCTATAATATTCCTGTTTTTGTCAAGTGCTCTTTAAAACATTATCTCACCTAGACCTGCAAGCAAGCAGTTGGATAGAAAACTGACATGACAGCTGGAGGTTCTGAAATTCAGTCCAAAAATATCTTGTTCAAGAATTGGTGAAGTGGTACCATTTTCACTTCCATATGCTCCTTTAGTATATAAAAATGCAGGAACTTTAGCACTGTTTAATATAGTTTGAAAATATAATTAAAAGTATTATTTTTGAGCTAATGCAAATACACAATCTCCCTATTTCTTCCCACCCCAAACATATTTTTACAAGCATTTGCTCAACAGCAGCTGAATGTAGAATTGGGAGAGCTTGAGGAGAATTTGAAGATATATGTAAAATCAAAGTCATTCAGTTGTAACGTTACTTCAAATATTCAAATGTTCAAAGACAGTAACACAGCAGCAGAAAATTAACTTTTTTTAAATTCATGTCTTTTCTAAGCTCAAATGGATTAGCAGCAGATTTGAGGTAATTAATTATAATTACAAGTTTCCTAGGGAAACATGGCATAATAGACTCATTAACTCAAATGTTACATTTGTTCTGTGTTTGATTCTCAGATTATTTTAACACAGTGCAACATTTGTTAAAAGTTTTTTGGGCCAGACACCTTTACTTATGCTGAACAGTTGCTCCCTCCATGAGTAGCCCCAGCTGACTTCAAAAGAAAACCCATTTGGGCTCTTAATTAGACATTTTCAGCCTACGAAGGTAAAATTTCTTCCTTCTAGGACAAATTCTGTGGTCTCTATTGAACATCAGTCAGTGGGAGCTTTTCTCTGGGAAGGATCATTGAATCTGGCCTCACAGTTACTTCCCGATAATCTCTTCACTCATGAACAAAAGATACACCACCTAACCAAATACTTAACTAAATAGCATGTGCTATTTAAGAATGCACAGCTTTGAAGTAGTCTTAATAAAGGCCTCAATCATATTTTTAATTTTTCAGCTATCTTCTGTTTGATGATATTGCTAAGCAAAGGAATATTTTACATCCTCATTTCATTATGGAGACATAAATGTCATTGAACTCCTTATGAACCGAATACATAGAGAACTCACTGCAGCCATTACTACACCTAATACATAGAGAACTCCACATAGCTATTAATAAAGCTCCTCATACAAACCACAGCACTCACAGTCTAGACAATGCCAGGAACACGAAAGCTGCCTCTTGGTGCATGCAGAAGACCCCCACTTTGAAACCCTTGTATCATTGTCCTCAGTTTGAAAATCAAGGGAAACCGATGATGCACTTGTCAAAGAAAGTAGCTGCAAAAATGAGGAACTGGCTAATTAAAAAAAGGAATGACTATTTATTTTATGGTCTTACGTGCACTCAGGAAGTTCTGACACACAGAAGAGAAATTAAACAACTTTTCATTTTGTCTCTATGCTTTGAGAACCATGCCCAGTAAGATTACAGATAGGAGAGTGATAGGGCCAGCAGGGATTTCTACCAATTAAGCTTCTACACTCTGGGGGGGTAGAGGTGTTTTTTGAACCACGAGTTATTTTTGCACATATCATGGGCTGCAGTGTCTAGCCACAAAAGGGCTACATTAAGAGCAATGTTACAGGCTTTGCTCAGAGCTTCATGCTTTACTGCAAGTCTAAACCTCTATGAAGATTTCAGTGAGAGAACTGAGAATGCTCAGTTCTGTAATACTATCAAAAGGATGATAGGAGTGCTTCTACCTACCCAACCTTTACATTTTCACAATCAAGGAGAAAAGAAAAAAAAAAAATTACAAAGTTTAATTAACAACGGATACAGCTAGATGACGACAGATTTTGTTCCGCTGCATACTTACTATTTCCTTCCATGTGCCACCTAGCATCCCTAGAAGCTACGATTCAGTCTGTTAATATCTATAGCTAAAACAGGGCTTTTGGATTACCACTTTTTTTTTTTTTTTTTTTTTACATCAAAGGCACTGTTTATAACTGTTCTACATGCAAATAACTGTAGTGTTTTGGGTACCTCTATCATACAGTTGCTTCAGAAAACATCAGTTCAGGAAACAATGGAGTAAACTAATTTTGAGTCTGTATTTCACAGTATTATGAATACCCCATTTTGTAGACTGACAATTCAAAGTCACACACATGCACACAGGATTCAGCAAAGGTAGTTTTCATTTGATAGTTCTACAAGCCCACCAGACAACAGCAAAGGTATCCATTTCTGTATCCACAGACAGCATGGTATAAATTATACAAGTGTGGCACCTATCTTGAATATTCAAGTTCATCTTTAATGGACTAGAATCATGAGGCAATCCATGTATTACTTTACTTTCTTCCTTGTATGGCGCGAAGACCTGTATTTGGCATAGCAACATTTTGGCTTAAGTTTTAAGAATATTCTGAAGCTCAGAGGCTTTAGCAAAAAGTGAACTTCACGATAATATAAAAGCATGGTACTATAAGCATGTGCTTACATGATTTTTTTAGAATCTGGTATTACAGGCAAGACTGACATACAGGGTCAGTTTTTCAGCTTATCAAAACAGGAAAGACTAATGAAAGAAAAAGGCAAAGCTACTTTGATGCAAAGCTATAGAAGATGAGAATATACTCTATTGAGAGACTAATTGAAGCAAAAATTTACTGAAGATCATGAGACAGATTCACACAGTTGCCTGTATTTCAAATTTCTGTGAGGAAAGCAGGTATGGAATCAAACATTTGAAAGGAAGGAAAAAAAGAATGCACAAAGCCACCCTGCCTGAAACTGTCACATTTTTTAATCAAAACACATGGAAGAATT
>JAVJGG010000002.1:5702205-5714079 GCA_035590195.1 Aviceda cuculoides | reverse complement strand
AGATAATTAAACAGAATGTGTCTACCTTTTCCATTTTTCATAATATTTTCTACCTTTATTTTACTCTTTTTTAATGCTAACTGAAATCTTAAAAAGTAATTTAATCTGTTGCTCAGCCTCAGAATAATTTTCTGGTAAAAATAAGCCGTGACCATTCATTTCCTATTTTCACTTACTTCATGTAGGCTATCGAAATGTAGGCACACCTTGTTTTGCTTTCCTAAGGCCAGAAGGGGAACTTGCAAATCTCCTGGGATTCATATTTGGCCTGCTGCCTAAACAACAAAAACTACTTCAGTCAGTCTCAGCACAGAGCTGTTTTACTAGGTTGATACATAAAACTAGGCTTTCCTCCAGTTAAACAACAATAATTTGTTTTAGTTTGATGGGTCCTTCTAAATAATGGTGTCATCAGTAAACATCTGGCTTCTTCCTAGCAGATTAGGCCTCCAATGAGGAAATTGTGTTTATAATTCTAATTTGAAACACAGCACATTAATATGCTGATTCTCATAATGTTTGCCTTAACCTGTTTGGAGAAATTATGACTACAAATATCTTGTACACAACACCTCTAAACTACCAGCTTGTACAAACAACACAAGAGCCGACGCAGTCTCATACAGATGATTAGAACCATTTCAGAGGCAATCATGATTAGTGCTTTGGCTTGAAGCCATATTTTACACATAAACAAAGCATCTGTTTCTGAGTTCCTGTCCCAAGCTAATAGATCCACCTCCACTATTACTAATAAGCCCATTCAAGAGAGCCAGATGGCCTATCTGAAACAGCCCTGGCTTTTCCTAAGCTAGGCAAACCAGAGCCATGGAACCAGAGTTGGCTCCAAATCATATTTCCTTGGGCTCTAGGAGCCAGTAAAACAACATGTAAACTGGCTCCACAAAAGAAGAATACAAATGCTGGTACCATCCATTATTTAGAATTGGTGTGAGGCCAACATCTGCCCCTCCAGATGATCCTTTCATGTAGGTGCAATGAAGGAAGATGAAAAGTACAGTACACTTCTGCAGGAGTTGGTGTATTGCAATGCAGACTGTCACCATTCCTTGCGGGATTTTTTTGCAGACATTGCAAATCCCTGCCTGCAGCCAAGCAGTACTGCTCAGCTGTCCTTGCTGTACATTGTATGTACTTGACAATTGGGTGGTTTTACATATTTAATAAAAGTGTCATATTTAATTAGTAGAACTCAGCTTTAAAAACGGTCTCGTTCTCCTTAGCAGCAACAGGAAGTGTTGAGAGCCAAGCAGAGCAGAGCTTGGCTGGTTCAGTTCTAAGATCTCTTTCTTTCCTGTGACCCAAGTTGTCATTTAACCAGTTCAGTTTCTAAAGTAGACTGGAGTCAAGATGCTCCACAAGCCAAGGAGTTAATGCTGCGGGGAAACTCATAATTGACCTGGCCTAGGAAGAGTATTAGCGAGAAATCTCTTTATATTTTATTTAGAAGGAAACAGACAGGTGGCAGTTAGTGACAGGGCAAGATGGCCATTTAGGTCACCTGCCCCATCAAACCACAAGTATAACGAGAACTCCATCTTCCCCCTTCCACTATGATGCATAGGGTGCTTTGTTCCACTATGCTGACAACTGAAGTTCAGCTCAATGCATGCCTGCCGCATGAACTATCAAAGAGAATTCCCTACACTAGGAGCAAATGAACTTCACTCTAAGAGCAGTAGCAGGTCACATCACCCCTGAAGAAGTAAGGAAGTTTTGCAGAGATAAAGTCCTTTCAGAACAGCACAGCCACAGCGAGCATGCTTCTTGTGTGCTACTATCCTGAAGCTACAGACAAAAAATCCTTTACTTCTGTCTCATGGGGATACCAACAGATTTGCAAAGATATAAACCTCCCCAAACACAGCTATCTTCCCCCCACCTTGCCATCAGAGACAGAAAAATGAATCACTGTATGAGGGGAAAAAAACCCTCATGGAAATGTGCTGAAACAATTGAGGCATGTCACTCCTCTTCATTAAAGGCAGGTTCCACAGTAGTTATTGAAGCTCTCTGGGACCTCTTGGGATAAAAGCCAGAATAGAAATGTGTAAAGTGTTGTTCTTCATTTATTCTCCCCACACTGCCAATCTTGTGAACTACGCACACAGGACGTTCCTTGGTTTTAAAGGAAAGCCCTGAAGAACAGTCACATTTCACAGCCCAGATCAAGTGTGATCCTGAATCTGTGTCACTGTCCTCACTAGCAGCTGAAAACTCAGCTAGACTTTCCTTCAGAGCATAAAGGATTTAGTGAAAGGTGCATAACCAGTATCGTTCTGCTACTGCAAGGATTTCAGCTGTTTTTCCTTGAAGGGATTATTTCAGTGCAGGTAAGCAGGAGTATAAGACTTGAATAAAAAAATCTCTGCACTCCTAGAAATGTAAGAATGCACTACCATATACATATGGAAAGAATGACACACATGTTCCAGGGTTTCTCACTTCATATTTTCAATTGCACAACACCAGGCATTTTGTAGTGGGGGAAAAGAGAGGGGTTTTTTGTTTGTTTTTCCCACTGAGGGGTAGAAAGAAGGGATTAAGTAGAAAAAGGAAGAGGGGAAAAGTGATCAGAAGCAAAACTGGACCCCTTGTTTCAACAGGAAAAGCAGGTTCGTGGTTCTTGCAAACTTCATATATTTAACAAAATAAAATGCATAGCACTGGTACGAAGCACTGTCTACACTAGGCATTACTGAGACTAGCATTTTCTTGCAGGCTTTGCCAAATTCCAAGTTATTTGGAATAAATCTTTGAGATTAATTCTACCCTCTGAGAAAGTTGGTTTAACAGGACAATTGGGAATGAAGTCTTAATCCAACAAAACATCATGTGTCCTGAGCAGCCCCTTCCGAAAGACACTAATGAAATTACCAAAGTTTTTACAGTAACTCACAGCTGCAAGCCCACCTCAGTCTACTGTTTATGGAGGGGTGGGGGGGAACCCAAACAAGCCCTCTGTCATCTCCATAGAGTATGAAATTCTCTGTACCTCTACTGGACAATTACACTGTGACAAAGATGCTGCCCCCACACTCCTCTGCCACAGCAGCCTTATAAAAGGGAATTCCCTCATGGTGCCACTCAGTCCTTGCTTCCTCTAAGACTGATCATGAGATCTTATCAATTTCATCACAGCACAGGGATTATCAATCTAATGAAAAATCCCAATGTGATGCCATTTTTCAGAGAAGCCTTCAAATGGTATTTCCACTATTAATCTATTTAATAAGAGCATAATAGACATATTGTGTAACAGTGTGAAACATCCACTATCACTGCTTTTAACCTGAAGAGTTGAGATCTCTTTGCTTATTACTCCCCACCAAATGTTAATGCACAATTTATTTAATGCCTAGGTTTTGTGTGCTGAATTCGCTCACAATGCAGCAGAGTGTCCCTTGTGATCAAGTGCTCTATTTGCACGTCAAGCATCCTAGTCTATTTAGTCCTATCCCAACTGCTTAATGTCTGAAACAGAAGCATCCACTACACTCTTCTTGATCTAAACAGCTAATTTAATACCCTTGGACAAAAGGCGCCTGGTGTTTTGGTAAGCTCCCATGGGCCTAACTATCACAAAGAAGGGATTGTTGAACACACACATAAAAAAAAGGAAGAGATAGGAGGCAGGCGGTCTGATCTTTATGACCCACTGATTATTCTATCAGTAAGTAGAAGCATAAATCTAGCTCCCAACCTAACAAAATACTATTTTACTTCCCTTTACTCTATATTTTATCTTTTATAGCCAATAAAACATTAAACATTACAAAAGGTTATGTTCTCACCAATATTTTCACTAAATGACAATAAATTCCAAGTTGAGCCAAGCAGAGGTTTCAGCAGCAGCTCTCCTGACAGTTGTTTGACACTCTTCCTGCAATTCACTCTGAATACACTAGTGCCACTAATACCAAGAAAGCCCATCTGGAAAATCTGACACTGAATTTGAATCAGTCTAATGACCCTCTTAATGATTTAATGGCAAATCTATGCGCTAACATAAAGCTGTGCTCTTTTCCAACGATCTGGTATAGTATTGACTGTGGAAAGTAAAATTCCTTCCCTCACCCTGCCTTTTTGAACATCCCCAAACACCAGAATCAGTATCAGCCTTCTTAGCTGACGTCCCTGAGCTTTAGATCAAGGCTCTAGACTTGTCCTGTTTTTTATTCCACATGAATTAAGAGGAGAAAATAAAAAGAATTGTAGGGGGAAAAAAAAAAGGAGAGATGAAGGGACTTCAGAAGGATCAGGAAGGGAGCAGACTAAATCTTAAATCTGCTGCAAAGCTAAGTATTCCAGTTACCTAGACTATATACGTACAAAAGAAAGGCAGAGTGAAAATGGGTCTGAAAAACTATACACATTTTATGGTCCATTGATTTGGGAGAAAATGGCAGAGCATGCAGTCATTTTGAACTGGATACAGGAAAAAAAACAGTCAGAACCACTGATCAGCAAACTCCCAAAAGACTGAAGACATGACAAAGAGCACCGGCAGGACAGACATCGCAGGACAGACAGACAGTTCTCCTATCACAACACAAACTTTCCCCAGTTGTTTCAGTCTAAAGGGTTCACTCAGTCACCAGCTGTTCTGTTTATTCCATGCAGCACTGTATATTGAACTGTGCACTCTCATCTCAGACACCTGGTCTCAAGTTTTCAGAGATTCACTATCATCCTAGTGCAATGCAAGACCAAAATTTGCAGCTCAGACAACTGTGAAAGCACCTGCCCACCTGGGAAAATAAGCCCAGATACTCAGGCTATGAAATTGGATCAAAGCTTCAAAACACACTTCCCAGGCAAGATTTGAGCTGAAACAATCATTAGTGGTCATCAGTCCTGAAGAACTGAACTTGGGAACTGAAAATATTAACGAAAATAGCTCATCAGCGGTTGTAGTAGGGTTGCTATATCAGGAATTACTTAAGAACATATTTTTTTAATTTAAAAAGAAGAAATGAATCTCTAATTTAAAAGAGAAACTGAGGCATAGATAAGCTAAATGACAGATAATGTCACACAATAGATGAAGAACGGGGGAACCGCAACCAGATAATGCTGTCCCACATAGTGTTTCTTTTTTCCTTCTATCAATGAGTCCAAACTGCTGCCAGACTAATTACACAGAGAACAGTATGCCTTAGTAAGACTGTTTTAAAACATGTGTTCATTGCTGGGAAAATGTAGAAAATGTTAGAAAGCATCTTGTTGGGGGGGGGGAGAAGAGGACAGCTACGCTTAATAAAACACATTAACTACTGTATTAATCCTGATTCAAGAGGATTTTCACAACCCAATTCATGTCTGTCTATAATTGGTGATGACTCATATGATCCTTTCAGTTATGATTTTTTCTGAAACAATGAGATTTTCTAGTGGCATTAGAATATGTGATGATGAAGACTAAGCTAAGAAACAAAGAAAATCTGAGATCAAACAGCCAGGACATCTGCAAGCCCAGTATCTGCCCTGTTCAAGAGAAACTCCGAACAAGGTCAATGGAGCACTGTTCTGGCTGACAGGCCCGCAACACTTCAAAATCTGGTAAATACCTGATATTAGGAGGCAGTCATACAATATGAGACTAAGACACCGAAAGGTATGTAGACACCTAATTCCCATTGCTAAAAATGACAGGTCTAGATCTTCAAAGACATTGGAGAGCCTAATACTCTGCATTGAATACTGAAGATACAGGCTTGAATTTATAGACGACTCAAGACTTGAGCCGAGCATTTCACTTACTTGGACAGCTCAGGCAGGCTCTTACAGCTTAAGAGACACATCACACCAGGGATCACAGTATTACTTTCCCACCTTTCGGATTTTGCTTGATAAATTACACACAACATTCCCTTCTTTTCTTTCTAATATTTAATCAGAGCAAATAAATCTGTATATGTGAATTATCTGCTACTTACCCAACCTTATGTCCTTTTAAAATACACTTCTTGCACACAGAACCAAGAGAGGCATCTTTGCAGCTTATTCATCTAACATCAAGGTGCTTTCTGAGCTATGACCTACACTTATCTAACATATATGCAACACAATTCATTAAAACAAAAGAGAGAGAAAAGTACATTGCAGCTTCTCTTCCTAGGTTCTGTGCTGCTGAGTCTGAGCTCAACTCGTGCACACATGGTCAGCCTCTGAATAATTTGTCAGTTCATCAGTTACCTTACTGAAATTCATTACTTTGAGCCTTTTGGCTCCTACCCAGTTCCAATTACTTGTTTTAAAACACTGCATTAGCATCAATTACAGACACAGCACCTTATTCCTGAAATAACTGCACTTCTGATTTCTCTCCACTATCCTGTCTTCTGTGGATGGCAATAAATGGTGGAGGGAGGAAATAACTGAAAAAGTCAAATCCCACCTTATTAGTTTTTTATTTTCTTCTACATGACACACACAAACTAATATAGCTCATATCCAGGCAAGTTTTGAACTGACAGGCCAACCCCATTCTCCCAAAGTAAAATAAAATAGACCAAGACAGAAGAGGAACAGAAAAAGGAGGAAAATTGTCTCATCTACCCACGTTAAACACGTAGCATTAGACTTGCATGTAATCAGAAAATAAAAAGCAGTTGCTTTAGTAAGACTTTCTTCATTAAAAAAAAGGAAAAAAACCCAGTCTGCCACTGTCCCAGATGTAATAATACATCAGCCTCTTCTCACCTTGTTTTACCCCAAAGATTTACTAAATAAAATCCTTTAATATAAAGGGTTTAAAAACAAACTATTAAAACCTGGAAATGGTGGGTGCATTTGCAATACGCAAATTTGCAAGAGATCAGAAAAAAATCCTCACGTAATCCATCATTTGCAATAATAGCATTATGATGTAGTCACAATTGAGAACCACTATAGAGTACAATCTGCTTTCTGCATTTCTACTTACAGGGAGAAACTTTCCTACAGTGAGGAAGGAAATTCAGAACTAAGAGTTCACAGTAAAATCCAAAACACATCTAAAAAGCTCCTAACACCATTTTTTTTTTTTGAATGGGGAGGAAAAAATAGAAGTGGGAAAGAATTTAGATCCCCTATTATTAATGTATTTCTTGTACAATGCCAATTGTTGCTGTACTGATATACTTAAATACATCATTGTTAATACATTTGTAATAAGTTAATAGCAGTACTATCTCAGAAAAAAAATTAATTTACTATATAATCATAGGAAGCCTACAAAGTAATACTCAATTCATGTTTTTATTGCAAAATGTTTTAAAAAATATTTTTCCAAAATATTTACCCATCTTCAGTGCTTCATAAAGCTAAAAGATTTTAGAAAGATTTTTTGTTGTTGTTGCATTTGTTTTAAAATCAAACACTACTAAAACTACTTTAAATAAAGCTTTCTCTTTCATGGAACATAACTTCAAAACATTTAGTAAATTCAACTGTTCATAAGACAACCATTTTGGATCAGGTAATCCATCCTGATTTCTACACTTAAGTGACAAAATAGATTTAATGAGTATTCTTTCAATAATAATAATAAAGCAGATTTTCAGATAAATTCTGCATATGCTTAAAAATAGCCTCCACAAGTCGTAAAGCTTGTTTTCACCTTACAAGTAAACCATTAACCTGAAAATAAGTAGGTATAAACCAGCCAGATAAGGACACTTAGCAAAGGAGAGAAGAATATTGGCCAAATTACTTAGTTCAGTCAGGAATTCACAAGCAACATACTCTGTTCCACATTTAACATACCTGCAAATATTCCTTCCAGTCAACCTTTTAAAATAGTGAGATGTTTTTTTTTTTTTCTGTTAAGCATTAAACAGGACCTTAAATACACCATACTAAAAAAGTTCAATGAATATCTTCTTAAGACACTAAAAATGAAAAAGCTGAACATAAACAAAGTCACCTCACGTAACTGAACAATTTTTTTCTGTATTAAAATTTTAAAAACATTCCCCATTGCGAGCACATCAGTCAGAGTGAGAAGGAAAGGAAGATTAATACACATGAATAAATGGAAATATCTCCTTTAGAAAAGCTACTTTAAAGGCATGTATTTTATTGTTAGTAAAGACAGTGAAAATACAAAGCGTGTGCAATTGCTAGCAATTAAATTCTACAGTGCTAATATGAATACAGCAAAAGATATGGTGATGTATTTAATTTTCTACAGAGAAAATAAGAATGAGTACCTGTTTTAAATCAGGAAGCAGCAGATCATTTCAAGATCAAAACCACTTCCTGTTAAAGAAAGGGGAGAAAATTCCTTTACAGTTATTATCATTATTCCACTCTTTGAAAGGTTATTTATAGAAAACCTTTCAGTTTTGAAAATTCATAACATAATTAGAATATAAGAAATCATTTGGGTTGCCTACGCCTAAAAAAGAGTAATTATAAAATTTGGTTAAGTACTGCAGAAAACATAGCCAATTTCTAGATACAGAAAAAATACTGGAAGATGAAACTGAATTTTTGACATGAAGGCTTAGAGTCAGGGAATGTAAATGTTTGGAGAGAGCAGAGTTCATAATATATAGAGACATACGTTAGGATTTTTTGTGTTTTGTTTTGTTTTGTTTTGGCTGCAAGAATACTTGACGCTTTCTCTGAGCTCCCTCTCGTGAGCAGTCGCTGACAGTGCACCAAAAGCATCACCAACAGCAGGACTCGAGTAACAAACATTATGAGTTGCAATTTCATATTAAGTTACTTGTTTCTTTAGTTCCCCAAATAACCTTGCAAATAGAAATGTTTGGTTGCAAAGATATTATCCAAATACAGTTATCTTTCCCTAGAAGGAACAGGATATAAACAGAGAGACACCCCACCTCCACCCCCCCAACCAAAATCCATAATCTGCTTCTCTATCTGGTGCTTCTGAAGAGCTCACCACCCATCACTGCAGTGAGACAAAATTACACTTGAGGAACAATCTTTAGAAACAGTCATAGCAGTGTTCAGAGAGCAAGGATTACCCGTTTTAGAAGTAAAATGATACATACCTTGTTAACATTAATGAAAAAGGTATTTTAAAAGCAAACACTTAAAGAAAGCTTATATCTTGCAAGGAACCTTTTCTTTTACCAGGATGTAAATGTTGGCTTAAGTTTTGACTGAACTACAATTTATTTTAATTAAACCATTCTAAATCTGTTTCTCACTTGTAAGACATCTTGCATTACTCCTTATCAATGTACTGCAATAATAAACTGCTGTTTTTATAAGATGTTTAGATGCTGTGCAAGTGGAGTTTCAAATTGCAGAAATACAGATTTTTGCACCAAGGAACTAGCACAGCCTAGTACAGGCCTGACAGCTATTTCACATTTGCAAGCAGTTGTTGACTTTATCTTACTCTGAATTAGACTGTTTAGACTCTGACTTGGATGAATTCCTCTGAAATCTGAGGAAGGGAATTCTGTACAAGGAACAGTGAATATCACCCTTATGCATACAACTGGAAACCACACCAAGGAAACTAACCACCTACAGCCATGCTAGAAACACCATTACTTTGTTAGTAGATGTTTAAGTTGATACTTGCCTAAAGGTCCACTTCTTTAGCCCTATATTCCAATGTCTGTGTTACACAGCAGGTCTGATAGGAGACTAGTACAAATCCAATTAAATACTACTACTACTATTTGTTGCGTAATTTGGGATAGTCAAAAAACCAGTACCAATTAAGTATACAGTATCAAAGGAAAACTTTTTGTTGTTGCATGTGTTATTGGAATGGGAACTCCACAGAGCAAACACAAACTACAACAAGATCTGACCTGAAAAAAACTGAAACTTGACCCTTTCTTCACACATTCTTGGGATAGCAAAGATTCGTAGAGGCAAATTTTAATTATTTTTTTTTCTTCTGAAGCTACATAGGTAGAGTAACAGGCTAAATTACATCATCAACAACTGAAAGTTTATTTTTTTCAATCATGTGTTTAATTTTCCAGGTATTCTTCAAGGTATTCCTGACTTTCAAAGTCCCAGAGACTTGATCTTTTGCAATACGTATCCATAGACAGGGACCTACCTTGAATATTTGCGAGCCTGCAACCAAATGACAGGATCAACACCAGAGCCTGCAAATTTTTCGTATCTGGAACATCAGTAAGCCAGTAATACAAAAAAAGAGAAAGTTTATAAAAAAATAAACAATGCCAACAAACAACTTTAATTACATTCTAGAAAGCTTCTAGATGTCACAGTAGACTAATTTGCTTTCTAGTCTACAGTCAGTGAAAATGGTCCTGGCCTTTGAAATCATGCCGGTTTATTTAACACTGCGTTGCTCCCAAAGAAAGACTGCCTGCAATTTTGAACATCCTGTAGCAGTGAGACAGAGCATGCTAGCCATCAAATCCTAGTTGTTCATTCCCCTGACTGGAAAAATGCCTGCCATTTGATTTCTTTTATAGAGCCACATTTGAGCAAGCAAAGTTTATAGAGATGACTTACCTAATTAGATTCAAAGAGTGATTTGCTATCTCAGCAATAGTTTTTAAATGTACAAATCTAGACAGAGAGGCATTTTGTAAACAGGTGTGAATGACACTGCTCCATCAGGCATTAAATTGGAGCTGCTCCTGAAAAATACCATGATTTGTGCATTTAAGTTACTGATATTTTATCAACTGCAGTGTTTTTACACCAAGTATTCCTTGTGGTGTAAAGCCAGTAGTATTTCAGGAAGATCTCTCACCCTTTTAATAGCAGCATGAAACAGGCTACTCTGTGCTTCTCATGTCTTTTCTGAAAGGTTGATTCAAAAAGCCTCAAAATTATCTCGAAAAAGTATATCAGCCTTTGAAGTGGGGCTACAAACCAGGTAACGCCTGAGGGAAACACCTGATACTTGCAGGCAGTTTTGTATTTCCAAAGGAACAATGGTTGGAAAAGGAAGAAATTATTTTCTCTTATGACAATTATTTCACATTTAAGCTTACAGTTGTACCCAAGGCCTCCGTGCTAGGCAGCATGTGGATACACGAGCCCCCAAAGAGCACTCACGCTTGGCCCTTGCAGCAAGATGGCTGCTCCCCTCAGCCTTCACGCTTGAGGGCCCAAATGCAACACTCACAGCTGGAGAGAAAGCGTTGCTCTTTACACCATTTCCCTAACATTTGGATATGACTTTCATACAGTAGTAGGAGATAATGTTACGGTAAGACAAGTGCACGCTGCCGGGTGACCTGACTTCACCGCGGCTACAACTACAGACTGAAATACCTGTCACCACATGGAGGGAGACAGGTGCCCCGGCCGCCCACCACAAAAGCGCAGTGGCACGGCGAGGGCCTGCAACTCCCGCCCGCGGCTCTTCGCTGTCTGTGGGCGCTCCGAAGCCCCCTCAGCCGGACGCCAGCCCGCACCGGTCCCAAGACGTCGCGGAGCTTCTGTCAGCCTCCGCGGCGGGCGACCAGCGCCTTGCGGCGGGCACCGCAGCCCCGCCGCGGCTGGGGACGGCCCAGCCCCGCCAGCCCGGCCGCCGGCTCTGGCCCCGGCCCCTGCTGGCCAGGCAGGCAGCAAAGGCAGCCCCTGCCTCCGCACCCAGACCTGCTCTCAGGGGAGCGGGGAGGGCGGGAAGAGGCAGGGCGGGAAACTCCCTCTTCGCTGACAGAAGCAGCACCCGCTTCGTTGGGCCCTGCTTGGCGGCCTGGCCCGACATACCGTAGCGTGCCCCAGCTCCGGGACTTCTGAAGGAAACGCCTCTGTTGCGGACAGACAGGCTGTTTTAAATGTTTAAGAGGGATTCACAACTATTCGCCCCTCGCACACAGGCAGGAAAAGGTGGGGCTCAGGTTTTAGTGTCACTTATTTGAGGAGAAAAAAAGGGGGGGGGGG
>JAVJGG010000002.1:5680281-5702163 GCA_035590195.1 Aviceda cuculoides | reverse complement strand
AAAAAGGGGGGGGGGGGGAAATCAAGAGAATGGTTTTGCTTCTGTTGAAAAAACTGAATCATTAAACAGGGAAGGGCTTCGAGGGAGGAAGATAAGGTTTCAGCCTCAAGCAGTGAACCCTGGGAGGAAAAAACCAACAAAGAACATGGACAGCGAAGGCTAAATATGTATCAGTTGTTCACACAGTTTTCAAAATAAAGGTCTGAAACACTTCAGTTTTATTTATGTTTTATTAGAAACATCACACAGAGAGGCAGAGTCTCTCACAAGCACTTGTAACCTCATTTATCTTTGGAAGGTTAGTTTCTCTGGCTATGCACACTGTTAGGATCTTTGGCAGAGCCAAGCAGAGCGCTGCTGCGGAGACAAGCACGCACAGCACCAGAAAGCACACTACATCAGTGCTCTTGCAGATATAAAGGCAAGTCAAGGTTAGCTAGGTGAGTCAATCTTTTCTAGGATTACAATAGAACGAAGAGCAAAAAAGGCATGTCTCTGGATTTGGGTTTCTTCCCTCACAGCTTTCAGTCCTCTCCACCACACAGGTTCAGCAGCGCCCTCTGATAATCCCCTTTTGTGTCTTGCTGTAAAGCAAGGGAAGAAAAACACAAAATACATATGAGGAAACAGTCACAAAACACGAAAGTATATGCATTCGATTCTAAAGCTGTGGGACAGACTATGTTTTGCAGTTGAAGCCTCGTCAGCCTGGAGGAGACTATCTAGACTGAGTTTTACTTATGTGTGAATTGAAATTATTTCTCATTCTTGCAATACAAATGCAAGGCCAAGAAGGGAGAGAAATTTTCTTATGAAAAAGTAACTCAACAAAGGAAAGCTGAAGGACTCGATTCTGTTCCTTCTCGCCGATCACCACAAAAATCATACACGAAGTTCACTATTTTGAAAATTTGCATATAACCTAAAATTGCCATCTTCAGGAAAAGATTCTGGCTTAAGATTTTGACTTAACTTCATCTACACAAGGAAGAATGTATCATATGTTGTTGTGAGGGTGGGTAGAAGACCAGTTTTTAAACAGGTGCACAAGCTCTTTACCTATGCCCCAAGTTAAATAAAACCTAGCACCTATTGCTCCTGCCCAGTCACAGAAATGGACAAAAAAAATCACTCAAGTTGAAAAGCCTACTCCTTGAGCACTGAAATGAAGGGGAGCAGGAATTTAGATGCTCTATTTTCACTCAGCAATTGCAGAGCAGTTCTGGTTTTTCTTTTCTTTTGGTCTGAGGATAGGAACAGGTGAACAGAATTTTCCTTCATAACACATCAGCTGATTGCACAAAGCCTACATATACCCTCAAGTGGCTGCCAGGAGTTGTACTAGCTGTAGACTGCAAAGTTAAAGTTGGGGTTTTTTAATAGTGCATGGATAACAATGTATTATTCTCCCTGCAGCCTCTAAAACGCCTCCCGTGAATTCTAATAGTAGGATGATTAATCCAACGAAGACTGCTGCAAAAGTCCATACAACTGATATGAAAAGAAAGCTGAAAAACTTACCTGGATGAAATAATAGAGGGATTTTCCATATTTCCTCTTGAATTCACTCTTAATTTTCAGCATGTCAACCTCGCAGCGGGAGACCATAATCCTGATCAGAACCTTGTCACGGGTTCCCTTGCCCTACGAAAGCAGAAACACATTTAGAACTGTAATAGCTGAAATGCATAAAAGGCCACCATACCTAACTGTAAGACAGCAGACTACAGGCAACTGAGATGTAGCAATAAAAGATACAATGAATTAAGTCTTCTAACTAAGGTCATTATCATGATCCAGGAATTTGAGCATGAACATACCCTTCTCATCAGCAGTGTTTGACCAACTTCCAGTCACAAATCTAGCTACTTACGACTGTAAGCAGCAGTTCTGGTTCACTAGGAGGTCTTCCTGGTATTGCCTAATGCCTGTCACTAGGTCTTTCTCTTTCATCCCTTTTCTTGAGAAAATGTTTTGAGGCAAATTTAGTGTCTTATTTTGGCATGTTAATAAGCAGCTTTTTCTGCTATCAGCTCTTGGTGACCTGCGAAAGATGTGTCTACTTTGCTAATTATAATCAACTGATCTAATAAAGATCATTATTATGATTTTCCCTATACCAGATGCATCTGAATAGATGGTCTAGGCTTGTAACTGGTAAAGAATGCTTTTGAACAATACTAAGTCATTGTTAATTTAGTCATCGTGCCAGTCATCATATGAATAAAAGTGCCTAAAGGAATCAATATTTCATGAAACAATGGCAAAAAAAAAATTAGTAGAAAGAAAGAACAGTCTTCCCTACCTTCATGGAATCATACAGTCTGTCAGCAAAATACAGCTGCTTGTTCTGAATGCACTGGACTGGAGAGAGATAAGAATAGTTAAACATCCTGCCCATACATGGAAGAGCAGAACACAGAATCTTGGAGCCATTTTAAAGACATGATAAGTAGTCAAAATAAGGTTTTCTGCAAAAGTTGCTCCAAAAGGGGACATAGAGAAATTATTTTTACCTGAGTTGTTACCTAGAAGTTGTTTGTCTAAGCTTGTGATTGAACCACAAATACTTACAATCTGAGAAAGTATTTCCCTCCATTGCTAGTATTGTTCCAGAATGCTAGCCCTCCTCCACATACACCACAATTCATTCTCCCACTTCTATAAGCAACCTCTTTTCTGAAAACACTCATTGTATGCTAATCCATGAGAAGTCTCCCTTTCAAGGCTGAGCTCTGTTTATTCTCCATTTGCATTACAGAGCTCTCAGTTCAACCTTAGTCTGAAATGGATTTTCCTCTTAAAGAATTTCCTTTGAAACTTGGCAACATCCTTGTCATCTTCATCTCATGCCACAATACCAGCCTTATAGCTTACCTCCCCATTTCAGAGAATTCAGTGCCAAATCAGCTTTTTTATTAGCCTCTAGCATCCTCCACTGCCCATCTTCTGTCACACACACACACAGTTCTCTCTCCAGCCTACATCTATATCGAACACTTAATGTGTTCCAACCTTTTTGTTTGTTTGAGGAAACAAACATTAAGGCTCTGCATCAAACAAAAGTGGAACTAACAACAGATCACAAAACACATGCATTCTTACTTTCAACTGGAAAGCAAGGTTTATATTTTGCAGAGGGCAAAAATATGCTACTTCTCAATACCTGTAATATCCTAAAATACACTGATGGAACCAGTAATACCAGCACGTCCAGTTTACTTCTTATCCAGCAACACAGAGGAAGTTGGGCTCTATCCTTATCACGATACACTGCAAGAACACTGAAAAGATCCTACCTAAAGATAGTCTTTACTTCAGGGCAACTCACCAAGATTAAGGAAGGCATTCTCCAGATCTCCCTTAACCTCCTTCTTGATGCTCTCCAACATATCATATGGGCTGTAGCTCTTGTACCTCTCAAACACTATCACAAGAAAGAAATCAGGTAAGATCAAAACCAGACCAAGAACTGGTAAAAGTAACCACCTAGATCAAAAACATAGACAGCAATGCAGTGACACGTGGTTAAAAAAAATATCTGTCCAAGTGCTTCTGAGAACTTTATCAAAGCACAGCCTAAGTTTGTCAGCTGATAGCAAAGTTTCCATGCTATGACCTTTTTGTTTTACTTGAACACCTCCATAATCTGGAAAAATACCGTATTAATCCTGTACTAGTATTTTTTGAAACAACAGTGATTTAGGCCCTGAAAAGAAAAGACTTCAAATGGCTTTCCCATGTGCTTCTTGCAGCAATGTCAGAGCTGCTTTTGAGAGTCTTCATTGTCAGATTTAAACACATGATATAGCTAAGCTACCCTAAGACAGAGGGGAAAAGCTAAAGGACTTCTCAAGGTCTCCTGCAGCCGTGTTTTCTAGATTTGTAACATTTTTGTTCTTAGTGTATGTGACATATAATTGAGCACTGTTACACCTGCATAAAAAAGAGCTCTTTACATACATTCTGTGAGATTAACACATCCACAGACATAACTATATTTTTTAAAAAAATTAACAGCTTGGACATGAATTAACATTTATGAGATCTCCTATGTTTTACGAGTGCTTTTCACACTCATTTCAATCATATCCGGGACAAAATAGTTTCCACTTCAGTATAACTTTCTCTTACGGGAAAAAAATAAATCTGTCTCTTGAATAGTACCTTTCTGCAGGTGGGGGACACTTCTTTCAGTCATAATGTTGATCCATTTGGGGACATCAGTTCCCTTTCTCTTCACACCAGCATCATAGAGCTCCTGGGGTTGGAATGAAAAGCAAACTCATGAAAATCAGGAGTTACACAAGGAGCCATCACAAATGTATACTATTTCCTTACTAGAAAACAAGCCCTACTGGAACTATGTCAGTGGGAGAAACACATAAGGACACATGATTAAGCAGACCACCAGGACAAGATCTATGGATCTAATCTGAAACTAAGACTAATTACTTTGTATTTACCTCTATCTACAGGTTTTACTCTGGATTTAGCTCTGTTTACCTCAGCAGAGCTGCTCTTGACAGATACATATGTAACAAACAAGCACTAGCAGCCACTAAATTCAATGATACTTCTCTCAATCTTACACAAATACGTGGTTGCAGCCAGTCTTCACAATGTTATGTGTTTCCTTTTGTTACAGGCTCTCTTTCTCAATACGCCTGTGGGAAATACCAGAGAGCTTCTGTATAGGTACTTGTGGGTAAGTAGCCTGTGAAAACTGATAACTAAAGGTAATCAGGATCTTAAGCAGCAGACACCTTGACAGTATGCAAACATTACTGTGCAAGACAATCTGAAATATGCACACCTACTTTCATAAACGCTTCTCATTCCCATATTTGTACTTTCAATATCCCCCAAAGCTTGATCAACTTAAGACATTTAATGGTCATTACCAGCACTTACCCTAGCATCTTGGTCAATCAGCTCATAATCAATCACAGAGGTATCTTCACACCTTTTGCCCTTCAAACAAGGATAGCAGTATTTAGAAGAGGTTTAATAGACAGTAAGCAGTTTGCTATATGCATATTCTTTTCTCTTTGATTTTTTTAATCTGAATTTGCTAAATGAGTAACAGTATGCTCCACCCCCATTATGAAGCTGCTGCTATGAATGCTGCATTTCTGTCAAAATACTTTGCCCTTCAACATTTGAATATTTTTTTCCCCCAAAAGACAGTAAAAATATAAGGAAATTTAAAAGTGAATCAGAAATCCAATTGTTTTACTGGCAGCCATCAGTTGGTTGCCAAAGGGCAAGCACTTTAGGAAAAGTGGAACAATATGAACAGACCTACCTTTGCCAGGGCAACCATTAGCTTGCGGAAGTCACCAGACGTGTCCGATATAATGTCCTTTTCCAGCTCTGTCTTGTACACTAGAAAACAAAAAATTCTCTTCAAGTAAATGCTGTCCTACAAATACTCCTTTAGAAGAAAACCAGCTGCTAATTACTGTGTTTTATGCACATAAACAAACAGCTACAATCTAAGTCACACGTGGAAGACAACGAAAACAAATGCATGCTTGCATACAACAAAAAAAATGTTGCTACCAGCTAGTCATGAGAGTTCTCATGCAATGAAAGTCTGTCATGGAAAGATAACAGGAAAGCCCGAGACTATTAAAAGGAAGGGAATATATATATTTTTTTTAAAGCTCAATATCTTATTAGATCATTCTTAGCTACCAATAGATGTTTGCTTGTTTGATAAACATAGCATTTAGGCCACCTCCACTGGTGGATTTATGACTGGATAAATGCAATTACAAGTTTAATGTAAAAGACAAAAGCTGTTATGATAAATCAAAGGAATGCTGTGTGTGATTCTAGTCTGGTGTCTAAACATTTTAATTGCTTTCCAAGCAGTCATACTCTATATTACAAAATCACATTCTCTCTTCAACAGCAACCTAATCTACAGCAGCAACATTCTCTTTGCTGAGACATATTAGTTTTTTCAGTACTGGCCATCAAGACTACATTGGTTTTGCTTGTCTTTTTTGACTTAGCCAGACCTTACCAGAACCGCCGGACAACTGTTAAGCATTAGCACACAGCAGTTCCCTACACTTCAGTCTATTTGTGGTGAAACTCAACTCTGAAGCTCAGGGAAACAGGCACTGGACAGCTGCACTACTGAATTGCAATAAACCCAACCAGAATGGCCAATATAAAAATATAAGGTATATTAAAGGAAAAGCAATATTTTTTTGAGGATGGATCTTAGATCACTCTTATATCTACTTATAATCAACTAAGAATTATAGCTTCAATCAGATAACATGCTTTAGAAAAGCTGAAAAACAGCATACATGCTTTTATTTCACGTCTTTTCTGGCAAGTCTACCAAATAAACTTATAAGCATGCTTGAGTCACCTACTTATTACATAATTGATCCTAGAATCCATAAATCTAACATAATTAATTCTGTGACTATGCACAGAATGCATGTAGCTTACAAAAAACCTCATTTAGATAGAATTTACATGAGTAGTAAATGTTCTCCAATTTGTTTGCTACCAAGCAACGAGACGAAACTATACACACAAATATCAAGGACACCAGCACAAAATACTATCTTATGTCCAACTGCCAGAGAATCAAAGCAGATGTTGTGTAAGCGACTCTAATAATCAAATTCACACTGATGGGAACTTATCCAGCTAACTTAGTGTAAAAACATAGTACACCGAGACTTTCAAAGTAAACTTACTTTCCCTGTAGACTCTGTTAATTTCACTAAGCTCCTGATTTGTTCGTGAGCAGATGATTTCAATGAGTGTGTCTTCATCGGTTCCCAGACCCTGCAACACATATATGATTCAGTTAGGTGCTAGAAATGAACAGGCATGCTTGAACGGTTTAAAAATATTTTACAGACATCTCCTTTCTCCCACTCTAACAGTTTCATAATGATTCAGGGATATTTTTTGCTAACTGTACCTGAGAAACCCCAGATGAAACTTTTTTAGCTGCCAAATACTACTCCAATGGTTTCGAGATCCTGTAGGTACCACCTCTGGGCAATGTGCATTTGCTGCGAGTGTCTGTAACACTCAGTAGCCTCTCCACAGCGTAACTGGATGAGATCAACTTATCATGGTCCACATGTGATTGTTTTCTGTCCATTAAGAACATGGGAAGAAAATCTGATTCTGAGCACGCAGATGGGCAGCAATCAATTTGTTCTTTCCTGTTTGTCTTCCCCACCTCCAGCCATACAACTCCACCACTATAAATGCAAAGCCAAGGATGACACCATCATTAGCCTTGGCCTTGTCTCCAACTCAGCAAAGATTTAAGCACGTTCTGAACTTCTAGCTAATAAATAGCCCCTCTTGAATTGTCCATATTTTCCATGTACTTCACGATGCACAAATACAGATGAAACAATATTACTATTAGCTATATTAAGAAATTAAAATTTATTTAGTATGATGAACTAAATATTTAGATTTTAGATTTTTTTGAACAAGCTGAATGAATTGAGAGGTCTTATATTTCAAAGCTACTTTTGTGATCAAGGTCAAACAAGAATCAGTAATTTGAACCAAGCCGCATTACTGTTTAAAAAGTAATATAGGTATTATCACTGCAAGAAAATTAAACGACATCAAAATGTATCATCTATCAATTAAGCATTATAGCAACTCAGATACTCCAAAATAATGTGGCTTGATCAATGTGCTCTAAACCTTGTTCAATTATTTTATATAGATAAACAGCCAAATTAAAAAAAAATTAATTAAAAATTGCCAACCGCACTGCGATATTCTTGCTCCTGGAGAAAGACAGAAAACTCTGAAGGACAGGCTCAGAACAGAAGATTAACTTGGATGAGTTGAAGATGCTTCTCTCTCCAGTGACCACTAAGGATCTCTGGGTTACTAGTTGGTAAAGCCATTTGGCAGCCAGATGCCTCAATATTTTGAAAAGAAACTTTAAAAAATAGACTCCACTGGTGATTTTTTCATTCTGTTTTGTTACTTACCAATGAATTATGTTCATGCTAATCTCATTACCCTGATCTTCCAGCATCACCAGCACACAGAAAAAACACCGTTATGCCTCCTGTTAGGATGTTGTTTGTTAAGCCCATCTGTAACAGAATGTCATTTTGTATGTGGCAAAAATGGGCATGGTTTCCACAGGACTGCAAGAAGAGTCTGATGGGTAACATCTCGGGAAAACTTCTCATGCTGCAGTCTTTCACATGTGGAAAACGGAGGTAATTATGTGGAAAACTACCCTCTTGGAAAAAATGTCTCTACTGAAGGGAGGAGGAGAAAAAAAAAAAACAAACTAAACCCAAGCAATTCTATAAAAATGTCTCACAGCTAAGAGAATTAGGATAGCTTTCCACAGAGTGGTTCTAATAGGTATCTGGAGAAGAAATAAAGGCTAACAAAATTTAAGATTTTCTAAATATTTCTGAAGTATTTTGTAAGAATGTCTACCAGAAAAATAATTAACTCCTCAGTGAGAGTTTTGCTTTACCCAACTTTGATTCCCATGTCATGCTTATTAAGCTGTATGTATCAAGTCAAACCTTAAGCTCAGGCAAATTCAGCTTAGACTAGGTGCTTGGGAGTTGAGAATAGCTGATCTATGGAGAGAATAGAATATTCTACATTTGTGGCTACTCTGAGGTAATGGCTTGGTCTTCTGGCTGTAAATACAGCATAAATGCTATATAAATATATGGTCATCCTAAATATAATATATCAGATGTAAGACATCAAAAAAACCCCCCAAAACAAAACAACAAAAAAACCCCAACAAAAACCCCAAAACTAAACTAATCTGATTCACAGTAAATTATGGCTAGCCTCTACTTAAACCAGAAGAGGGCAGCATGTGATTATTCAAAGAAGGGATTTGGCCCATAACTGAAGATTTACCATCTCCATACTGGGTTGGTTTTTTGGGTGTGAGTTGGGGTTTTTTGGTGGGGTGGGGTGGCAGAGGGGGTGGTTTTGTTTGCTTGTTTGTTTTTAATAGTCTGGAGAAATTAATTGGTTTTTTGTCTTGTTCTGAATTTCAACAGATATATTTTAATATAAAAAAAAATTAACCTGATCAAGAATGTTCAGAATTGAAGTGATAGTTATAAATACAAATTCCCAAACCTTCATTTGCTTAGAAAGGTGAATGCACTGGCATGAGCACCTCTCAAAAGTCTTGTTTCAGTGGCCTGCAGAGTGGGTATTTCTAAATCAGCAACGTATTCCAAATTTGCCTGTGATTGTAGGGGACTGAAGACAGTTACTCACTGCTGCACTTTTTCTCCAAAACCTGCTTTTGATGCCCCATTCTCCTCCTCCTCGTGTTCTACACAGAGACATGTCTGGTACAGGACGTTCTTTCAAGATCAGTAATATGACCCAGTAACTGGAAACTACTGTTTAAGCCTATAAATGCTAGCAGAGAATTTAATAGCTCCAGCTAACAGCTGCTCTCTTAATGTTTTTTTGTACTATGAACATGTATATTGTTTTTAAGAGCAGTCAGCAAAGCAGCAACCAGCTAGAGCAGCTTATCAGTTATTCCTGACCGGATGAAAATGATATTTTTCCTTAAAGAGAGGATTTAATTATCAGTTTAAAAATCACATGGTTCCAGAATTTCTCTCATTTTGGATGCCTTGCAGCTGGATACTTAAACTGTAGTACTAAGCAAAAATAATAACCAGGGGACACGTTTGAAAACTGTGGCCTTGGATATGAAGTCCATACTCATTCCTGAGACAGCAACATCAGACTAACATACTTAAATTTCAAAACTCATTTACCTTCATAGCAGCTTTCAATTCAGAGGCATCATACTGTGCTGGTGTCTTCAGCAAGCCCAAGATCACTGCCTCCAAATGACCTGACAGAGCAGACTTGAGAGCTGCAGAAAGTTCCTGTAAAAAAGGAGGGATGAAGGAAGAAAAAAAACTAAAGCTCACTTCTGATCTCCAGAGAATTCAGCCTGTAGTGTTTTAAGTCTCCAAGCCTGCAACAGTATTTCTTACACAATTGACTGACAATGAAACAGAACACAAAGAGCTTTTCTTTTTTGGAAGCCTAAGAAAGAAATTAGGGCAAAGAAATTTTTTCTCATCCTTTGAAAATAAGAAGAAATCCACTGGTGGCTGACAAAGTGCTGGGAAGCATGGTGCAGACACATCTGAACAGCTCTGCTCCAGTCACCTTGTTGGAGCTAATAAGCACAGATGGATCTGAGTTTGACTCCCTGCGGTCAGTGCTTCTCCATCATACTCCCAAAGTTTTCCCAGTAGCACTGTATTATTTGTGTTTTTCCTATTATCCCAGCCCTTTACTAGCTGAGACATTGGAAAATTGACTGCACAGTTATTCCACTGTACAGGAACAGTTCCCAAACAGCTAGCTGAAGAGAAAAAATAGTCCCCGAGCACAGAAAAATTATCCCTGTCTTCAAGGACACTAACAGAAGAGTGTAGCCAAAGTCTCTACTGTTAATTGTCAGTCAATCCTAGAGAAAGAAACAGTCAGGTATGTTCACTTCACAGGATGCACATAAATCTGTAGCAAATAAAGTCAGAGGCTCTTTTATGGTTTTCAGGTGCAACTTGAATAATGCTGATTATCAACTTCACTGTAGTGTAGCTACAAAGCTGAAATCCCTGGGATCAAGTCTGGCGTTCACACGGATCAGTGTACTCCCTAAGCTGAAGTTAAGTCTGTAGCATTCAGAAGAGAACTGCTGCATTTCAATCACTGGTGTCTACACTAACCATTTGTAAGCTTGAGGGGCAGGGGAAAAGGGAGAAAGTGACCTCAGCAAAATTGTTTGTACCAGATAAAGTGCCAAGGCACTTAGTTCATTTCCAGAGTCACCCATTTAATTCAGGGCCCTAATATATGCTAATATTGTATGCACTTACTGCATGGACTGACCAAGATAGTGAATGGGGTTTTTGGGCATCTAGCTGCTTTAGTCTGAAACATTTTAGTACCATGACTCTATTTTGGATACAGTGTTCCATCATTTATTTGTGTGAAAACAGGTTCTCCAGACATCAGCTGAAACAGCAAAGTTACTGCATATCTCTATAATACATTTTAGGACAATGCCATGACTTCCAATTAGGTGAGTGAAGTTTTTGCAATCTTTGCACTTTGTTGTGAAGGCTGAAGGAAATACAAATCACTACAGTAGGATTTACCAAAATAATTGCAAAAACCACCTCAAACTGAACCAAGTACCTGCCCTCATATTAGCAGGCTTCTGGAGAAATAAGGTCTTCTCCCCCTGCCAGGAAAGCAGAGTCTCCACTCTGCCATTCTTTGCCATGGCTAGGAGTGCTCCAAGAGAGAAGCGGGAAACAGATAACTGGTAGATATCATTAATCTATAAATAGCAAAGAGAAAATGTTCTACTAAGTGTTCCAAATGAGCATCTGGATATTAGCAGTTCATTTCAAAGTTAGAGACTATTGGTGGTAGTTAGGACTGACCAGACACATACAAGACACACATGCAGAACAGCTCAACTTAAAGGAATGAAAATAGAGGTAGATCTGCAACTGTTTAAAATTATATCGATCTCTTGAGAAATCCTGCAACATGTAAAACAAGCAGCCTACTAGAACACAACACACTGCCAAAGAAAACCATGAGATACTGTCCGTAGAAGATATACCTACATGTCTTTTCATACCCCACTTCCTCCTCTCTTGCCATTCACTTGTTTATTTCACTGAGTGGTTTCTATGGCAAATTTCCATTGTTTCTACAAACTGTTTTATTTTTTGGCACTTTTTAAACTTGATAAATTCAGTTTGCTCTTGGGTCACAGCAAGGAAAAAAGGTGAGAAAGAAACAGATGAAAAATGTTGCAGATTTTCTTGACTATGCATTTTTGTGGTCATGCAAACATTTAACAAAGCTTTAAGTGACACATTTCTCTGCTAGGGTCCACTTATATGCACAATTCTCCCAGTGCCCACGGGGTGTGACCGCCAGGGTGCAGACGCGTGCACACACACGCATGCGTCCAACTTGGGCATGCTTCTGCATGTGCCTATATCAGCCAGCCATGCATAAAAGTTGGTGAATTTGCAAAATTTAACTCTAGATTTACATTTGGTTTCAGATGAGCATTCTGGGCTGCTATTGGAGGACTACCATTTGGGGTCTGGCAAACCTGAAAGAGATGCATTAATCATAATCCTAATTCTATACAAGTTTCCTCTTTTTCATGGGCATAAAACTTCAATTACGGTAAGATTCTCAAAACTTCCAAAGTCAAGAGAACAGCTCTTGCCTTCCAGATAGGAAGACTTATTATGCAGAATTCTGCACACATTTTACAGATTTCTCTCCATCAATAGCTCAGTACCTAAGGTATTTCTGACAGGATAATATCTAGTGATAGTTCAACTCATTGTATCACTTTGTTCCACATCTGCAGCATTTGTAGCACAACTGACTGCAGTCTTTTCTCATTTAAGCTAACTCTGTGAACAGAAACAGAATACTTTCCTTATGCCGAGTTGTCTTAACAACAACAACAAAAAAAAACCAACAAAAAAACCCCCCAAAACCCAAACCCGATCCCCTAAAGCATCTCTCTTTTATCTTTTCCTTCAAACTGAGGCATTTCATGTTAATGCCTTTTCACTATTGTTTAGCATGTTTCACCAGGGAATCCTGTGGCTGGCTAGCTGACATCACGATTTCTGGAGCTCCTAGGAAACCACTGTCTCCAACAGATTTCAGTCCCAGTTGTGCATACTCAAAAAATCTGGAAGTCCCACCAGTCCTACACTGTGACAGCATGGACAAAGTAGATGCATCTTCAATTACAGTGAAAAGATAAAGCAAATAATACTTATCTTCGGTTTACACCCAACTAACTGCGAAACATGCAAGCTCAGAAAAAAAATCTAACTGTCCACAGGAAAAATATTCAATACTTGGTATTTCTTCATCTTTTGCTACCTTTTTGGTTCTCCTCTGATAGGCAAAAGCAATATCCTGCCTCTGTTCATTGCTGCGGTTGGTCAGGATGTTGATGATGGTGACCTCATCCACACCTACAAAAGCACAAGAAAAAGAGTTAAAGAAGCTTTCTTGTTACTGTTCTCTTTGTATAAGTACATTCTTTGACACTCAAAACACAGCATATGTGCTGTCTGGAGCCAAGCCCAACTGCTCTCATTAGTTAGTATGTGTCATGTCCTGGCCCTGGAAAAAGGGCAACTAATTACAACCCAAATTTTTGATGTGATGCAGATCTTTACATACACAGGTATGTATACACCTTGATGAAGTCTAGTTTGTGATCAGCCTTGCTGCTTCTGTTTTCTGCTTCACTTGTGTGTCTCTGTACTTGTGTTCAGTCACCCAGCAATATGCAAAAAGTTGCTCAAGAACACAGGCTTTAAAACTGACATGAACTTGCACTTACTAAAGCTTGCCCTGTCATTTTGGTAGTGTTTTCAATTAAGGCTTCTTAATAAAGCAGTTTTATTTTCTATTTAACCCATAGTCACTTAACAATCACTCCAAACATAAAAATGGGAAAGTAAACCAGTATATTTTGACACTAGAAGAATTACGTATGTGCTACTTTTTTTGAAATCATCACTCAAAGATCTATGCTAAGTTTTAACTAGCATGCCTAGAGGACTTGGACACTCAAACTCCCAACCCATCTTTTAAGTAAGTGAACTACATATCACTTAAGGTTTAGCTTTAAGTGAAGTTATCCAAATCCATGCACTTAAATACAACTGCAGGCTGAATGCAAGGCGATCATTAACATTTATTATAAACTAAAAGCCAAAGTATGCATCTAGAGTTAGATACTCTGGCTGTCAGTAGAACCTAATGCATACCACAGCATTAGATATGTAGGAGTCATCAATGCAGGTCAATGCATACAGAGAAAAAGCTTTTACGTTGTACAGGAAGCGGGATTTCCAGATGTTATTTCCTAGATACAACTACTTGCTACTGTATGTTTTTTCCAATGCAGACAGCATCTTGTCACTTTTTCACTTGTTCCTGCCTACTGCTGCTGACTTGCACTTCAGATTCCCTCCCGTTTTCCCCACTTCACTTGCTGCTTTCAAACTGAATTGTCCTGAACTTGCATTCTTTGGACTGGCACAGCTCTTCCTCTGATCACAATTCTCATCTGGAGCTTGGTTTTGGCGACTCAAGAGATAGCAAAAAAAAAAAAGCCAAACAAGCTGTATTGATAGTCCCTTAACTAAGCATTAAAGTTATATTGAATACTTTCTCTTACTTTGACAGCTTATAGAAACGTCCTTGCAGTAAGCCAGTCTCCATTACTTAAAGGAAAATGTTTAGACATGCAAGCCCCCCCCCCCCCCGCCACAAGGTAAAACACAAGAATTGTTAGCAACATACAGAGCATCCAGGGGGAAAAAAGCTGGAGTAACAAATAACAGAAACAGTGTGGCACACTGACACTGAATGTATCTGAACAGAACTGAAAAGGTCAGCCCAGGTGTACTTAATCAAATGGTAGGTGGCTGACATTTCCAAACACCTGGGTGATGACACATTAGCTTGCTCAAGTAAAATCTCATTTTGAATTTAATTTTCTTACTCTGTTTAAAATTGCAAACGCAACTATGTTTTTGTAAGACAATTAGAAATTTTTTTCTTTAGACAATTTTTTTCTTAGAATGCTTTGTAAAAAGATTCAAGTGAAAGAATTTGAGTCCCTTTCCCCAATTCTCCAATGCATATTTGTGTCTATATCACTGAATTCAGCCTCTGGGCAAAACGTCCGCTCCTATTTCATGTACATTATTGGTTAACCAAAGCTGTCTGGACATGCCATTCATACACAGGTGGAAAATAACAGCACAGCTGGAAGTAACGTCCAGATAATGAAGTCTTCCAAACAGAAGAGTTAGCATAGCTTATAAATGGACAGAGGAGACAGCTAGAACAGCTCTCACTGTTATGCTCAAATATCAAGCTAACCTATAGCTACGCTGTGTAACCATTCGTTTTTGACTATTTCCAGACTGACTGGATAAAGCTTAGAAGAGGCAAAACTATTTCTAAATATTGCACATCTAATAAAATGCATATTCTTCTGCAACAGAAAGATAATGTGTAAGTAGTTACTTTTTTCCGATGAGTTGCATGCCAGGTTTTAAAGCGACTAGGATTCTCTAATCTAGAGGTCAGAACAAGCCCAGAGTTTCGACTCGGGTCTCCCCATTTACTGCAAGTATTACGCATAGCTTCTTTCACATTTGCACACACATCAGTGTAAATGATGATTTTTTTATAAAAAACATAAAGTAAGGACTGGATCAGCAGCTACTAGCAGGACTCAGATCCCTGCCAGAATCCATCTAAATTTGTTTTCCTCATTACCCAAAGCAATCTCACAGCAACTTGAAACAAAGGACCGCAACAGATACTATAAAATTAATCATGTAAAGTGTGAATGTTGCAAAAGTCCTTTTAGCCCCTACAGAATCTAAAATGATGAGTCAAATTCAAAATTCCTTTCTGCCTCTTCACTGCATTTTTCATGATGAAATACTGCACTTGATAGCCTCACAACCTTAGCTCCTGCTGAGGCAGACCTACCTCAGTGCTCTTATTCACACAAGCTTGGCCAGCAAAAGTCAAAAGGCCCTGGAAAGCATCTTAGGTCTTAGTTACAAATTTTGGTTTGAAAACATGCTGACTGCACATTTCAGCCATAATCTACTCCTGCACATTTTAAAGTGTTCCCATTTTATAAAAGAAAACAAATTTTCCCAGTCTAGAAATGGCCACACACAGACAGACACGCAGACATTGGGCCTTTCAGCTGTTGCAGGGCCACAGCATAAGCCAATGTCTCAAGCTTTTTAATAAATTCTACATTTAAACCATTCTTGGCATTCAAAAAAGGCAAATGACATTTTCAAGTTTTCTTGCAATTGTGATAGATTCGAAGCCCACAAATGACTGCATCCAAGTTTCTTATTCGTATGCTTTGTGGATGGAAATATGAAGTTAACTCATAGCTCTGGCATTTAATGGAAAGTGCTTGTACTTCACACTTGGGAATCACGCTGCATGGACAGGATGCTGACTCACATCTGCTGAGGTGGGGTGGAGCAAGACAGCAGCCCAAACATTTTTCTTTGCTCTTCGCTAAAAATCTCTGGAAGTTTCAGTGTAATGAAACAAAAGTTTATTTCCAAATTCATTCCAGATGGGCAGATTTTATCAGTGCATTTCTATCAATGGGCAACTGAAAATTAGATATTGTGGCTCAATTTTTTTTTTTAAACAAGAAAATTCCTTGCAGATGGAAATGTATTTGATGCAGGGCTGGAGGCGTAACCTTAAAAAAAGCCCTCTGATTAATAACAACTTTTCTTCTAAAAGAGGCAATCTGTCGCATTGGTAAGATCACAGTGTTATGAGTCAATCAGCAGAAAAGAAAAAAAAAAGGAAATTAACATAACCAAAATGCTTGGTTACAGCTTTTAATTTTTTTGTCTTAAGACACTGTACTTGAATTTCCATGGGCCAAAACAACAGCACCAGCATTGTTCTGAACAAAACGGATGATACGGACAGTCACTTAACTTCCTAGGACGAGATGAGAATAGAGCTGACATACTTTCATTTTGCAATAGCTGGCATACAGTAAAATGAACTGAATGAATGTAAGTCTGTTCTCTTAAATTTCATTTTCAAAAGACAGGACAGACAGAATACCAGCAACTCTTTCTGTCCTAACAGCACCTAGGTACTACAGAGATCATCAATCTATGTGAATAAATGAAATGGGACTGCAGCTGGCCTTAAATTATTAGTGGGACATGTATGTGACTAGCCCTTGTGAGACCTCAACACCATTGTGTATCTGGTACCAACACAGTGCTAGGACTATTTGACTAAGCTCGTGATCTGCAGTGTCTTATTTTCCTCGGGGTCAAAGGGTAAAATTTAGATAAAAGACGACCATAATTTGAGCTCTGCTATTTTGTTTAGCAAGAATTCACCAAAACCAAACCATGTTGCAATGAGATATTTCTTTACTGATACTATTAATATTCTGAATATGTGACTGATGTAGTTTGGTGGATTTCAGGCACTATCAACCCCCACCAGCATGCCAGCAGATTTCCTCTAAACTTTTACTTCATAACATTAAAAACTCTGTTAAAAGTTATGGGCCTGTTGGCTGTACTATATAAACAGTGAATTCAATCTTACAGAAGACCCCTGTTATGTTTTACACCTCATCGTTGTTTTACCAATTTCTGGATATAATGAATTTATTACAGATGTATGTTCTAAGCATTTTCCTACAACAAACCTGTGTTTGAATTCTGCCAGTCATGGAATCAAAAAGTATACCATGAGACCTCAATAAAAGATTGCAAGTAATTGACTACTCGCAACCTAATCTGATGATAAAATTATTTAACGAAGTATTTGAGACACACAAAGTCACAATGCTAGGGAAAAACTCTGAAACAGAAAAGACACTTCAGCAATCTTCTTTCCTACAAAGAATTAAAAGGAAACCTAACATTTGCTCTGTTAGTCCTCTTCTAGTTAGTTTCTTCTATTTAGCCTCATATACTTGAGCTAATTCTCAGGGCGCAATGGAGCATTCTACAGAAATTAAACAGCCTCTTGTCCTATAAAGCAAAAAGCCAACATTTACAAAGGACATGTTAAGACACCAGATGAACACGCTACAGAAAAACCAAATAGCATAAAAATGGAACTGGCATAGCAATGACACTTATTACAAAAGGAACAAGCCAGAACTGTTTGCATTATGCAAACTCTAAGTTGAGCTATTGCTAACTACAAACTAGCTTTATATCACCTAGAGCCATTTTTGCACATCTCCTTTTCCAGGCTGTTAGATACATATAAAATCCCTGCATTTAATTAAACTTCACTCAAAGCCCAGCAAAGGGCTGGGCAATGTATTTGTGCAGTATAGTTTTTGCAGATAGATCTAAGCCCCAATAAACACATCACAGTATTTCCCACAGATCCCACAATAGATAGATGGGTGAGGAATTAATCTGAAGAGTGGGAACAAATGCTGAGATATTTAGATATTATATGGAACAGAACAGTTAGACACTCTACCCCAGATCCTTGCCCTAAAACAAATATACAGCCCCAGGGGTGGAAACACAGCCCCACCATTTGCCATGGACTAATCCAGACTGCACTGGAAAAAGGCGAAGCTCCGGAACACCTGCAGTACATTGATGACATCATCGTATGGGGCAACACGGCAGAAGAAGTCTTTGAGAAAGGGAAGAAAATAATCCAAATCCTTCTGAAAGCTGGCTTTGCCATAAAAGAAAGTAAGGTTTAGCCAGTAAAATAAGTTTTACCCATTTTACACACAATCACCAAAATGGAGATTCATGACTCTGATTGAGGAGTTTGCACTACTGGGAAACAGCTGAATAATTAATTAGATGTTAACTGTTCAAAACTGGCCCACCCTGACTGCAAATACCATACTTGCCATTGTTTATGTGAAAATGCAGAAGGTATACCCAAATGGTTTTCCCAGAGATAAGTCTCTATGGGATATAATTACCAGAGTAGTGCTATGAAGGATACAATCTGAAAGACTACTTTGCTAATTGTGAAACACAGGCCCATTATAGCATGTAAAGACCTAGATTTTCAAAACAAAGAAAAGGCATGGGTTTCACATACCAGGAGTCCTTCATCCCGTGTAGAGTAAAGCCCCCAAAATGCTCAGTTGTTATGTCCATGGTTTTTTGAAACTGATCACCTCAACCACAAAAAGAGCTTGTGTATGTATTTATATCTGTTATATAACTCCCACACACTGTCTTAAAAACAAGAGGAACAAGTCATACTACTCTTTACAATTCTATAACAACTTACATTGCTAATTTCCACCTTCTTGCATAAAATGCAAACTAATTACTAGAGAATCAGTGACATTTCCTAAGGAAAAGGTAGCTGCTGTGGCTATGCACTGTTAGTTCATTATGAGTGTTGTATTTTTAGCTCAAAAACTATGAAGATATTTCCCAGAAATATTTTTAAATGTTTTCTTGCAGAATAATTTCCCTATGTAGCTGTTTACATCACTGTTTGCAGAAAACTAATTCTTGTCTGGATAATTCAGAATTTTCATATGGAAAAAACCCCACATATATTTTAGAGACTTCACATTTTAGCAAATTTTCTGAATGAGCAGATGCAAATATCCTGTAACCAAGCATTTGAAGTGCAAGGGAACAGTACATGGAAGAAAGGTCCTAACACACTTGTTCTTTATTTCCCACAGGAGTACCTCCTTTGAGAGAGTCTTTATGGTGGAAGATTCAGTATTAAAACCATAAAGAGATTCTCCCCTTTAAAGCCACCTTCCCCCAAAAGCTCCTGGATAACAAGCTAATAAGCAGAGATAAGCTCAATCCTACAAACATGCAGGCCCATGAATAAGTTTCCCTCAAAGGGTTGGGCATCATCTAACAAAAAGTTTCCATGCATCTTGAAACCAAACTCAGCAAACTGCCAATCTTTGCTGGAAGAAAGTGAAAAAGCATGAGCTTGGCTATCCTGACTGGAAAAGCTTTTGTACTGCCTTGGATATTGCAACTTCCCTTTGCATTAATTAAGAGCTTGAGTGCTAAGATGTGTAAATTTATACCTATCCTGAAAGTCTGATGGTATATTTGACATGTTTTAGATTTGGCCTATAATCAGAGCTGTAAAAATTTATTAAGTCTAGACAAAACTCTACATACTCACAAAGCATCTTCTGCCAAACACAATGACATTTACTCCTCTCTTGCAAGAGGATTTTTTTTATCACAAATCACAAAATGATTCAAAATCAGAACTGAACCTACTTTAATGAGCAGACAAGGGATTTCTCCAGTTAAACTAAGAAATCTTGCAAAAGGAAGCCTCATGCTTCTTAGGGAGGGGCAATATTTTACATTTCATAGCAAGTCAAACATGTGCTTTGTTGGCACTGATAGAAGACTCTGTATTTCTTTCTGACGAGAAACTGCTTGGCTTTTAAATTTCTCCCTCCCCTGACACATAGGCAAAAGACTTGGCAGTTCCAGCTACACCCAGCTGTTGCTTCCCTGGCCTGGAGGAAGCCTGGAGAGCGTGGTGCACCCTTTCCTTGTTACAGAGCAGGACAAGGACAGCGGATCACTGCCCTGGGAGTACCACCAAGGTACTACTCCAAAGTTGTAGTTCATACTCCCTGTACTCCTGATGGTTTCAGTATAGCAGGCTTTTCCATGCAGCTGCATCTCTCCCCTGCTCCATCATGGTCTCGTACCAGTCTGTGGAAGTGGTGGATCCTAGCACTTATATAAGGAGATGGAAGCCTACCTGAGAGCCTGGCTCAGAGAAGCAGAGGACTCTCAACATCGTCCTGCCCCTGAAATACTGCAACATCATTTCAGAAACTAGATCCTGTTGTTTCTAGGACTTTCTTTGACCCAAAATTAATACAAGATACATGAGCATTTAGTTCAAAACCCAGGAGAAAAATGTTCAAACCATCCCTATTCAGCTGTCTGGAGAGCTGAAAGGAAGAAGAAACATCCAATCCAATAATCTAGTAGAAATCCATGATTCAGAGCTTGGTCCCAAATCACTGCCACAGAAGTTGACACTTCATTCTCAGTGGCAGAAAAGTAGTAGAATTTGAAGTACTCATGATTCGAGAGAAAAATATGGACATTTTCAGTGATAACCTCAACAACTCTTGACTACAAACTTCAAAAGCATATTCAAAGCACACATTTACAGAGTTCAAAGTTTAATTCCATCAAGACTTAATCAACGAGGTCTGAAAAATCCAATACCTCCTAAAATAGCATCCTGGTTTCAGCTGGGATAGAGCTGATTATCTTCCTAGGAGCTGGTACAGTGCTATGTTTTTGAGCTAGGTATCAGAAGAATGTTGATACCACCCTGACGTTTTCAGTTATTGCTAAATAATGGTTGGTCTAAAGTCAAGGATTTTTCAGCTTCTCATGCCCAGACAGCGAGAAGGCTGGAGGGGCACAAGAAGCTGGCACAGGACACAGCCAGGGCAGCTGACCCAAACTGGCCAACGGGATATTCTATACCATGGGACGTCACAACCAGTATATAAACTAGGGGGAGTGGGGACAGGAGTTATCGCCACTCAGGGACTAACTGCGTGTTGATTGGCGGATGGTAAGCAATTGCAATGCACATCATTTATACATTCCAATCCTTTTATCATTACTGCTGTCACTTTATTAGTGTTATCGTTATCATTATTAGTTTCTTCTTTTCTGTTCTATTAAACCATTCTTACTTCAACTCACGAGTTTTACTTCTTTTCCCAATTTTCTCCCCCATCCCACTGGAGGGGGTGGGGGAAGTGAGTGAGCGGCTGCATGGTGCTTAGTTGCTGGCTGGGGTTAAACCACAACATCCTCCTTTCTGGATGCCTCAGTTGGGATGCCTGGGCCCTGTGAAGTGGAGGTACTGAACACCTCAATAGACTACTGGAAGAAGAGAGAGATGGAAACCTTCCACTGAAAGTCCCTCTCTGCCCTGATACCCAGTGTGACTTCAGGCATATCCGGTTTTCTGCCTCCATCTTTATTTTAATATATTTATTCCATTAATAAATGGAGTTAAAGCAGATTTGTCACTGTAAAATTTCCTGCAGAGTCGAAAGTGTGCTAGGACCCCCTGTGCAGCTCTGCTAGCAATCTTATTTGGACATAGAATTTTTTCAGAGTGTGTCGCGTCCCAAAGTTGGAGCGACTCAGGTTCGTGGATTTCCTTTGTCAGAATTAAGGTGAAACGACACCAGGG
>JAVJGG010000002.1:5650874-5670476 GCA_035590195.1 Aviceda cuculoides | reverse complement strand
TGACTCACCCGGCCGCGCCCGTCTCTCGCAGCGGGGAGAGGGGCGAGGGTAGGGCAGGAGCAGCCTCTCCCTCCGCGTCCCCGTCGGGGGCCTCTGAGGTTGCGCTGGAGGCGCCGGCAGCAGCACCCCGGGGTGCGGGGGTCGGCGCTCAGCCCTCGCCCCCCAGCCCCGCTCTCCAAGGGGCGCCGCGGAAGCTGCTCGGCGGCTGCCCAGCCTTCCCTCCAGCCGTGAGGGAAGCGGCCCCCGCGGAAGGCGGCCCCGTCCCCCTGCCCTGCGTTACCGGGACAGCAGGTCGCCGCTGCAGCCCGTACTTCGGAGCAGCGCCGCGGCCCGCGCCCCTCAGCCCCGCCACACCGGGCCCTCCTCGCTGCCACCGAGCCCGAACCGCGGCCTCCCGCTGCGGGCTCCCGCACGGCGAACAGGCTGCAGCCAAGCCTGCTTCCCACCAAGGGTACCTAGCACTCGGCGCTCAGAGTTAGAGCCCACACCGCGTCTGCCGCAAGCAATAAAGGCTCGAAGCCCACAGCACCAGCTGTGCTCTGAGGCTCGCTGAATCATGCTCAGATAACCCCAACGGGCACACCACACCCAGAACGGGGTGGGAGGTGGGCAAATCAAAACTTCTGCCAGCCTGGCTAGCGGGAAATAAACCACCCAAGCCCAGACGTTACACTGGTAGCAAAAGCAAGATACAGTTAAAAAGCATTTGCAAAAGACGACCTTCAGTTGGATCACTTCGGATTACTGTTTCACCACAACAGTGTGGCCAATTTACCGGTGACCAGTCTCAAATACTTACAAAGCAAACACTCCCCATTCCCAATACATGCAGTTATTCTTGTAATTTAAGTGTGGTGTTTTTAATCCCCTGCAGGCAAATACCTTTAGGTAGTCCTTTCAAGAGTATGTTGTCACAGAGTGGTTTTGATTCTGCAAAGACGTATTTGCCTCTGCTGTAAGGGGTTTTTCGTAGGCATAGACAGAGATATCTCCTGGCAGACAAAGAATGTAAAAAAGTTCTAGGTTTGACCAGGTGCACAAAAACAATGGTGGCAAAAGCAGGCAAGCACAAGAGAGACACGGGCTGAGAGACAAACTAGTTGCTGGGATGAAACAAGATCAGAGAGATACAAAAAGGGAGAAAATATTAAGAAATACCACACTAAACTTCAAACATGGAGGCAACAGAATGGACAGATGAACTGGTCATTGCAGAAGGTGAAAATAACATTAATAGCCCCTTTCTGAGTAATCAGAAGTGATATGAAGGGGACAGCCATAGGAAAAGGCTTATCATGGAACATAATTTTGTCAGAGAACATCATCAGTGCCGGTATTGCATTAGTTTGACACATTATCTTTCTTTTTGGCAAGGCCACTGGGGTTATTTCTCTGTTTATTAACGAACCTGTCTTTAAAAATGAATTCCTGGGTATCCCACTTCAACCACTGTCTGTCACTAACAGTTAAACAGATAATTTCCCCCTGCTTTTCTGGTTTCTTATTAAAAAAAACAAAGAAATCATCACTGGCGTCTTGGAAAGGTGATTCACAGATCAAAAATACTTACAGTCCTAGAAGTAATAGCCATTCTGTACTGCAGTATTCTTTAGGACTGTAAATAGGGATAAGCAGCTGAGCAGAAGCCACACAGCCAGTTTGCCTACTAATGGATGCACAATCCCTCAGGGGATTGTCAAACATTCTTAAAGCAAAAGCAGAAAACCATAACCACAATACCCTCAGCTGAAAAAAGTGTTTTCACATACGTAATGTATTGCCAACATGCAATATATATATTGCCTTCTTCTATACAATCTGCTGAGTCACATATTAATTAATTCAAAGATGAACACATTCATTCTCTTAACTGAAGGTCCATTTACCTTTCAGTCCTCTACTGTGGCCTGTTCCAATGGCACTACTATTCCCATTCCTTAGAAAATTATTCTCTTTTTAACAACTTAATACTTCTTAAAATTTGAAGTAGATCATATACTACCATTTGTTCTGGTTAACTAGACCTTCATCTGAAGAGTTTGCAAAAGCTGTGATATCAAGTGAACTATTATCATTATAGCCATATAAACTGTAGCACAAAAAGATTTTCCAGCAATTCCAACAGCTTCAGAAATGTTGTCTCTAATAACAACTTAATAGTCAATTATTCAATCTCAGAATCACACATTTACCTCAGTTTAAAACAGAAAGCAGCCTCTCTGAACCTACACAAGCTTCAGGGACTGTTGACGTGATTTAAAAAAAAAAAAAAAAGACCGACAATAGTGAAAAAAAAGAGCAACCACATTCAGAGGCTTGAAGATACAAATGTTATATTCAAACATATTATGAAATCCCTCAATTGCTCTCCTCTTATGTAGGTCAACTGACAAAGGCACCAGCTGGGGAACCTAAGTAGTACGAACAGCAGAAAGCACATTAACACTTTTGGCAGAACAACCAACCATCCGCTAATACCAAGGCCTGGTGATCCCACCCACTGAAATACAATACATTCTTCATATCTTTAAGAAAAAAACTCTGCAAAATCAGTGAATTGAAGAAGGCAGCAGTCAGACTGTGCAAGTAAGAAAGACTTCTGTTATCTGCCAAACAGGGAAAGGAAATTAATTCAATGGGAGAACAGCAGCCAAGTGCCTGAATCACTTTTTGAAATGAGACATAAGCCTGTAAGTCCCATGGGTTATTTCTGAAGATTTACCCAAAGCTTGGAGGGTTTGTACAGCAGCAATCACAAGGTGTTCTGGTCCATGACCACTGCTCCCGAGCACTACACTGAAGGAACTACTGTCAGCATTAGGCTGGATAAAAGACAGGGACAAGGACTGCACTTACCACAAGCCCAGTGTCTCTCTCTGCCTGCCTCACAGATGATTTACTGGAAGAAATGTGCTGCAACTAGCTTGCAAGTAAGGCAGTGCCAAGAAAGGTTTTCAATTTGTTTTCACATTGCTTAGTCCACACACCCCCTTAAAATATCTGCATAGAAGGTCATATTTCAAATAACTGGCAACTACTTCAGCTGCAGTTACCTATTTGTGATCTCCAGCTTCCTGCATGCTGACCACAGGAATCAAAGAAAGCGCACTTTTGTTGACTGGAGCTCCCCAGAGTCCTGTGGATGGAAAAACAAATGTAATTGTGCTAGCTTCTCATTCTTCCCTTCGACAGCTCACTGTGACTGTGGTTCCTCCTATACTCTATGGCCACGCTGTAGATCCATTTATTCCATCCTCTCAGACTCAGTGACACTACCATTGCTAACCCTCCCATTGTTTTGTTATTGCTTAATATTGTTTGATACTAATTGTATCTTTTTTCCTTTCTCCTTCTTTCAATTCAATATACCATTTTCTTCCACCTCACGAATGCCTTTGATTTTTCTTGACACTATCTTCTTATGTTAGACTACTGGAGGCTTGTTATACGTAACTGGAATATTCAATTTGAGTTCCACTCTGACCCAAACTTTATCTTTGCAATAACATTAGTGCGTATGGGCTCACTCTGGCTTTCAATAGATTTTTCTCTCACTTCTGTCCCTGATCGTTTGGCTCCACCTACACAGATCTTGCTCACATTCTTTCAGGATGCTGTCTACAAAGAATCAAAGACGCATTAACACTGGAGTTACGAAGGCTACAATTCTGTCAACAGGTATTGCCTACTTAAACTTTTTTATTCAATACAAAAAAAAAAAAAAAAAGAAAAAAAGGGATCAGGACAAAGGACTTTCTGGTTTAGGTGTGGCTGAGCCTCTATGTAGTGCTGCTTCCCTGATTGTGTTATGTTGCAAGAGGATAATATAAATTCCATTCTGATTAACATATGGATCAGGCAAACCTCTCGGTGTTATTTCTGCACCTTGATTATTTGATCTAATTTGGGAACTGCCATGATACAAACACACGTAGATTTGTAATTAGCAGTTAGAGTAATCACAGGTTACAGGGAAAGTTAAGTATAACTTAAAAGTTACGCTAGCTGGGTTCCCAGGATAACAACTTGGCAAGTTATTACATCTATGGCTATAGAAGAAAGGAGGAAAGACTGCTGAAAGCACACTTGGACTGCATTCGTAAAACTCTAATCACTTGAAGTGTTTAACTTGGATTGGGTTTGTGGGGGGGGTTGGGGAGGAAGGCAATGATTTTTTGTTAACATCCATCATGATTTACTCTAAATCTTACAGAAATGTAATTCCAATGTGTTTTTGAAAAACAGATTGAATATCAGAATACCGATGCCATCTTTTATCTAATACAATAGCAGAGAACCAGATATCTTATTAGGTGCTCCACCTAACAACCTAAGCCCTTGGATCAATTCTATTCTGTGCAATCTCATTCCTACATTACATGCACATTCCTGCACAAATGTTATTCTCCACTCAGAATTTCATTTACTTGAAATAATCCCTTTTAAAGAGCTAGACTTATCTCTGGAATGATCTTGTGTGTTAGCCAGATCTCCAATATTTTGTTACATGTGTATTTTACAAATGAAGCACTGTAATAGGTAAGGTAGGTGGCATTTGCTAGTTCAGTCTGGGTACAGAGAAGTAGTATGCTTTTGAATAGGACACCCAGGTCAGAAACTGGACACCTGGACTGTATGCCTTGCAGTGCTACGGTTTGCAGTATGATCTTAGATTGCTGCCTTCTCACTGATCTTCAACTGTTGACTCTTCGGGGCAAAGACTACGTATTGCATCTGCTAAAGAAAATGCTAAACAACATAAATTACCTCATCAACATACAGGAATTAATTAGATTAATCAAATTGTTTCCAGTTTATCTTCATCCATTTCATACAAAGTCTGTATTACACGAAAGCTGATGTAAAGGGTATATTTCAGCTATCATTTTAACTGATGAAGACGTGACAGGCATTTACAGTTACTTCCCATCCAGAATCTCAAAGTGCTTCACACGTTACATGAGAACCTGACAGCAAATACTTTTCACGGCTACTAAAACATCTACCTCTCCCACCAGTTGGCTGCATCTCGCATGTGACTTCCAAAAGTCTTCTCTTATATCCTGATACTGTTTTATCACCAGATTTGTCTTCAGCTACTTCTCAACTCTATGTTTGCAAATTAATTTCTGTCTGCTGTTCAGTATCCCTCCTCTGCCACTTTCATACATGTTTGACCATAACCTTAGTTTGAACTCTATTTCTTTTCAAAGATTTTCCTCATTACCAGCATAAATAACACCCTCATCCTTTTATTTCACAATCCTTTCACTCTAAGCCCATGGGCACAAGGAGCTTGCCTCCACAAAGAACCACATGCCAGAGTGACTTGGGATCCAAATCAAGACAAGGAAGTAAACAAAGCAAAATATTAGCTAAGACTAGTTACAGGACTCAGTCAGAAACTCCATTAACTATGCACAAAACCTAATAATAAAGAAAGCTGTCTCAGGGCACATTAGCACCTCAATTAAAGTCACTAGCAATTGCCAAAACCCATAAAGTTTGAGTCACCGTGGTGGAATCCCATTGCACTGGCTGTCCACTGTTAACAGAAGACAACATGGAATCATCTGTGCTCGTTGAGAAGCTCAGAAGGAAGCAAGGTCCATTGTTACTCTCATCTAGCTGACACAGGTAACAACTTGAGCCAGCAACCTCAAAGGTGCAGTTGGCTTGTTTCCCTCATGACTCAGTCCAGGCTACTGCATCTTCTTTCCTTCTGTCTGGCATGCTAACTAGAGTAAGTCAGAGAGGTATACATATTCAAGTGACACAGAGATTCAGTGAAGAATATGCATCATGAACAAATGGTAAACCAGCAATTCAGACACATGTGTACCAAACAACAGAAAAGTAACTCCTCTGGCATACATTCACCATGAGTATTAATAGTGTCTGGAGTTCATTTCAATTTCTAAACTAAAACGTGAATCGCTAGCATTTTGGTTTTTCAGTGTGCCTCACAGAAGTAATCATCTGTGTGACTAGGATACGTCGCCTAGCTACATACATAAACAGAAATGAAACACGCTTGCCAAATTCCTTGTACTGGTATTGGCAGCATGAATAAACTCAGCATCTTTACACTGAATGAAACAGTCACAGGATATACAAACAAACAGTCACTATGTGTGTTACCGTGTGTCGATGAACTTCCTCAGTGCCTCGGGGACTTCCTGATGCCCTGCTTGATAGCCAGCTGCGATTTTATGCTAAAATCATGCAATCTGAGACAAAACAAGGGCTATAAAGCATAGTCAGACATTAAAGAAGGTAACTTTACTTTCTGTTCTCAGATTATCATGAAGACCTTCAAGCACAATTTAACCTACTTAGGGTTGGAGAGTTGCAATTTCATGTGAATCTAGGTATCATGCTGTCTTTGGTCCTGTACACATTAACATCTCAAAACCACTATGATGACTTCAGCTTTCCCTGCAATACCAGCACAATCCTGCTAGGATAAACAGACTACCAGTATACATTACACCATTAAGAGAGATTTTGAACCCATTTAGATGACACACTGCTTAAAACAATCACAGCTGCCAGCTCTACAATAATGTTCCCCAGACTGCCACCACACTGGAAAACACTGTAGCAAATCTTACCAATGCACGTAGAAGCCCCTGACATCATCCAGAACAGACCAGCATGAATAATCACTACAGAGTTTGGTCTGTCTTACCAAAGGACAGAAACAGCTATAAAAGATGGAAGCTGCCAAAAAGTCCTCAGGGAATTTTTCCTAGGAATAGTGTTAAAAGGTTTCATGTAAGACCAAGCCTGTTCTGCTTCATTGTTTCCCATCATTACATGCTTTTTCCACTTTTGTGACTCAGAACACAAACAGTCCCATGGTTTGGATTAATCTCCTGGCCTCTGCCAAAGTACAGGGGAGGCTGTCACACCTTAAATCTGTCCCTGAGAATCTTGGGGAATAATTCCGAAAGTTTTAAGGAATCTAATTAAGCACCATTTAAACTTACTCTTAAAGTCCTTAAACAGGTTCCTATGGCAAACGTGCAGGGTGGTGACTGCATACTACAAAAAGCATCTCTCTTTCATTTAACATCATGCCACCTCTGAAATGGCCCATGGCAATGAATTTAAAAATTACTTACAGATTAAAGTTCACTGACAGAAATCCACATACTATTACTAAAGCAATCTAGAACACAGCTGTAAAATTTAAATTAAAATCAATGATTCTGTGAAATAGCAGGAACATTTTTTTGTGTTTTTGGTTTAAAACATATGAACCCTGTTTTAGTACAAAATAAAATAAAACACTTAGGATTTTGAGTAAGTTCTTACATGATCTGAACTTCATTACCTAATTAGGCTTAGCCGAGCTACTAGCTGGGGAACAAATGATGCCTTGCACCACAAAGAATGTCACAAATTCTTGATTAAATATGACTGTCTACACTGATGTCTTTTTTTGCTCTTTCAAGTGACATCTTATAGCTTTAGATAAAATTTAAGGCAAAGTAACTTGACTTCAAAAAAGCTGTTGATTGAGTGAAAGGGAATGGCTGTTATGAAAAGATTCATTTCCGCCAGGCAGGCTAAGACTTGCTTTTCCAGGTCAGACGCACAGGTTTGAATTCTAAAAACAGAGATGTCTTCTTTTAGTGAATCAGAAAAATAAATTAAAAGCCTGTTGTTTTAGCATGAAGGAGTACATTTAATACTTAACATTTTCATTACAGTTTGCTTTCAAATAAGCCTTCAGTAAACACTTCTACTTGAGCTGGATAACTTTTGTGGCCATGTCCTGCATGCTAGTAGCTAGTGCTTACACAGAGAACAGAACTTTAAGGAGATTAAACAAAAGGCTATAGTGATAGGACAACTACGGACAATTTTCAAACAGGTCCTTAACACTGAGGTTTATTTTCCTAATGCTACTATCATCCAGGAAGTCATTAATACAATAACAAGCAGCCATCACAGTCTGTATAGAATAACTGAGTTGAAAACAGCAAAGCAAAGAAGTGGAAGTCGAGCCGACTGATCAACAAGAACAGATATGGAGAGAGACAGACAGCTGTCATCTTTCCTGTGGAGAAAGAGGCTGCACCAGAGAAAGCCTTCAGGATGGTTTTGCCAGTACAGAAAACTAGACCTGCATGCATATCCACAGACAGAGTAGCATGAAGCCAGGCATTTAAAAGCCAAAGAAATGTGTACAATATTTTATCTTCTCAGTTTGTCTATTTGGGCTGGTAGAAAACCTGTAAATGGAAGATAACGCATTCTTTTGATAAATATGTCATGTGAAATATCTTCCCTAGAGAAGGCAGGAAAGCTTATTTATTCATGTACCTGCATACAAGCTTACTGCTTGATGTTAAAAAAAAAAAAAAAAAAAAAAAGGAAGAAAAAAGGCTGTAGTGACAGGTCTATTGACCGACAAGTTTCTTTTTCTCCACAAATAATGACACTGTCAGTACTATATTCTCTCCAGGTTTCTTAACCTAAACATGCTACTTTTGGATTAAACAAGTCAGTCTGACCAATCTTAGTGTGCATTCTGCTTAGGTTACTCATAAAGAAGCCGAAGAATTTCAACTGTGATGTGAGCACTTATTGATTTGGAAATGACTACAAAACCTGTTCCAAGTAGCATGTGCAACTATATAGTAATTCTACCTCCTTTTTATTTCATTACTCTTGCTATTAACAAAGAATATCCAGAGAGTTGCACAAGACTACTGTCCTCCTGTCAATCAAGGGAACAGAACTGCACAACTGCAGTACTGGATATGGTTCTGAAATAAATGGGTTTTGACTGCTGAGGTAGCTTTTGACATGGCTACATGACCTGCTCATGAGGGGACAAGAAGCAATGGGGTTCTGACAGCTACTTCCTTCCCTCTTTTTTAAGCTCAAATTTAACCAGACTATTAAAATATTTGTTGAAGTGCTCTGTCTGCCAGGCAGTATAGCCCACACTCGACAGACTGACGAGTGACTTGTTTCAGTAGGAATTCTTTTGCCTGCTTCCTGGTTTTTTGTTTGTTTGTTTTTTAATTACTTGCACAAAGATTTGGTAGGTGGAGCTTTTGGATGTAGTGAAACATCAGCTGCAGCAGGCCTGGCACAGGATGGCACTCACGCTGTTCACTGAACTATGGGATAAACAGATTTTAAAGTCTGCATTAAGGTAAGAGCCATGAACAGACTTGAATTATTTTCAAGGCTGCATCACTACTCCAAATCTGATTTTCAGCAATGGAACGAAGTTCTAAACAAGTATTTTCATTTTATTCATAGATGTTTTTAAATAGCTTCTGAAAAAGACATTGATCTCATAGTGAATTTGGCTACACTGATTATTAACATGGATATTTACAGAAAATCCTTATGTTGTTCTTTCTACACTAAAAGTATACCAGAAGGGAGAACTGACATGAGAAGAGCTAGGGAATCTCAGTGAGCCCAACTATGCTGCATCATTCCTTTAAACCCACAGCATGAATGCACTACAGCAGTAGCTGTGGTAGCAGCAAACCTTAAGGGAGGCAAGATTAACAGTCACTGGCAAGACTTTATATTAGATATATTTGGGAAAATACTCAAGCTCTCAGGTATACAGATGCATCCTCAAGTCAGAAAATTAACCTAGAAACAGAAAGGTAAACTCTAATTGAGAATAATTGCTTCCAACAATGGATTCTGTGCCCAGATGTACAGTTTGCCACTTTTTACTTCAGATTCAGGTCTGAAAAAGCACTAAACTGGTCAAAAATTTGTCTCTTTTTTCACAGCTGGTCATCTAAAGATACTTGTGTATGAACTCTGTAAGTTTACTATGAGATCACAAAAAAATCTTTATAAGGAAATGCCCAAACTTTCTCACTACATTTGTGCAGAGGATGGTAGTTATACCACTGCGACCTCCCAAGGAACACGTTCAGTGCGTGTTGAATAGATAGGGAACAATCAGTCTTCATATGGCATCACTTCATCATCTTTAATGTTGTTGAGGAATTATTTGCTCCTTTTCTGCCTGAACGTATAAATCTAACTATTCTCATGGTGCTCACATAGGTCATTGCTAGCAAAGGACTGACTGCATTTACCCATTATCAGCATCGCTAGCTCCAAGAGTGTAATGTATGCTGTTTTTCTGAAGGCATTAGTTCCTAAAATCCTGAAATGATGCGAGTATTCAAGCTTCCCTGAAAAAGGCAGTGGTGGGGAATGGAAGGGGAGTCTATAGCTCTCCCTTCAAGGTAAAACTTCAAAAATTTAATCAGTCACACATCTTTGAGTATCAAAAGGCTTGAAACACTCAAAAGATTCTCAAAAGTATGTCAAGGCTTATTAAAACTCACAATTATTTTAAAACTCTAGATTTTTAAGAGTCAGGATCATTACCGTTGTGCACAGGTAATATCTGGCATGGTAGAGCTTGCTCTTTTTCTTTCTTCACAAATTATATTCATTTGGCAGCAACTAAGAAATGAGAGGCACTGATAGGGTACGTGCTTATTCTTGAGGCATAGCCAGGTAATGTCACATTCCTAGCCATTCATGCTGCCTTATAACAGAGGAATCTCATGCACATGTGAAAAACTGTTCAGCTAGATACCTCTGAGTAAGTTTTAGTGAAACTGAGATGTATTCATGCATCTTATGGAAAAGTTGGCTCTAAATATATCTGTATAACTAATGTGAACCACCACTGTCAAGCTGAAGGATGCTGGCTTGGCTGATTGGATTATGTAGTTTTGGTCAACAATATTAGCATACTTTTCCTTTTGGCTCTTCTGAAGAAGGACCTTGCCCATTGGAAAAATAAACAACTGGTTTTGCTCTATTAGGCCAATCAAAAGTAGGAAATGTACACTTGTAATAACATGCTGTGGATGAACAAAATGATGTGGCTGCTGTACTTCATTTATAGAATCAGGGAATATGTCACTGGATTATGTATTAGCCCCTCCCTCCCCCCTGTGGTTACTATTATTCACTTCTTCTAATATTGAGTTAAAAGTAACAATGTTCTTTTAATATTTAATGAAATCTTTCAATCACAAACAATAACAACGAAGACCGTTTCCTCTGTATTACCTCTACTGTTACACTTTATACAAAACTACCATGATGTCTTGTGGAAGAATGGGGCTTTCATAGCTTTTTTTTTTTTTCCTTCCTCACTGGGTGAACATCCTACCCCACAGAAGAGATAAGTGTCCATACAGAGGAATGCCCTGAAGTCTGCACTAGGACTGATACTGCTTGATAATCATTACAGTAAATTATTCTACAATTTAGAAATTGGCAGTGTATTGTTGCAGCTCCATAAAAACAACAACAAAAAAATCCCTCTACAAGGTATAGGACAATGGTCCCTCAAGACAGCCGTAAGTAAAAGCAGCCTTGAGATTATCTACAGAAGACTTTCATAAGGCTCAGAATGGCTGGGATCAGCTTTTTGTCAATGGCAATTCTCCACCTACAAGTTAGATAAGGTGTAATTCAAATGCTCTGTGTTTAAATAGACTGTCAACTGGCCACCAAAGTTGTCTTCTGGCATTAAAAAGGAAATTTAATTTGGGATATATAATACAGCAATGTACCTTTGAAAACATTTTCATGTAATTATTTTGGCATAGAATAATGGAATTTGAACTTGCAAACAAAATTTAAGAATCTCTGCAGAAAAATACTGTTTAACAGCAACTAAAAAGAAGCAAACATACTTTTAGCACAGAGAACTATATCAAGCAATGACAGTGCTTCTGGGAAGGACTCTACCCACACCTGTAAGAAAGGCTGTATTTTGTTAAGAAACAAGGAGCTTAGTTGTGTAACTTCTCAGGGAAGCATCTGAGAAAGTTACAGATCCAGTCAGACTTAAAGACAGGGCGAGAGACTGAAAATGCTCCAATTCCTTCTACCAGTAGAACTAAAAGCATCTTAAATGGAGGTCAGCACTAAACATTCTGAAAGGTCACATCCAAACTGACTCTTATATTCTTTCGGAGACAAGCTGCTATTTAAAATTCAGAGCAAGCAAATCAGAAGCAAAAGAAGTACCTCTTCAAATGGTTCAATGTCTGCTACTGAACATCACTGCATGAGGTTGGACAGTCACTTGCTGTTGGCAGCTTCCATCTGCCAGCACAGGAATGGATGTCTGGTCACTTAGTCCCAATTTTCTGTGCTTCCGGCTGCTAGGCTACATTAGAAGACAGAGAAAAAACAGAGTAAATCTATTCCCAATGTATTTTACATAGACAATGTCTATTGTATCCCTAAAAGGTTTTGCAGTCAAACAGAGGTGCAGAGGTTTAACTAGTCACATATGGGAATGAAAGCAGTTTGTAAGTGATTCATTAGTGCATAGTGCAAATAAAGTTTGAATACACTTATTACTGCAGAAATAAAGAAAAGTTAGATTTCACAACCAATAACCCATTGCAGTTATTCATGCTAATATGAAGGACTGAAAGTTCCATGGTTTTGCATGTATGTCAACCAGTAATCTCAAATGTTAGGTAAGAATTCCCCCTCTAGTCCTCCAAAACAACTGCCTGAACGTGACATAAAGCTATCAATTTAATCTCCTAACAGCAGTGAATGGGGAGAACCAGACTTAGTATCAGTGATCTTGATGGAACAGCATGGAAAACCTTATGTTCTCAGAGGGCTTCTTCCATTTTTAGTGAAGTAGTTAGTGCCTCAAAGCTGAACTAGCAGTTGAGTCGGTCATGAACAGAGCTTCCCAGGGGTTGATACTGGGTCCAGTACTACTCAGTATTCTTGTAAGTCATCTGGATAACGCAATAGAAACAGTTTTCACCAAGTTTGCAGATTACACCAAATGGGGAGAAGATATAGATAAGAGTGGACAGATGAGCCACTATTCAGAGAGACTTGGACACGCAGCATGACTGGGCCAACAAGAATTGCATGAGACTTCGCAAAGATAAAGTCCTGCACCCAGAATGAAATTAATCCCAAGCAGCAGCACAGGCCGCTCCATTAGCACTGGACTACAAACATCCACACTGAAAAGCAAAGAGAGAACTGAACACAGAGATCCCTGTGAAATCAGTTTGACCAATTCCGGAGCAGTTAGAGCTTCCTGTTCTGAAAGACTGGACAGCACATACTTTCCCCTTTACAACCAGGTAAATCTACATAAAGGAAAAAAAAAAAATCTAACAAGGGAAAAACATAACCAGAAGATTCTTAGACTGGCTAAGTTACATCTAGCCACACACTCCAAATGCATACGTAAAAGATATTCTTACAATATCGAGTGACAAAAAGTATTAATTATATTTTAAAAAAAGCCATATAAGTTGCAATATAAACACACACAATCCATTCCAAACACAGAGCTGAAGATTGAAATTACAGGACAGGATTGAGATCTGTGGAATATTTTTGCTAAACTCAGTGGGTTGAGGCCATAAAAAAGATCAGCATTAGTTAGCCATAGAGCAACAATTACCTGGAGAGTAAGATCCAGGCCCATTCGCTCTCCTTCAGCTGCAGTTTCCTGCTTCCCACAGCTTTACAACCTGTATTACATTTAGGAATTTATACTTTGGTGGCATCACAACAGTCAGGCTCCCCTGTATTCCTTCTTTTTCCTCCACAGGTAACTGTCACTTCAGGAGCAGTCTATATAGAAACAGCAATCCAGCAACTAACATCCAGCACATTTTTTGGCTTTACTGAAATCTTTTTTACCAATTATTTTGTTTAGACATTTTCTTTGTTTCAAATTTCAGATATTACTGCCTGTAACAAACATGCTATCCCTTTTCTGTTCTTCTCCTATCAAACTCCTTTAAGGAGAATTTTATTTTAGATGCAAATATAAATGGAGTACACTCTGGTACTCCTGCCTGCGATACACAAACAAAACATAAGTCTTTCAAACAACTAACTCATCTTAGAGCAATTACTTCTGTCTCACTTAATCCAAAAGAGATCAAATAAAACATAACAGTGAATTAAAAAGCCATCTTGTGTGGTACACAAACTCCAGATTCCCTACATATTTGAAACACGTAAGAAACTACAATTAGTATACTATGAGTAGTATACCAGTGTAGTATAATAGTACACCATTAAGCGAAAGATGTAAGCCTTTTAAGGCATATAGATATATGGGAAAATAGATCATACATTTCTAACACATGAAACTTCATCAAGAAACTAAATTCCATACAAGTCTGGCAAAAGTTTTTACATATACAAACTGAAAACTGCTTTGAATCCCCACACAGAGTTAGTTATCTGGCAAAAATGACTCACAGCTAAAACATTCCTATTATGAAAGGTCACTAAGTGCATTCAGGATTTTGAATCAGAACTGCTTGTAATTTGCAAACAGCTCTACGCCAGTTCAGCTTGTCACTAGCATATCACTGCAACCAAAAGCAGCAGTGGCCAAAACCAGAATAAACTGAATAATACCATAAATATATCTAATGGGAGGGGGCAGAAAATGCTTTGTATTTCACAAAGAACAGTTTTTAATATCCATTCATTGTTTAAGACTACTTTTAAAACAAACAAACAAAACTGTCTTCAGGATTTTATAACAGTTATGCCCCAGTAAACAATTTAAATATTTTATTTTTACTTTCATGACATTAAAACGTGTCATGTCAAGCCCCAGTGAGCAGAAGAAGCTTGATCAGACGTGTGTACTTGGTAACTTCCTTAGTCCAAACAAAAGACTTGGAAGAACATCTTTACGGCCTTTGTTTTTTGTGTTAGCAGTTTAAGCATGCACACAAACAGCTCTCCAGAACACCATCCAAACAAAAATTGGGTCAGACATTTTAAAGGAGTTGTTTGTGTTGTTTAAAAGGCAAAAATGGGAAAGAATTTATTGGACTCATTCTTGTAGCTTTCGAAAATTCACACACTCTTCTAAAAACAATACTTTTAATAAAGGAAAATATAGACAGAAATCCAGAAAACACAAAACAAAAGTGATGATAGAGAATATAAATTTTGAGCCTCAATTTCAAGGATTGTTTCTGTTGAAATTCTGTTTGATGAAACACTGAAAGTATGTGCCACAAAATAGCAGTAATGCAGAGAAATCTTCCCTCACACACAATCATGTTAGTTACAAACACATCACAGAATACAATGCATTCATATACCAACATTCAAAACAACTTCAATTTTTCTGCACAACTCATATTCACTAGGAAACTGCATGTCATCACATTTCTTGGCCTTTTCATAGATAGCAAGTACTCTCTTTTCCTAACTTCACTCTGTCAGTTTAGGTCTAAATTTCAAGCAAACTGCTGATGTACAGCATAGTCTGGTTGGGTTTTGGAACAATGACTAAGGCCTTGATCCTATCACTTGTTCCTCCAGGCAAACCTTAATACCTCAAGTAAGCATTACTGCATATGAATGTGCAATCTGATATGAGAACATAGGCTGTAGCCATTCAGTAATCCAGTAAATAACTGCAATATTCATTTTTGAAGACATGCCAGAATCCAAACAATTTTTGGAAATTGTTTTGGGGAAGGATAAATATATATATATTTTAACTGTTTAGCTGTACTTATAAGTTTCCCAGTGCAAATTTATGGCATGTACTATTCAAATAAATGCAGCTTTTGTTCCCCAAACCTCATTTGTTACACCATCCTAAAAAGAAAATATATTTTTATACGTAATTTAAAAACTGGTAGATGCTGTGTGTTAAAACGATTAAGTGGTTAAATCCAAGTTGTTCCCCTTATGCACATTACATAAAGTAAAATACAATTCTAAAATATGTCAGAATAAAAATCTGTAGTGATTCTGGAAGAATTAAGAAAGCTGAAAAGTTCTTCTTCTTGTTGTTATGTAATATCAAATATTGCTGTTGACCACAGCTTCATTCTTCAAGCCACAGTTTTTCTACAAAAATCATGAGACCAACAGAAGACACTTGTGTCCCCTAACCTCAGCTGCAGACATTTGCTCTTTTCCCTCTGACTGAATTTGAGACTTTCACTTGAAATGTGTCCACTGAGGTAAGAAAGGGTTAAAGGTTTACAGAATGTTTCAGCTATGGAGCCCATTTCCTCTGCCAGCTTGTTCTGGCTTCTTTGAAACTGCAAGAAAGCCTCAGATTTTTTGTTTCATCTTGTCCTTCTCCAGGCCATACTTATCACAGCATGGTTCAGCTATTCCTACTTCAGTTGCATTTTGTTGTACTTCATTTTCCACTTTTTCTTCATCATTCTTTGTTTGCAGTAATTCTTCAGCTTCTTTGTAACCACACCTTCATTTCTAACAGGCTTAGCTGGATTGCCTTTTGTTTCCATAGCTACTGGCTTTCCCTCATAGGGTGTGTCCGGTTGTCCTTTCGCCCCAGTCATCTAGACACATATGGGGAGAGAATAAAAAAAAAAACCACAACAAAAAACCACAAACTAGAATTAATAATCTTAAATCTGTACTAAGCACAAACATACACAACTACCTTCAGTTAACTACCTTCTACTTCTCGTCATTCCAGCTAGACTCAGAGGTCACATCTGGACTGGGTGACAGGCACAGCCGGTTTTCCTGCCACCAGTGGGATCTGACCAGTCCTGCCTCTTTCTTGCCTACGTGCCTGGATTTCCTTCTAGCAGAAACCAAAGTGCATAAGATAATTAGGAACTGATGCACAACTCTATTTTGCCCTCATATGAAGTCAGGATGTGGCTAAAACATATAACTGGGCCTAAACACCATCACACATCACTAAGCTAGGCAGAGCTAGCATGTTGGCTTTTGCACAAATGAGTAAATTACGCCGAAGGAAAGTAACGCTTGAAAATTTTCTTACTTTTACAGTGGTTTACTACCTGTTCAAAATATCAGAGCTGAGAGCGGGATCTTTGGGAAATTTCCAAAGCATGATATGCATCAATTACTCACCAGCACAAACTACAAAGCAGGCTGGATTCCTAAAAAATGTCCACAAAATTTCTATCAAAATTTTCTTTAGATGCAGACAATTGATTCTTCTTCTCATAAGAAATTCTATTCTGTTTTAAAAACATCATCAAAAAACCCCCAAGTGTTAGTGACTTGTAGGCTATATCAATTTTTACTTGCCCTAACGATGTCTGGAAGGAATATCACATTCAAACATCTAAAACATTTTATTTAGATTTAACTGCACTCTGAAGAAATGTAGAATATCAATGACGTGTAAGATTGTTCATTTTCAGTAAAAAGGAGTAAGCCATCCACACACAATTTTGTATTTATGTTTAAGACACAGAAATTGTGTTTTCCTAAATCAAGGTACCCATTAAAGTATATGTGCCTCTATACAAAATAACATATTACTCTTAATTAGCAACAGTATTGCATATATATTGTTACAAATGTTTCCCTGTATAGGGAACAGCATACCAATGAGAATTTAAGTTTATGTATGTCAGGGAAGCCACCCGAATTGCAATGAAAGTTTCCCCAAAGGTAAAGGAGTTCAGAGCAACCAGAGACAGGTGATCAATGGCAATTTGTCCAACTGAGTTAACATTCTTTACAGGGCCAAAAGGAAGCCTTATTTTTGCTGCAGAGAGCTTTGTTTAAAATTACAACCAACCAAGAACAGATCCAAGATGCTCCACCCTAGCCACTGAAATCAGGAATCAATAAATTAAGACATGAAAGATTTCAAAGTGTCATGAGGGGACTGTGGAAGGTACTTAAACTTTTAGTGAAGACTAACGCTGTTTGGTTTTCGGTCTTGCCATATGATTATCCCACACCCAGTAGGGTAAAAGCTCTGGCAATTTTTTAATTTTTGATTTGTGTGGCTGATTTGCTTACATCCAAAATCTCAGGCAGACAAGAGAGGTTATCAAATACTACTGTTGAGTGCTCCTTGCCATGTCCACAGAGGAAGGAGTAATCTGGGTCCCTCTCCTCCACCTGGCTAGTTATTTTCACTAGGCTGGTTAGAATTTACTATCTTAGACCTCCAAGACATATCCGTTTCTGCTGAAATAGCCCAACAAGTTCAAGAATTTGAGATCTGGGGGCAAGACAGGGACAAATGGAGATGAAGTTGGGACTGAAAAAACAGGAAACCAGGTTAAAACGTCCTTCCTGAAATTGTTTGAAGAAAAAGTACATCAACAAAAAGCACCATCACAGAGGCAAAATTAGAAAATCCTTATAAAGGCAAATATTGTATCTGTTTCAGCTGTACTGCAAACCTATGAATTACAAAGCTTTTAATAAAGCCAAATGCTACATTCTTTTTGCTGTCCAAAAGTATTATTAGCTCACATTAAAGAAGCAAAACTTCATTTTGAAAGAATTTTGCCACCAAATGGGGCAAAGAAAAGTGTATTTAAAAAACCCCCTCAAACCATTACTTAATGTATCACAGAGAACTGCAGTAAGAGCTCAGTGGAATACATCCTGACACTTTACCTGATTTTACCTTGCTAGAGTTGTGCTAATCATCTTTACTCCTGTAGTCATTAGAGAGAAAATGACAACTCTACAGCATGAGTCCTACAATCTATTTAGAGTCCTACAATCTATTTAAGAGGCCCATCCTGGTGTGGAGATACATCTTACAAAATACTCCATTTTTCTCTGTTAACAGCATAGCAAGCTTAAATGTTGTTTTTCGACACTGTAATGTTTAAAGCTAGATGAGATGAATCTCACCTGAAATTTTTTTCAGGAAAAAGGCACTCCTATTCTTGGTAGTGGATCCAGAACTCTAAAGGGTCTCTCTGACTCCCAAAGATGACAGATAAATATACTAGCTATATACCCAAGGGACTGAAACAGATTATTTCAGAACTGCTAATCTGCTTTTCCATCAAGTGTGATACTGACCTTCTGTTTCCACGTGGCTTCCTGGGGTGCAGGTGGAAAGGTGCATGGAACTCTTCCATGATTCATGTGATAGGGCAAAGGGAGGCTGGGATCTAGTGGCACCCATGGGACTGAAAGAGTGGCAGGTACAGTAGGCAGATCACAATGAGCTTTATGTAAGTTATACGATGCTCTCGTCGTCCTGTCAAGAGAACTCTTGTAGATTCCAACTGATGAATCTCCTGCAGCATGAGTCAATAAATAAGAGCCCTCCTGCAAACTAAGAAGATAAAGTTCAAATGAAAAAATATTATTTAAATGTTTTTGTTTTGTTTCATTTGATCAGGATAGCTAAGTTCTTAATGCAAGAGCAAAACATCTTTGGATATTTACTTATCAGTACCTGTTTTACCAATAGGCTATGGACAAAAAAGCATGAATTCAACTGTATTGATAAATACATACTAATTCATGTGCTGATAATGTATTCATAATATACTAATTTGTCATCAGTGTACAGACTGTCATCACGTTGCAAGAAAACATTTAAGCATACACTGAAAACCATGCATATTTGGCCAACTATAGTTCTTTAACCAGTGCCTTACAAAGCATAGCACATATTCGGACACAGACACAAAGAACAGATATGCTTTAAGTACATGCAGGATTAAACAGGTTTTCAGGATGTGTCCTGGTTTCAGCTGGGATAGAGTTAATTGTCTTCCTAGTAGCTGGTACAGTGCTATGTTTTGAGTTCAGTAT
>JAVJGG010000002.1:5632489-5650774 GCA_035590195.1 Aviceda cuculoides | reverse complement strand
TGCACTGCGCATCATTTGTACATTCCAATCCTTTCATTATTACTGTTGTCATTTTATTAGTGTTATCATTACCGTTACTAGTTTCTTCTTCTCTGTTCTATTAAACTGTTCTTATCTCAACCCACGAGTTTTACTTCTTTTCCCGATCTCCTCCCCCATCCCACTGCGGGGGGGGGGGGAGTGAGTGAGCTTAGTTGCTCACTCACCACTGCGTGGTGCTTAGTTGCTGGCTGGAGTCAAACCACGACAGCATGATAAAAGTCAACCAACTGCCCATATCAAAAATCTTAGCCACAAATCATGAAGCTACAGAAATTATGAAGTGCAGGAAAACTCTTCTGTAATTTGAATTAAGAGGCTTCACACACAGTGCAAGAAACCTGCTTCACAAAAAAAATTAAAATACACTTGCAGACCGAAAGCCCTGAAGTAGTAGTAAAGAAAGAAAAGGAAGGAGCAAGAGAATGGTCACAACGTTGTACCGAGAAATATGTATGCTGCTGTAAGTCAAGCTAAACAGAAGGGAACACAAACAGTATTATTTCTACAGATCAAGCAAAAAGACTAACAAAAAGCAGAAGTCCAAATTTCAAATGTCAGCCTACATACATAATATTAAAGCTCACTCCTGTGAACTGTTTAATCATCTCAGAAGTGTCCAGTCTCCTCTCTTGGATAAGTAATTCATAAAAATCAAGTCCTTATTCTTTTGCATCATTCATACAAAACCTGAAATCCTAAGCACATTTTTATACAGTACTGCTTTATGCTATGCTAGACCTAAAAGAATCTGTAAAATATTTCATGTATCTGAAGAAATAAAAATCTTAAGATTAGACAAGCGTTCTAAAGAAGAAATATGATGAGCTGGGTAATGTTGCAAAATAAATACAATGAACAAGAATGGAGCACTTACTCAGACACTTTCTTCAAAATGTGATGAAGTATATTTAGTGAATTTGCAGGCCTGTGGAAAAGAAATTATAGAAGTAGTAATTTGTAAGGCTTGTTAGGATTTCAAATTCATTACTAAAAAAACCCTACTAAAAATACTCACTTAATCAATCCAAGTTTTTCTCTTAAGATTTCTGGAGAAATCTTTTCTAGCATAATAAGCTTTGATGTAAAAGCATCAATACGTCCTGAAAAATATTAATTCAATTAATACACTGAAAATAAAAATGAGAACAAATGCAAAAGCATAGTTTGCAGACCTAATGCAAACTTTCAAATTCTAAAAGGAATAAAAAACTTTGCTCTTCTGCAGCATAAAACAGTGAAAAGTATTTATCAATGTTGCACAATAATGGAAAGTAAAATGCATAGCTACTCTAAGTAAAGACATCTGTATTCGGCTTGCCTTTCTAAATCAGGGAGATGCCCACAATTCCAGCATATCTTACATCTTGGGTGATATCTGGGATATACAACTTCATTTTGCCATGCCCTTAATCTCATCAGTTAGTTTGCATGTTCTCAAGTTCTTTTGATCCTTATCACTATGCTTTCTCACTGGACAGATCATGAAAGTTTATCTTTTACAACAAATTTTCTTTTGAGTTTAATATACTTGTTTTTTCTATTCTGACAGTTTATACAAACAATTGCATTATTTGATTTTCTGGGGATTGTGTACCTTCATCTTTTGATTTCCACCCCCCTCTCCCCTCACCTGAAAAATTAAAATTTACAATTCAGGCCTTTTTCACAGCAAATCATTAAAAACTATTTGTCTTTGACACAGCTAGGAGCAATAATTCAAAGCTCTCCTCATTTTGTTTTTAAAATAAAGGCTGACAAGAACAGTTTAGCCCACGTTTTCAGTTGATAAGCAGTAAAGATCATGAGCATAGCTTGTACACCGATGTGGTGACCGTGCCTTACCTTCAGGTTCTCTCTCATGTTGAGGTATTCCCAGAAATCTGTTCTATTCCAGCCCCCACAAGGAGGATGAGAAAAAGGCAGCATAATAAAACATGACCTACGCAGCGGAATTTATTGCCTTACTACAAATCTGCTCTCGTAGGAAGTGTAAATTGTTCAATTGTACAGTGAAAACTGCTAAACCAAAGCACATCACATTCCAAGTTAAACATTACTAGCAATTTGTTATGGGATGTGTAAGAAGACCAAGTAAGAGCTCTCATTTTAAAAAATTTTTTAAAAAAGCACCAAGACAACTCATTTCTTTGAAACACTGAACATTTGTTACTTTTCTTGATATCAGTATTTTGTGCAAGACTAAGCAGCTAGGTTTAAAATTCTGCATTGCTGTCTAAAAGAAATTTGAAGTCATTATAAAAAAAAAAAACCCAAAACTTAAAAAAAAACAACAAAAAACCCCCGTTTGTGTTCTCCATTCTTTATCAGCCTCTCCTCAAATCAGAAACTTCTCTATTTCTAAACTCATTGACAGCATAGCTGGGAATAAGAAGTATCTATGAACTACTCAGACCTAATTTATGTTACCGTATCTTATATTTGAGAAGTGACTAACTGAAAACATTTGACATTGTGTAAGTTACTGACACAGTAAGTACTTCTTTCCAACCCATTTTTCAAATAATCTTTACTTAAAGGCCAATATTATCCTATTCAAGGGAAAGTGAACTATTCTTTTTGCAGTAGGTTTTGCTTAGGCACTTAATGCAAATAAGTGAATAATGGTTGGGGTAAAATGTTCCCATTAATCAGCAAACCTTATCACAATTTTATTTACTGCTTAGATCAAATACAAGTATCTTATTTGGGAAACACGTCACAGAGATTACTCCCTTTGCAGATGCAGGATTTCCTATCTGAGTAGCAAGGAGACTTAAATCAACAACCGAACAAGGTGCTTTACTAGCAAGAGAAGGACAGCACTCTTAAGTTTGTTTGATGATAATATCTCTGCTTTTGTGCAAACAATCACTACCTGCTTTGAGAACATACAAAATAAAAAATTCAACTTAATATCACAGCTTGCAATTTCTGCAAAAGGCCATAGTCACACTTCTGTTTTCTTCCTCATCTCCTGAGCTGGCAACACCGCTGAGTCACTGTGCTGAGCTATGAGAATCTTCTCTCAGCCACACAGAGCAATACAACACTGAAGAGCAACGCAGGATAATCATGGGGCACAGACCAAGGTCCAAAGACCTTTCCATCCACACTTATTTGGCAACACAAAAGATAGTTGAGACAGTGAATTCACTTGTTTCAAGATACAAGAACTCCTAAGCCATTTAACACTGAGGTCCGCTACACACTCAGAACTTCAATTTTAGAGGCTTCACTTAAGATCTATATAGTCTCAGAACTATCTGAACAAGAATGCAAGTTGTAGGTACTGTGTTAGTAATGGCAACATCACAGTTTTCAAACAGTTGTTCCATGCTTTCACACTCAAACTGTGGGGTAAATTTAAAAAGAGCAACAAGTATATGGCTCTGTTATGGTTGATTTAAAAATTCCTTTATCATTAGACATGATATTTCACTTAAAATAATTCAAATTATAGCACAAACTGAGAAGTCAAGTCTGTCTTTCTCCTTACATCAAACACATGATAGCAGTAGTCTTACTTTCAAGTATCAGATTAATGAAAAAGAATAAGATATTCATGCCATTGTAAGTTGTCCATAATACAGGGATATGATTGCCCTTACAGAATTGTCTCTAGAGTTTCAGATCAAAGCTTTCTGTTGCAAAGAGCCCTCTAAGTAATTCAGGACACTTGCAACATTGTATTTTTCACAGCTCCCCAGAAATACAAACTGAAAGGCAGAATTTCACAGCTACCTTGCAATATTTCTCAACAAGAGCAGAAAGAATCCATAAGTAGAATATGGTAACAGTTTCCTGTTAAAAGCTGTGGTAGATGTTCTTTCATAAAATGGATCATTTACTTCCACACGTGTCTTCTTACCTACCTCTACCAGAAACTACATGGCGGTACCGAAAATCTGCAGTCCCTAGTTTGCCTACCTGAATAAATCACATCTTCTGTCAGCATCAAAAGTTGGCGATATGCTGAGAGACCAACTCTGTAATTGTAGCAGAGTTTTGTTGTGGGGTTTTTTTGTTTGTTTGTTTGTTTGTTTTTTTAATAGTGGTGGGAGGAGGGCTGCCCCACATGCTGGGAGTACTAATTCACCACGCAGGACAGTGATGACCCGCAGTAATCCTGTGCTTCCTCAGAGCCCATAAAAGGAGAACCCCTGTGGACCCCAGGGTTTGCTGCCGGAGAAGCGCACCCAAGAGCTGACAAACAAGCACCACCATCACTGGAATGACCCGCGTTTCTCAATCCCAGCGGCTTTTTCTCCCAAGCACGTGAAGAAAGACAGCGCGTCGGAGGCCAGGCCACTGAAGGCTGCCAGCCTAGAGCTCCGTGTCCATTTCACAACTGGCAGACCCACCGAGGAACCCCGCACCAGAAGGGGATGACTTTCTGCCAGAACGAGCCCAGCGGCACGCAGCCTGCTTCCTCCTACGCTCACGACAGTGTCTGTGAAAAGGGCAGCTGGCTGGATGAGCTGCCCGCCAACTTCCGCGCACAAGCCGTACATTAAGTATCCTGGAACTGATGAGAGATTAGATAGATTGCCAGCTCTCTAGTTTCACTATTTCCTCACGGTGCTTGTGACTCTGGAAATGTTAATAGAAATGTTGATAAAATTTTCTACAGGGGGCTAAATTTCAGTGCAATTCAGCATACTGTTCTGTTCATTAAAGGAAAAAAGAGAGAGAAGAAATGCTTCAGTACTGTACATATGTTAAGATATAATTAGAAATGGAGAACTGTGTGCATAATTATCTCTTTGTGAGGATTTTTTTTTTAGAGAAGGGAAAAACCACAGCAAATATTGCTTTTACAATTAGAAACATAATTTCCACTAAAGATGGACAGCAGACAAAGATAGATGCAATCAGCAAAACTACCACCTTAAATATATGAGATTTCACATGAACCCTATAATTCTACGATAGGATGCAAAGTTTGCAGGTAAAAATTAGCAAAGAGAGAACTCAGCATTTCTAAAATAGTATTCTGATGTGAGCCACCAACAGCAAAAGTGTAATTCAGTGTGCAAGTGGAAAGGTTAGGCAACCACAGGCCACAGCTGCTGCCATAACAACCACAAAAAACAGAGAATTTTTTCTACAGCAGGACAGCGAGGCAGTCCCCACTGCAGAACACTCATTTACTGTACAAACAGGATTGCCCCCACTCTGTAGCAAGTGCCAAATATGCTCTAAAATGCATTTCTCTACAGAACATATGTATCCTAATAGACATAAAAACTTTCATGACATTTAAAATGTCATTATACAAACATGAATAAAGCATTTTCTACAGGACATTTGTTACTGAAACTTTCCTTTATAATGCTGTATTCCTCGTGTGCTTCGTTTATGTGATTTTGGATAAATGGCCTTTACAAGTAAGAGATCTTTCTGCTAATATTTCCATGCTTTTTATCCCTGCGTTATTGTCTTTTTATTTTCTGTGCTCTGAATTACAGCTGTCATCTCTTCTACATGAGATTTGTAGTTTCCTGCTTCATTCTCACTGAACGCATGGTATTTCTCATTCATAGATTCTATTACATTATCTCCTGTTTCCATCTGCTGCATGATACAGGATTAGGAGTATCAAGACCATGCCTTTGACGGGGATGTTTCAAGTCATATTGCACATTAGGAAATGAAATATCATGGATCAGTTAGATACACGAAGGAAAACCCAGAATATAATGTTTAAGTAAGATCACCCAGTGTTTAGAACTACTGAGGAATATCATAGCTGTGGAAAGAAGTTCTCAATAAACTTGTGCTGTGTATTTTTCTTCTTCTTCCTGTTAGGAATTTTCATTTCTGCAAAGCCGGAAAAATATTTCCAGTACCTTAGATAAGAGACACATGTACATTGTTTTCAAAGTATGTAATTTCTCTTATTTTGGAATGACAGAACTCGGTTTAATCCTATCTTGCTTGTTTTTCCTCATTCTCTTGTAATCTTATCTGTCTACATGTTATCAGTGCAGAAATATGAATATTATTGCCTGTTTTCAAAGAAAAATAAGTAACATTTGACCTTTTCCTATACTGCAGGCTCAAAGGCCAAGGAATCAGTATCCTCTGAGCCACATACCTGATCCTCTGTTCATCCTCTATTTTGGTATGTAATAACAAGTTTATTTAAAATTATTTCACAAAGTAATAAGACATATTTATAGCTCACATTTCATCAAGAAATATTTTTACCACTCCTGCAGTAATTCATGTTGTATATGGTTCATTTAAAAAAAAAAAACAAACCCAAAAATCTCCCCCCAAAACCCAAATACTTTAACTCATGAAGATTACTAACTTTGAAGAACTAAATTCACACTTAAAGATACATTTGTCTTTGAAAGACAAATAAATGCAGTTCTTGAAAACAAAGATTACTAGATGCTATTCATCTAAAACAAAAATTGAAATATCCTCATTTACCACCCAATAGAAATTTTAGACAAAGCACTTATTTAACATAAAAGTGAAAACCAAAATTAGAAAGTTAAAATAAAGACAGACATATGGAATATACCTTTAATAAATATTTTTCTCTTCTGTTATTCTATGAATATTCAGATGTACATGTTTCTTAAGCAAAAATCAACACATGAACTTACCAATATAAAATAAGCATTCAGAATGCAACATACTCTCTGTCCACAACTGACATATTTCACTTTCTGTAAGAGCTTCTACACCGTAATAGGCTTGGTATTCTAGTTTTGGCAACAGGAATATTGGAGTAAGCTATAAAGTGAGATACAAGAAAAATCAGCACTCGCTGCCCAAAAAGTGTCCACAGTCGAACTACATTTTGTAGTTGATAATCATCATAGTTCTCCACTACAGCTGAAGCAACAGTCATTTCACAGATTTTGTATGATGGCTCACATTCTATGAAACCAACAGTACAAACTTTGGACTACAGAAACTCTACACAAAGGAAGGTGAAATGGAAAAAAAAAAAAAAAAAAAGCCTAGGCAAGCCTTTACAAATCATAAAAATTTGCTGCCAAGTAATTTTTCTGTGCAACTAAATTAATTTGAAGTTCACACTTCTGTGCTCTACTGCCCTCTGCAGGAATTTAAGGAAAAAATACACTATTATATTTCTGATTTACTTATTATTAGTGGAATCCTGCCACTTATTCCCCTTGTCAGGGTCTTACTGGAAATTAGAACCTAATGCTCTGGCTCTCATTTGAAATCAGAGGCTCCTCTTTGCATGTTAATGCTAAAAGAGAAAATACAAGCCTCTTCTCCCTGACAAATCAGTTTAAAATTCAGCAGGAATTTTAAAAAACAACAGTGCTCAGTTTCTGATTAACAAACTAAGCAGCTATTCACAGGCATTTATAAGCAGTGGATCAATAGCAAAGAGATGGTATTTCTTCAAAATAAGATTTTGAGCATGGAATCTTCGCAAGTAATCAGAGTTACAAAGATGTATTTCCACTTCAACAAAGCATAAACCCCTCACAAAATGCCTGCCTACCATGATTCTGGTATTCTGGGGAGGGAGATACCACATCAAATTTGTTGAATGATTCAGAGGACTCTTGACAAAAAAATAAATTACTGAGGATTCCAGAATAAGCTTTCCTTCTCCTGACGTTACAAGGACTATTTGTATTACACTTGCTTTTAAAGCACTTTATTCCTTAAGACAAACAATTTGCTAAGATGTATACCATAGTCTTTTCAGGCAGAATGAATAGGATCTCTTTTTATCTTTAAATGTGTCCTCTGTTGTTCATTCTATCTCCTACTGCTCTGCCTAACTAGGCATAATAGCAAAGCTGAATCCTGCTTAAAAGTATTTATGATCATGAACATTCTCAAAGCCTTGGGCCAAAACCCTAATTACTGCATTAACTTTTAAGAATAGTTCAAACTGACATTAGTTTACATGTGTATAATTACCCATGCATATTACTGTAATGTGGTTGTAGTAAAAAATGCAGAATCACACTTGCTTATCTTCTAATCAAGTAGGTTTAAAGAAATCACAAGTTATTCTTCCCTCTCTTCCTACAGCAAATATTTACTTAAAAATGACACGTACTGTAGAGTTACAATTAAAAGTACTAATTGTCTGAGTGAAAACACGAATGCTATGAAGGACTGGGAATCCCAGAGATGCCAGCTGAGCACAACTGTTTAAAACAAAACAAAACAAAACAGCTAACAGCAAAACCTGTACCTTTTGGGCTTTTTTCTTTTTATGGTATCGTGGCAATGACTTCACTTTTTGCACACTGCAACGTACAAGTAACAACAGATCATTCAAACTGAATAGCTTATACACAAGGTTGCCATCTTGAGGTGCTTCATACTCTGAAGGGTCTTCTTCAAGCATCTGAAGTTCATTTGTCAGCTTTCCTACAGAAAATAAATAAAACAGAAAATGACAGGTTTGCACATTCTTTACCATGAAGCTAACTAGATTTTTTGTTTTTTACTCTTGCAGTAGGTTTATTTTTTTTTTTTAAATAGGATCTGTTTTGTTTCCTAAGATTTTGGGATGAAAGCTTGTCTCATTAGGCACAAGAAGTCACTTACGTATTAAAAAAAAAATTAAATTTGGAAAATGTCCGCTTTAAAGAGTATATTTTTAAATATTCCCACATATTTTATCCTAATCATTAGATTTCTTACAAAGACAGAGCTGTGAGAATCCATTCTTGTACAAATGGAGTGCAAAGGCTGTTTTTTAAACCACAGCCACTCAGCACAATGGAGACAAAAAATTTATCTACAATGAATGCCTCCTGAGAGCCGTCATCCACTTATCAGTTACCGAAATAACTCGAGCCTCAGGTTTGGATGGCAGCATAAGCTACCATCAATTTCAATACTAGTATATTCAAAAGAAACACTTATTATTAGACATCCAAGTGAGGCTTTGAGGTAGGTTAACAAACATCCCTGCATCCCTTAGAGATACTTTAACAAAACATTTAAAATAAACAAGAAAAAACTCCAACTTGTTCAACATTATTTATTGAAAATTTATCTAGTTTGGAGTTTATATGCATCTTTGAATAAATGTATACTGTGTGAGATATTATCATTCAAGTGACTAGAAATAATTTTCTGTTAGTAAAATATTTAACTTAGTTCTGGCTTTCTACAAAAAAAGACATGCATAGAGGTTTATCAGCTTGCTACAGAACGTTCATTTGTAGAATTACGCTTTCTATTCTTTCACAGTCACTTTTCAGCATCTTAGCAATATTGGTTTCACTACCACTATTAAAAAAAAAAAAAAGTTTCTATTATCAAACACCTGAATTTCATACACTGGCTTTTTAAGAGAAGGAGAAATAGAAAGAGTACCATGCTGTTCAACCCTTCAAACTGAGGGAGAAGACATGGTCTTTTAGCGACTACTAAAATTCAGTTAAATCGATAAACATGTAGGAAGTGATAACACAACAGAATTAGTTGTGTTAACTGTCTCCATTACAGATTAAGTAATTAAGATTAATTCCTACGTGATCAAATGCACAGCTAGTCAGAAAGCACCAGCAAGACATGTTCTCCCACCAAAAAGCATTGATTCACTGAAATTAAATATTTGAGAAAAAAAAGTATCTGTTCTGATGCAACCTGCCTGGTTTCCTGTCAATTTACCTAACACAATAAAGTGCTTCTAACTTCAGTTGTACAGAGCTCAGAAGCAAACCAGGCATGTGAGAAAAACCTCAAAGTTCATGGTCCCTAGGATCTTCAAGACTTCTAGTTCTTGCTTGAGGTCTGGGTGTAGCATAGGTTCATTTTCCAGCTAAATGCCTGAAAACTTGGGAGAGTTGCTTGTAGTGAGTCCTCATTTCAAGTTTTCATTCAAGTTTTAATTGCATAATTTGATAACATTTTTCTTCTACAGGAAATGTAAACTAACTCAATTTTTGATTGACATGAAACTATTTTTGCAGACCAGACTACTCAAATACTTGAATTTCTGAGGAAAACAAACTCATTTCACTACCAAATGATTTCTTTTCCTTGCTCAAAAACCTTGTGTATAACAACTTTTTTGTTTCTCTACAGTAAAACAATATTTCACATTCACCTCTGTGGACAAACAGCTCCCAGAATGCTTCCTTATATGTGCAAGACAGTAATTCTCACACAGAGAAGGTATTGTTTAAAAAAAAAATAAATTTAAGTTACATCTCTAAATACATTTAATAGAGGTACTATTAGGATGTTCTTCAGACCAAGGAGTTAAAATGTTTTTCTGCTACATTTTAACAAAAATTTGAAATTTTACTTCTTACGCAATGAACACAATTACTTACTCTTTGGCACTCCCTGAAAAAGCCAAGTCCAGGTATTTCTAGAAGAGCCACTGGGATTTGAGGCAGGGGCTGGCACAGTTTCTGTGCTGGAAGTCACCAATGGTTTTGGAGATTGAGGCACATGGGCTGGCGTAGCATTAGAACTATCACAGCTCACGACTGGCTGCTCATGAGCTTTTTGGGAAGGTGACTTCAGAAGTTCAGTTTGCATTTTCAAAATCTGTCCGACAGGATCAAATTCTTTGGACAACTTTCTCGTAGCCTTTCTGGAGGCATTTTTTCCCTTATCTGTAATATCTGAGCACTCACTCATGCTTGCTAATGGAATCTGGGTGGGGGAAGGTGATTTGGCAGTCTCTGCTGAGGTATGAGAAACAGTGTTTGGTACAGGTGTTTTGCAACAATCAGTGTTTTTACATTCTGTATCAATTATCAAACGCTCTTCATCCGTGTCACTACTGCATAAAGAAGTGTAAGTCTCATTTTTTGGTGCAGTATCAGACTCTTTCATGTAACTAACAGCATTCGAGAGAGTATTTAATTTTGTTTCACTGTACGATACTTCTTTGGTCATAACATGCTGTGCTTTGCTCAGTCCTACCTCCTCTGAATCAAAGCTTTTATGAGATGAATTTTCTTCAGGGCTGAAGCATAGAATGCCATCTAATGATGGAAGCTGCATGCTGGCACGTGCTGGAACTCCTTGATCAGAAATGGTGTTTTTCCCTTCTTCACCTCCACTGTTTATGGTGGATGTATTTTTTTTCCCCATTTTTAGGCCACATGAAAAAACTTTAGCAGTGTTACTAACTGTAGGAAAAGTACTTTCCATTTTAGAAGTTCCTGAGAGCTTGACAGTTGCTCCAAAAGTTTCCAGTTCTGTAACATCATCATCAAAGTCCATCCCAGTGTCATCTGGAAGAGGAATCTTCCTGTACTGGTAGGTATCAGAAGACATCTTAACACAGGGAGAAAAAAATAACAACATAAAAACCCAAAACAACAACAACAACAAAAAAGCAACCTCAAGAAATAGAACATGTTAATCACAAATGAGACATTGTCAAATTGAAAACAAAAAATGCTTTAGTATCCATATTTTGACTGTTGGGAGAGAGGGGCAGTAGAAAAGAAAAATTTCTGCATTTAACACGGAATATCTTAAGACCTAGGAGCTGAAAGGCCTTTCAAAAGAGAAATAAAGCTCACAGAACTTTTCCCACTTAAATGAACTGATCAAAATACGCTTTAATGAAGTAAACATTAAAGTTGAGGATGCCGATGTAATAGAAGCATTTAAAGGAACTAGACAGACATTTTAAAACATAGGGTCTGTAACTCAGCAGTAAACTACCAACAGGAAACCTAAATTCTCCTTCTTTATCACAGAACAAGTAACTTAAGAATTACAACATAGGTTTTATGTTCTTGTTTGTTTGTTTTTACAAGCAGATGAAGCTACATACATCCCACTGAAACAGATTGTCCTCAGCTGGTTTGTCCATCAACACATCAGAAATCGAAACGTAAGACATTTTAGTTGCTAGGAAGTCCATTGGAATTTCATGGAAGATCTGGTTCCTCTCTCTTACTGTCATTTCCTTTCTCAGCAGAGGTGAATCAACATAAACCACTCTAGCTGGTTTGCTGCCTTTTCAAGAACGGAAAGAGATTGACTGTGTATTAAATGAAAGGAAAAACATTGTTGTATAATTTAAATAATAAATCTTTCAACTTCCAATTATAGTCAAATCCATTCCACATTCACACTAGAAGTGAAAAACTATCCTCTCGCTCATTAACAACAGAAAATAAAAGTATGTCCAGATACAGTGTGAATTATTAGGATCCTGCATCAGCAATACATACCACATTAACAGTTGATCATATTTTAAATGCAGTTCTAAAGAGAATTCGTAAAATAAGAATTTAGAAGTCATCATTCCTTAGACTGCATTCTATCATCAAATGTATTCTGTTTTCCAAAAATATCTTTCTTCTTCCTTTGATGAACCTCAAACACCCCCCCCCTTTTTTTTTTTTCTTTCTTTCCAAAGTCTTATTGTCCAAAAGTGATGGCTGCAGTTTATATTTCTTCTAATCAGTAACTATAACCGGGCTCTGCTGCCCCACTCTTTTGTTTACATCTTAACACACTTAGATATGAATCATCCATAGATTCATCCAAAAATAACAGTGATACCCTATCCAATATTATACAGAAAGAGAAGGCACGTGGTATACATAGTATCAGTGTTTTAGAAAAAAAAAATCTGTGGATGAAAAAAATATAATTAATGCAAGAGGTGGGTTACAGGGAAGGCAGAAAAGGAAACAGAGGAGAAACCCTTCAAGAAACACTATATATAGCTAACATATCCTAAATGCCCTTTAGGTGTTAACTTTGGATCTAAAATCAAGTTTGAAAACTGTAAAGCTGATATAAAAGGAGTCAGGCATGTCTTTACAGATAAAGTAATTTAATCTCATGTAGGAAAGTGCAAAATTTGTAGGATTTGCAGATATTTGACAGCTTATTTATTACTATCCAAAGGTCTGCTATACAGATTTGTGTGAAATGCACAGAACATGGACATTCCAAGACAATAACCATTATAAATACTCATAATGAAAAAAGCCCTAGCCTACTAAAAAAAAAAGAGGGGGGAGGCAAGAAGTGAGGAAATCTATATTCAGATTACTGATGGAGTGCTTGACAACTAAACTAGAGCACTCAGGTGAGTTAATCAGTTTATTCAAAACATTTTTTGTTGCACCTGGGAGAAGTGATCTCCATGGACACTCATTATTCATTCATTATTCTATGATGTAAACAGGTCCTTTTAATTCCAGAAAATGTTTGGGTTTTTTCATAAAACTTCAGAATTTTTTTTTTTTTTTAGCTTATTGACATCAGTTCACTTGATAATTTTAACAGCTTCATGCAGTTGTTTTCTTTCCAAGGAGCAGAGCTTACAGTTTTGAAAAGCAAAAGGACATTTAACTGATTTCCCCCCACCAAGTGGAAAATAGCTGTATGTCAAAACTCAATGTTAATGGTGATACCTCTAGAGGTTGTTACTATTCTCACTAACAAGGTGGAACGAGGTGTAGAAAACTATGAAATTACCTTGCTATCAGGTTTCCTCCTTGAAAACAGAGTACGAACTATAGCAATGGTTTTTTTAAGGTTCATTTTTTTACAATAACTTTGATTAAACTAAACATTTTTCTTTATAACAAAGGTCTCTGACTCTTTACCAGATGACAGCTGAAAATATTCACTTCAGACTTTTGCCCTTTAAAATGTGTGAACAAAGTCAGTCAAATTTTATTACTTTGATTCCTTAAATTAACAACATGGAAGTACTTAAAAGAAACTATTTTCTCAGAGCTGTATTCTAGAGTGCTGCTTCCTTCAGAAAAGGTAAAAATCTGAGCTTTTAATTAGAATTATGATTTTTATTAACCTTAGCTTCTTTCTTTTTTAAATAAAGTCAAAATTAAACTATTCTATTACTGTGTGAACTAAACCAGACTACCTTCTACTTTCCCACAGTTGGTTTTACTGGATCTTCTAATTTCCTGTTCTTCAGTCTGCTTGAAAAGAATTATGACAATATATAATGCTCTCCATGGACTAAAATGTAATTTTTTACAACAAAAACATACTATACCTGCAACAGGGATCATTTTAATGCAAACTGGAATTTCCCATTGTTCCTTGTAGTTAAGTCCATGATTATTCAGTAAAGTAAATAATGACTGATTACTTAAAACAACTTGAGGACAGTATTTCAAAGCAAGTTTTTCTGCATTTGAATCTGAACTAATATCCTAAACAGAAAAAAGTTAAATTTTTAATTTTTTTTAAGAAATACACACATAGATTTAAATTCATAAGATAAAGCCCAAACCCAAACAAACATGAATTAACCCCCACACCAAAAGCCCAAATACCACCACAGTGCCAGGCTTCATAATCACATGAAAAAGCAAAAAAATTCCCCTGAAGATTTTTGGCTGAATCTTATGCATCCACCTTGCAGCATGAGAAAATGTATCTTCTTTACTTGCATCTTTCAGTTCACTCCTTTTAATTTGAATTAGTAGGTTGAATAGGAATTTGGATGATTGTAAAATGTGGGAGTCCATTGCAGAAGGAAAAAAAAACCAACCCCAAACCAGATTCACTCACATATATATTACAGATCTTCTTACGAGTTAAGTGGTATCACAATAAAAGACATCTAACTTTAAAAGCATGGTTAAAACTGCATAGTTGTTTGAATACAGATTACACACAAAGAACTGTAAAACAAATATAAAAACATGAAGAACACAAATTCAGAACTGAAATGATAAAATTATTAAACATTATGAATACAGGTTTCCATGAAGAGAGGAGGCTGGGAATGCTCATGAGGTGGGAGGAGAACATCAAGGACTAAGACGATAACAGAAGCCCAGGAGCACTGAGGACCGTGAGAGAGAAATAAGAAAAGTCTAGCTATGTTCTTTTTTTTGCCACCTGAGACTTCATCAGAAATATTCTCTATTTATAGCTACAACAATTCTTGAGGCATATATCATTCTCCTGTGTCACCTCTGCTACTTTCTGAAGCAAAAGTGTCTTTGCAATCACAGTGCCTCTGTTGAAAGTTTGGGTTTTGATATGTGAACAAACTCCTTAAATTAATGGATAACAAATTATCTGAAATAAACAGTCACAAAAAATGAGTTACACAGAATGAAAACCTCATTGATTTCCTCTGTGGAAGAAAACAGACAGAAACATCAGATATTTAACAGCAAGGTGGACTGGAATCTAAAAATTGTTCAACTCAGAAGTGGAGTTTATGCTGTTTAGCAACAGAAATTCCCAGGGTAAGCTAACCTAATCAACTTCTCGTAAAACTAGACAGTCTAAAGCATTTCTTCTTACCCTCAGGACTTCTTTCTTAAATCAGAAGTCTTTACACCTACATGCATTTATATACATGCATACACACTCACACACACAGAGGCCAGCTTAGAAATTGCAAAGTTTAAAAGGAACAACACCGTAATAAAACTATTCTACCCAGATTTCACAGACAGTGTGTTCCAATTTAAGGACCTCTCTAACGTTTCCTTTAGAGAACAGAGGAAGTCCCTTCAAGAGGCACTAGCTCCAAAAGGTAATAACTCAATTTTTGAAGAGGGCAATGTGATTGCTATAAATGAAATACTAAACAAATAATGATACAGAATATGTTCCTATCCTACAAGACGTGTAATATTAGGAAAAAAAAAATAAATGAAGAAACTGTATGAAAAGGACCAAATTGCTCTCCTCTACAAAATAAGCCTTAAAAATGACAATAAAAAGGTTACTTACATTGTGCATAATAGAAGCCTTTTTTTCTGGAGTTACAATAGATGTAATAGTTTTGTAGTCTGTGGGCAGCTGAACAGGCATGGTAGGGAAATCTGTTTTACCACGTCTTGCTGTACCCTTGAAGAAATCAAGTAGTATCAGAAAATAGCTTTAACTTGAAATCATGCTGACCCAATAGTGCACTTCTTACAGTGAAAAATATTAAGAATTTAGGCAGGTGCATTATAGCTAGTGTTATATTAAAAAAAATAAAATACTATTAATGCAACCTTTTTATTGCAAACATACAGTGAAGGGTGTTAACAGCCTTACTACTACCGAAATAATTTCATCAATGTTTTCATTAACAATTTTAATTATAAATTAAACCCCTAAACCAAACACTGAATAATACTTGTAAAAAACCTGAATTCTTGCATAACACAATCCAAATGTAATTCTACTTATTTGAAAATAATACCAAAACAATAGGTATATGTAAGATATTACCATTACAAGAAGATTTTTTTCCAGCCTAAAGGTCAACTGCGTATGAAACTTCCCTCCCATGATACTCATGATCTCCTGTAGCGTGTAAAATTCAGGATACTTTTGTGCATGTCCAATACAAGCACGTAATAATTCCTAACATAAGAAGAAAAAATAGTTTATGCATTTTTATCTTTCATAAGAATTTAATTTTAAAAAGCTTTTTCTGCAATTGCAAGTTGCATTTGCATATACTTTCTGTAGAGATCACAGACATATTTAGCAATTACTGCTAACAGACTTGTTCAACTTTTCCAGTTAGAGACAGTATTTAAAAACTTAAGAGATACCAGTACAATTCTGTAAAAATCTTACAATCACTGGCATCAGAATTGAAACAGATTCTAAACTCTCCTCAACCCTTTATATGCAAGGCTAACAATGTATACATACAGGCTCAAACCAATCATAAAAAAAAAAGCTTAGTACTGTTTCAACTGTGCTAAACAAGGTAATTATTTTCTTTTCAGTTCATTTATCTTGGCTTTTAAAGGGACTGGTATTTTTTGTGTTACTACCCAATTTACACTAGGCCTAAGTAGAAGTCACAAAGGTAGAGACATAAGATTTCATACGCATTGAAACTTGTTTTCATGTGAACTGTAGATCCCAAGATAATTTTTTCTGATATATGAATTATGTATTTAAGACATTTAGGTTTTATTTAGTAACTAGAATGAGTTACTTCTGCAAGTATTGTTTAAAACTAAATATGTGCCTCTGTTTCATTTTTGTCTCAGGATATCGACTTAACTATAAAACGACTTCAAGTTTGGAGACATATTTTGTGACCAGACAACATCACTTAGAAAAACAGACTCAAGTGCAAGATACAAAATTACAAAGCCAATCCCAATTTTTAGAAAAAAAAAAAGCAACATTTTTGTCCTCACATGTGCCCAAACCATGTGTTAACAGGAGAACAAATTTATCTGGTGCATGAAAGAGCATGTAATAAAAAGTGTTATGGTGAAATAGAAGCAATCCTTCTGAATTTAATGAAACATTCTACTCTAGTAAACACATTTATTTTTCTGTGTTATTCTGAAAAAGAAAGTGATGCGGCACTTACTAGAAAAGACTGAAATTTTAACAAGAAGTATATAAGTACGCCATTTCAATTAAAGCAAGAGCAAGTCAACCCACTGCTGGAAAGTTCAACGAACCTGTATTCTGGAATTGTTTTCTCAAGATGTGCTATTAAACCAAGAATGATATATAAAGTTGCATTCACGTTTGATTTTAGAATTATCAAAGATGATATTTAACACAGTATGAACTTGGAGATGATTATGATTAAAGCCCGAGTAACCTCTGATTAAAGTGACTTTGTAGCATGCTACTGTAAAGGAAAGCTTAACATTCTGTCCAGTAGTGTATACTTATGAGAAGCTTGTTAATGTAAATGCACACCTAAAATGTAATTTCTCCCTTTCCAAATATAAAGACTGCAGTATTGTATTCAGTGACCTCACTTATACCGTATCTTATTAGCTACAATAAACTGTGGGCCAAGTCATGCTGCACAGCATAAAGAAAAAGGCTGCTTTCCATGTCTCATGCTAACACGGAATCAGCAGAAGTTCAGGGAACATTGGACCCCATGAGCAGTGCCTGTGTATCTTAATCACGATTCCAATATGATTATTTAAGAAGAAAAGGTATTAAACACAGTATCGGCAATTACCTCGGTATAACGTAGTGCATCTTCAGAGATGGTATCATAATCTTGGGCGCAGCTTTTTGCAGCATTTTGGGCAAACTTCATAAATTCTGCAATTTCGTTATTTACTACTTCTTTCATTTGCTGGGAGGAAGGAAAAATCTACTTTTAAAGACAGAATGGAATCCTGTAGGCTAGGTATGTAACCAGCAAAATTTCCAGAGAGGTGGTACAGGTGACGGTATGAGGGAGAACACAGATTGCACCTGCTGCTCAATTTTGCAAGTCTTTGCATATGTGTGTTTTTTGCAAGGTGCATTTCCTTAAAAAAAAAAAAAAAAAAAAAAAAAAAAAAAAAAACCCAA
>JAVJGG010000002.1:5563759-5626790 GCA_035590195.1 Aviceda cuculoides | reverse complement strand
CGCCGCCGCCGCCGCCGCCGGGCCCCGCGGCAGTGCCGGCCCGGTCCTGCCGCGCCAGGAGAGGAACTGCGCCTAGGGCTTCTCCGCGCTGTGGGCTCCGCTCCGACTCCACGTTCTTTACTAAGGTGTGGCCCTGACCTGGCGTTGGGTGCCTCGAGCGGCAGTTCCCGCCCTGGGTGCGCAAGAGGTCGCTGGGCCGGGCTCTGCCGGGCGGCTCGTGCCTGAGGGAGGTTGGGGCCGTGAGTGAAAGGGATGAGGTGTCTTGCGGAGGTTGCTGCATTTATTAGCTTCCCTCCTCTCCTGGGCTTCCAGTTTCCTTGGCTTACTTCCCACTTGTTAACGTGGGCAGAGCCACAAAACCTTTTTTCTGGTGATCGGGCTTCCCAATGTGGTAAAATGTGGAATTGAAATATTGTTAATACCTGTAGGTCTAGGTGATGGAGACACATTTGCTTGTGGTATTATAAAAAAAGGTGATCCCCTTCACAGCTCTACAGTTGGAGAAATGAAGAGGGAATTGAGGACTGTGGCATGAAGCAATCAAAGTGTTCACAGCACCTAGTCCTGTAACTGAAACTCAGGGCACTGAACAAAAATACATAAAAATACTGAGATGATTCAGAATAATGTCCAAACCCATAAAGGATGGACTCCCTTTAGCTTGCTTGCAGATTAGTTTTAAGGACATTGTTTGAATTTAATTCTGCCCTATTTTGGTTTGTATCTCAGAGAAGCAGAAAGGTTTGTCTCCCTACTGGATCCACCCAGAGCCCAGTCCTGGAGGTAGCCTTGTAAGGAGTAATCTTACTTCAAAACCCAGGTATGGTAACAGTTACATAGCTGAATGATTAGAAGACTTACCTCACATCGTGAGTGTGGCAGGTTAAATTCTGCTTCAGTCTGCATCTTCCTAAAACCTGCAGTGTCTTTTTTTTTTTTTTTTTTTAAATGGTGCCACTTCCTACATGTGGTCTTTCTGCTTCCATGACATAAACATGAACATCAGGAAACACTTTTTCACTGTGAGGGTGACCGAGCCCTGGCACAGGTTGCCCAGGGAGGCTGTGGAGCCTCCATCCTTGGAGATACTCAAAAGCTGGGCATGGTCCTGGTCAACTGGCTCTAGGTGGCCCTGCTTGTGATCTCTCTCCTGTGAGTGGCAAGATTGGGCAGGAATCATGTCCTGAAGATGCAAAAATTAAATCTGGATTTTCAATGTCTTGAAGACTGCTTTAGTCATGGAGCTGCTGTAGAACAAATGGCACTACTTAGTGCTACAGTTCTAAGAAAGTAATCACTTCCACTACTTTTTTTTTTGTAGACTTGATCTGGAAGTGAAGGCTGCTTCCAGATAGAGTGCTTCAAAGATGAATGCTAATGCCCATCTCCAGATCATGGTTGGGCATATAAATACTGAGCTGTTAAAGCTCTGTCAAGACTGAGGCATTTCTGGGTGGGTGCAGAAGTAGAATGTTACATGCCTGAAGTCTTATGACCAAGTGTGCTGCGGGCATTCAGGAGCTCCCAAAGTTAGGACAGCAGAGGGGAGCTGCAGCTTTGAATTTCGATGCCTAAATTGTATTAAAACATCAATTTTGATACCCAAATCCTCATTTAGATCTAGCTCAAAGTGGTATTTCCAAAGTCACTGGGACAGCCTTAAGCCAGATTTCTTGTATCTTGCACTTGATGCAGTGAACTGTGATTTCAAACAAGAAGACACCTTCAAGGAGAGGGAAGCTAGATTAATCCACATTTATTCTACAGAGGCTTTAAGCTCTTGTTGGCCAAAAGGGGAGCTTAAAAGGTGTTCGGGAGTCTTCTTGTTTCCCTGCTGCCAAACATTACATGATGTATGTTCTAAACAGCTCTGATATACGTGCTTGGAAGCACAGCCTAATTTTGTAACTGTGCATTCCTTAAGGAATAAACGTAATAAGCCACAATTCAGAAAAACAAACAAGATGCTACTGACAAAAAATTAAGACAGATTTTTCCATTAGAAGCTGAAGTTTTATTACAGGATAACAGTACATAAAGCACATCTAAAATCGATGTGTTCAATGCACTTAATAAAGGTAATGTAATATTAAAGGTACAGTTTCTAAGTACAATATAACAACATTCATATTAGAATGAAAATTGGAGTATTTAAAAGACAACATTAAATCTCTTATTTTTACAGTCATATTTACAAAATGAATCAAAATACTTTTTTCGGGACTGAGTAAAATAACAAACTTGAATATAAGCAGGCTATTGTAAGAGTGAGTTGGAAAGGTCCATGAAAGTGAAAAGTTAAGTGATTGGGTAAAGATCATTAGCAAAGGTTTAGTACAATACCACTTTAGTATTCCTCTTGATGGCTTACATTTTATTGTGGCTAGAAAAGGAATTTATACATACTGTACACATAACAGACAGCATATATTTACATGTACAGTATAATTGCATTTAAACTTGTGTGTATTTACAGAAATTTGAGCATATCACTCAACGAGGTTTTTGAAGTCTATGTGCTTAATCTTCAAACTGATGTATATTTATAATCAGCATTTATTCTGGTCTTGTTACATTGAACATTTAGTAAACAGGGAGAATATATGTTAACCAAATGGTTTGCATAAATATATCAAACTGTTAAAACAATAGGGAGCATGTGTTCCTGGCATTATGTATAGGTTGGTACATACAAATTTAAGAGCGAGTCCTTTTCTCTTTGAAAATATCAAAAGGTGACTTAAATCAACAAGGGAAAATAAAATTGTCATGGCTTATATTTAAATAAGATTGTAGCTTCAAGAGGTTTTTATAATTGTCCTGATAGTGTTTGCAGTTAAACATTCCATTTATGAAAATATATCCACGGTGCAGTAAAGTTTGTATTTATTTTTAGGACAACAGTATGTTTGTTGTTTAAAAAAAATTATTTATATATATATATTCCTTGGATTGAGGGTATAAAAGCAGTGCATGGAAGCCAAGAACCATGGCTTTAAAATTCACTACCTTCTATTATCAAAAAGTGCAGTAAACAGAAACATTGTATTTAATAAATTGCTCAAAAATCTTTGCTAAAGATCTTATAAATTCAGTAATATTACAGAAAAATTCTAATAAATATTTAAAAGGTTAATTACCTCCTTAGTTAGATATTTGATATCCATCAGTTTTTAAGAATTAACATGAAAACAGTATCTAGAATGAAAGGAACAGGGGATAGGAATACTTTTAAGGGTACATGACTACGTAAATTAAGGTATACATGAAAAATAAAAACAAAACCCCCAGACCTGACAAAACGTTGCAAATTCCACTTCTTAAGTAACTTTAGTTGCTAGTGGCTGTCCTTGGATATGTATGCATGATTTATAGAGCATATCCAAGGACTGAATTTAGCCATCCATCTATCATGGAAGATTTACAGAAAATTCCTATTTACAGTAACTGGAGTTAAATGTGTAGGCATGGCCTAGTAACATCCGCAGTTTGAGTGTGTACAGATCCTATTTAAAGTGAAGAGGGAGGAAGGCACCCAGCAGAATAACATCTATAAATATCAGATGCAACGACAGGATAGAACTCTTCCAACAAGCCAAATAACTACCTCCCTTTCAGACAGACAGCATATTGTAATTACTTTATACTGGCAGATTAGATGTTTTTCTGATACAATACAGGCAGACTGTTTTAGTAACCAAAAGGATAACAAGCTGGACAGAACATTTTTAATAAAGTTAATAATGTTAATAATGTAGAAAAAAATTCTACATTTGATATCAAGTATCTGTACCGCTGAAGTAATTTTCTCCTTATTAAATATACTATAGAATAATTTATATAATGACACTATGCATTTAAAGAGAAAACCATGTCCCAAATCTTGTACTCTGATACAGGTACTTGTTGGGCATAAGTTGGTGTATATATATATATATACACAAATATATATATATTTATATATAGTTATACTCAGTGAAATTAACAAGACCCAAAGGTGGTATTGTCTAGGAATAAAAGGGGTTTGTTTGCTTTTGTTCACAAAAGTAACTTATCTAGCACCACACATCAGAAAAACACAAAAATAGCACACTCTAGTTCTAAACAGCTATGTCTAAAATAGATTATATAGTAAAACAGATATTATACAGCATAATGTGGTATTTGATAAACAGATAAATATTTGCACTGTGTAGGCTGTTTATAGTATAACTTTATCTATACAGAATGAAAGCAAAAAGTTAACTGTATAGAGGTGAGCAGAACAACATTAAATATTATGACTCCAAAGCAGAGACAAAGTTAGAGTTGAAAGAATAGAGCAAGATAAAATGTTTACAGGCCATTACAAGTCCTTAAATTAGTAGTAAAATAAGGAATCAGTTGCTCAAGTTTAAGAAAGCAGTAAACAAGAGATTGCATTTACATGCAGATGTCTAAAACTTGTATTTCTTTTAAATCTATGCACAAAAAGTCATTTGTTTTTATTGCTTGACATTCAGTTATGGCTAGAGTATTTTTAACCTTTTTTTTGTACTTTGGAAACAAGAATATTGTTAAAGGTGCCATAAAAATGGACAACATTGAAAACAGTTTGCAAATAAACCACCTAACACTGCAGTTCTTTATACATTTTAAAAAGCCTTGTCTGGGGTTTGTCATATGTTAAATATATTTAATCTGGGAAAATACATTGTAGCTTGAAGCCTCCCATTGGCCCAAACATCCAATACAAAAACACATCTCCAGAAAAGGAGCAGGCAGACAATACAGTTACATATAAAGAAGCAGCCAGTTAATGTCCTAATAGTTTAAATATTCACCACTGTTCTGTAACTTGTTTCTAAATCAATGTAGAAATGAGGAACATTTTGGATTTAGAAAGGTGTACAGTACGTATGCCTTTTTGTGAAATAAAATTCACTGTATTGCTTATGAATTCTCTGCATTAGATATAGATAGCATTACAGATTGCAAGTTCCTGTAAAGTTTGTGCATCTACATTAAGACTTTGTGGGGTAATTTAGGGTAGTGTTTCTCAAACTGAAAGTCACAACCATTTGAAAGTTGCCAAAGTGTTACGATTATTATCAAAACACAACGTCAGGCAAACGTAGCTCGGTTCTGTGTGAAGTGTAGCAGCTCGGTTCTCCAGCGCAGAGCATGTGGTTGTGCTGGCTGCAGAGGAGCGCGCTGGTGTCCCGCTTACTGGGTGCAGCTCAGTCCCCCAGCGCGGAGGAGCTAGAAGAGCTGGCTGTCGGCTGCACGCTTTTGCAGTAGCCCTGGGGTTACCAAGTACTAGCAGCAGCTCAGTTCCTGCAGTTAGGAAATGCCGCCAGTCACTACAGCTGGTTCGCACTCCCTGCCCTAGAAAAAGTGAATTCCAACAGAGGGCCCTATGAAGAAATACAGCCCAGAGGGATTGTGCTTTCAGAAAGCTTGAGAAACACTGACTTACAGGAAAACAAGTATACAAAGGACATATGAACACCAAAAACATGCAGATGTTAACAAAAAGGTGTGATGTCACACATCAAGTTGAACAACTTGATTGTGAAGTTCAGCTTGAAGAAGTAATGAGATTATGAGGGAAGACATACAAGTGAATATTGTGGCAGAAGAAATGAACCTATGAGTATTGATCTGAAGCCTTTATCATGTTTTGTTTCTTATTTGGATAGCCTACTTATTGCTATAAAGTTATTGCTATATTCTACCAATGATAAAGGCAAAAAAAAAAGAAAAGATAAACAGTAACATTACATATGAAAAAGGTAGAATACAGCTTTTATTTTGATGTTAAAATTCTATTTAGTACCTGAATAAAGTCCTAAAGATAGACTGTATATTATCCTAAATTTTACGTATTTTTCCCCTCAAGTCCAGTGACTTAGCATTATTTAGCGAGCTATTATCACAGTACTAGGATTAAAGCACATACTGCAATGATTTTTAAATAAATACTCATTTAAATTTTAAAACTTTTCTTTCTGTTGTTGTATTTGGTATCTGTATGCATTTGCCCTCATTTCCACCAAATGATTTACTGACAGGAATATTTAAGAGAATAGGAGGCTAATATTCAAATATATTAATGGATGAAGCTTTTAAAAGTAATAAATATTAGTATTAATAATGAAAAAATAATTGTAATAGTTATATTTCTCCAGCTAAGGAAAATAAAGATGTTTCTTCTGTGCAAGCTGAATCAGCTAGCACAGGTAGAATTTTATATACTGAGTACTCAAGAGAAAATTGCTTATTATTTTTAGATAATGGATAGTAAATGCTGTTTCTGACATTTATAAGTTTATCTACATTGGGGAGTTTAGGAATGGTGTAGAGGAAAAAAAATACATTGTTTGCACAGCTTGTACTGCACAACCTGGTTTGTTCATCAAGTACAGACTGGGGAATGTCTATGCCAATCCAAAAAAAAAAAGATATTTTAATGTTTGGATCACCCCACTACATAGTTAGAACATCTTATAGATTTTACGTATTAACAGTATGTTTAATTGATACACAGGTATGGGAAGAATAGGTTCTATTGTGAATCAGCAATAGGAATTTTCTTGTACTGAAGATGCCAGAACACAAACTGATCAAGAGGTCATACTTGCAAAGCAGCTGTCTGCCTTGGAAGGCCATTCCAAGCTAAACGCGGCCATCAGCTTGTAATACCATAAGAAAGTTTTCCCTATTTATTAAGCAACCTAAAGTAAACAACTGAAAGCCATATACCCAGTGAAAAAAAACTCAATAACTTAAGATACTGGAGAACTGATGCTTTTTGTAAGAAGACAGACATCTTTGATGGAGAAATTCACTCTCTTCCCAATCTAACCAAAGTCCTGAAATCTTGCTCATTTTGTTTGTATTTGCTTATTAACTTTTCTACGTGCATTTTTAAAGGAATGTGAAGCCACAAAAGAAGGCTAATTGGGACACTCTTCCAGAATCCTACAATTTGGCACTTGGAGACTTCCTAGACATTGCTGTTTTTTGGTGCCCTTGTAATCGCTTGGAATTGCTGTATTTGATGTACTAGACATGAAAATGTCTTCAGCCTCAGCGTTTCTTTCCAGTCAGGTTTTTTGCTTTAGTGTGAAGCATATGCAACAATGACAGACAACATCTGAAGTGTTGTTCTTGTATTCCTGCAGATCTATGTTCCTTTTTATGTGACACCGTTGCTGAAACCTAATGATTACCTTTTCATTCTTATTGTACTATCATAAACTGATTTGTTTTCTCTGACAATAATTTAAATACTGAAACCCCATTTTCTATTGCAAAACACTAAAATTCAGCTGGAAAAGTAGTCCTGTCATTATAAAAATGTCCAGAGCGTATTGAAGGTCATTGCAATCATTTATTTAATGGGTCAGCATTAATTTACTTTCTAAAACGCAATTGCAGAACCTTTGCGCTGTTTCGAGTACTTTTGTTTATTTTGTGAACAAAATAAAGACCAAAGAGCAGCTATACGGCAAAACTGAGCAAGAGAATGAGGCACGCGTAGAGCATTTAGTTAAAAAAAATATCCAGTTCTCTTGTGCCTGGGGGGAGGGGGGAAGGGGAGAAATACTAGCATATTTTTTAAAAAGTAATTTGTTCCACCAGCAGTACTGGCCACCCTGTTGAAGAGTTTTAGAAGATCCCTGAGCACATTAGTTTCTGACTCTTAACCCCAGCTCCAAAATGATAGGGCTTCTGTTGTTGGTAACGAGATGGATTGTCATTCACAGTTAAGTCAATCATAAGGTGCTTATCTATTTACCCTTTTTTTCACCAATCAGCACAAAGAACTGTCAGAAAATAACTTTTATTTTTCTTTTTTAAATAATAAAAGGGCACAAAATTTAAACAATGTTTTGTGACAGTGGTTTAGGATTATTATCTGGCTGCCCCTCAACAACAGACAAGTGATTCAATCGACATTCCTTAGCAAAAAAAACCCAAAACCAACAACAACAACAAAAAAAAACCAAACAAAAAACCACAAAAAAAAAAAAAGGAAAAAAAAAAAAGAAAAATCCTGTACAAATATGTATTTTTCCCTGAGGGATCAAGGTTACACCCGCAAGTGCTCTATGTACATATTGCACTGTAGAGGAATGAAGAACATGTGCAAAAAAAGCAACGATGATTGAAGCTTACTAATCAAACCTTTTAATCATAACTGCTATGTCATCTTGCATTTTGGAATGTCGGAACACAGCTATTCCTTTAATCTAAAATGTAAAAAACAAAAAAAAGAAAGAAAAAGAAAAACACACCTCTACTATGGCACATTCAATGAAATAAAAAGTTTTCCAAAGACAAATAGACAAATTCCATCAAGAAAATAATACAAAGTTCGTTCGTTTGTTTTTTTTTTGTTTTTTAGAAAAATTACATTACTTTCTTTCATTGTTTCACATTACAAAATCTTTTTTTTTAATGTTTACACAAATCACATTTTATTGCAGGAATATTTCAAGTGCCATCAAACATTTATAGAAGGGTTAAAAAAATAGAAGTCTCTCTAAAGTGGTCCAGACAAGGCTTTGTATAGAATAAATCTTTTTTCCACCTTCTATTTTTGTCTTAATTGAATACATTTTCTTTATTCCATTGACACTTAACAGCCTAGAAGCAGCCACTCACACGTACCCACGCATATATTCATGTGCGCACACAAGTGTACTCTCTCACACACACACAGGTGCACATACACACACAGATATCTTGGTATCCATACTAAGATAGATAAGCTTTAATAAAGAACAACCAAACTTAAAAACAGCCTCCCTTTTCACCTAATCCCATAGTTTTTAAAACATCAAACAGTGCTGGAGTTGTTAAGTGTATCAGGGTGGTTCAAATGACAGTATAGTATCTCTTTCCTAGAAAGACCCAATGAAGATCTCTTTGCAGGCTTTAAGGAACAGATCATTCAAAACCAACATATTATTCCTTTATCTTCAGCTATCCTCATGTTTTTGTTTGTAGTGAACTGGGCAGATTATGAAAATACTCACGTGAATATCCATTGACCCCAAATTCAGTTTTTTAACTGAATATTTGGTTGATCATCTGATATCGGGCCACAGTCCCAGAGGTTCTGCAGAGTGCTTTTCCTCTGCTGCATTGGGTTCTTACGTGGCCGTCACTGACCAGTCACTCTGATGTTATTCTACATCCTCTTTCATAACAGCCTCCTTGGCAACAGAAGTCTTATCAGTACATCTGCAATGCTGTATCCCTTTTCCCCCCTCTCTATGAAGAGCAAAATGAAATTAATATTCTGTTGCCAAGTGGTTGTTAACTGCAATCAGGAAAGCACAGTTACTTGGGGTGTGTATGCACAGCCCGATTTAACAAGGTGACAGTATGCAGGAGCTCCCATGGACAAAAATGACAGCACTTTCTGGCCTGGAAGATCATGTCACAAGCCGTTTTCAGATCCAGAGGGCTTTCAGCTAAGGCCCTATCTGGAACCTTTTTATGGTTATGTATTTTACTAGTAAGTGCTCCAAAAATCTGTGTTGTCAATGACTTATAGGTGTAAATAGGCTGAACTAGATACCAAACAGAACGACTGGCACCTAGATGCCTGGTAAAGTACTAATATTCATCAGGAAAAGGTAAGAAAAGGAAGTGACTGAAAATTAATCCCCAAATATTTTGCCTGATAGTCTACTTACTGTCAGAAGTAGGAGTTGCATCTTGCTCTCTAAAGTACAGGTCTTACTTCATTATTCATTAGTAGACACTGAAATTAAGTTTAGTTGATCTTTACAGGACTAGCACCTAAGGCTGGTCACATTCAGAAAACATTTGTTAGTTAAAAGGGTTGCTTTAACAATAGGAACACACATTAGAATGAAAGTACCATATCATGCCAGTTACTCCAATAAAGTAAACAATGATTCTAGGGAAAGTGTTTCAGTGGGACTGGAGAGAGCACATGCTGGGCTGTGAGCCACCTCTTTGGGAGCAGGCAGGATGGAGCAGCAAAAGGACAGCTCTATGGACTTTTTCCAAAAGGCCTCTCACGCCTCCATCCCAGTGCTCACCAAGGTGCAGGTGTGCCCCTCCCGTACTCGGGAGGCGTACTGCTTTGAACGGAAACATAAGAGGCACATCTCCCCCTCCTTCCAAACCACAGGGACAAGCGATAGCTGTAAGCTCCCCTCATGTGGCAGACTATAAAATTTTTAAGAGGTGTCATAGCTAAATGTCTCAATTTGACCCCAAAGGAAACATGTTCAAATCATAGAATAAACTTCTATTTTGCTTATAATAACTCACTGACCTAATTCTCCTTTTTAAAACAGTTAGGCTTGTGTGCTTCTATTCACTTCTGTTACTTCCTAACAACTGTAATACATCTAAGAGATTGTTCATCCTTGGAAGTCAAAGCAGTGGAGCACATTCTGTCTCATTCTTTTTTCTTTTTTAAAGTTCCTGGCTTTTTCTTATGTACTTCATCAGAAACTTCACTTGCGTAGGCCTACAAGGCATCCAATTATACATCTTCATCTCATCCAAACCCATTATGTACCTCTGGCTCAACAGCCACAGTTTATTTTGTGATGTTGTTTATTGTGAATCTGCTTCCCTCAGAACTAGGTTTACTTGCCAACTTTTCTCAGAGACGGTATTCTTCCAAAAGGGCATGGTAATTAATAAAGACTGCAAGATGCAGCTTATTGGTTGGTTATGCAATACAGGAATCATGATTTCAGAATTACAGAATGCAGATTTATCATAGTAATGATTTCTGGGCATTATACAGAGTACAAAACATTTTTTTCTAGCAACAGTGTGCCTCTACTTTGTTAGTCTGTCCTCATCTGATAAACTTTAAAGTGCATCTTTTTAAATAAGGAGAGCAATGGACTTCTCTGTTCAGCTACCAGAAATAGAACTGCTGGATGCTGGAAGAACATGGGCCAGTGTCTCATCTCACTGAAGTCAAAACAAACCTCCTATGGATTTTGATAGGCTGGAGTTTGAAGGCATTGTTTACAATATGGAGTACAAAAGTATGTAATATTATGTATAAAAATTACTTTTCCACATACATGTCATACACACATACTTTTACTGTAGATACAGACTTGAGTAAATACCTTCAAACCTGGATTTATGGTGGGCAGAAATACACTTTATTTAATAGCCTGATTTTCAAGGATGCTGTGTTACTCATTTGTAAATGATCTGTAATTGCTTAGTTTAACTTCGACCACGGAAACTCAGCACCTTTGAAAATGAGGCTGTTGACTCGTGCACCTAAATTTGAATTTAGGCATGTGATTTTAAACATCCAGGTTTGAAAGATTTGAAAATAAAAGTACCTTTGAATTTAACAGCTGAAAAGCTGATTTTAATTTAGAAAATCGTCATTATTTTCAACTCTTTTAAAAAATCTGTAACCATTTCGGGATATGACCAGCCTCTCTTTAAATGTAACATGGAAAACAGCAGCATAAATACCTCCCAATGTACCAGTACCTGCCAAACCTTTTTCAGTTAAACTTGAATTTCTGGTGCACATGCAACACAATGAACACGCTAGCATTTAATTTAAAGAAAAAGGTGCAAAATGAAAGTGCCTTATCAATTCAACAAGAAAAGCTATACCAGTAACTACATTTTATATTAATTAAAACAATATATAAACAATATCTCTTTTGCTATATATAGTCTTCATGCCCATTTACCCTGTAATATATTATAATGCTATTGTTGCTATTGCTATGGACCCTTTTCATGCCGTTCTGTCTACTGGCAAACAGTGGTAGGTGAAAAAAATCGTCCTTCATGAAACAATGAGCAAGTTGTGCAAACTGATGCTGAAATCTCTGCAATGCACACCAGTCGCTGATTACTAGGTGGACTCTCTGTTCTGATCAACAAATTGATTGTTCTGTCAAAAGTCTGGGCAGTGAACTACAAGAGAAAACAACCTTCTGACATTAGTACCCTCAGTCTGTGTAAACAGAGGTCAAGGATTGAGAAGTTGAGACAGAAAAAGGGTCCATATTTGTAGGCATAATGGAAATCATATGCATGAGAAAAACAAGTTCAACTTTGTTTCATTGTTTCCCATCCTTCGCCTGACCCCGACCGCTAAGAGATGTGCAGTGTGTTGGCTCCCTAGGTCTGTGCAGGGCCATATAAAGTGTCTTGGTTTTCTTTCTTTTTTTTTCTTTTTTTTTTTTTCCTTTCTTTTGTTTTAATGTTTGTACTTCGGACATTCTAGAAGTGCTTAGGTGATACGTTTACCCATCAATTTGCATCGCTGGCTCAAATTCTGAAGTGAATAACTCCTTGTAAAGTGGAGGAAAATGAAGTCGTACAATGTCTGGGTATATTGCTTTAAATGCCATAAGCTTTTCTGTATGTCGTCCACACAGTGCTCTTAAAGTAGACACTTTGCATATTAACTGTAAAAAAATGAACAGAAGTCATATGGTGATATATGGAACCAGGCCTCCCAATCTTCCTCTCAGGATTAAAGCTCTCCCAAACACTCTGAGTTCCCTTCAGTTGTTTACCTTAACAGTGACATATGTAAGATTAAAACCAACCAGCAAACAAACAAAAAAAACAAACAGAGGAAGCCACTAAAAAACCTATTTAAGTAATGGAGTAATTCTATTTGTGAAATAATCTTTTCTTTAAGTTTGTAGGAAAATCTATCAGTAGGTTTCCTGACTTGCCTACCAAGCACTGGATTGATACAGAAGTATTTCACGGCTGGATCTTCATTCACGTGACTTAGTCATTCTCTTGGAAGAAGGCAGTCCTCACTACTTTTAAACCCACTGTGAATATTATGGAGGGAACTGGCAATGCAATAGATGAGGCTTTTTTAATTTATGCCAAATAAGTTGAAAAGGAACAGACCAGAAAAATCTGTACTTCAAAAATATCGCTAGGGTACTCCATGAACTTACCGAGTAAATTATTTGTATCAAAGGACATGGAGGAAACTTTCTTCCAACAGAGGCATCCAAAGAATGTACTGGGAGAAGAATTTTATGAGCTAGGATTTGAAATGAGAACAATCTGCAAAGCTGGGGCTGGACCATCCTGCTTCTCTTGCAATTAGTTCTGTAGTGTGAAGCTAAGCATAAGCTTCCCGGCTGTGTAGAGTTCTAAAAGGAACTACCTCTGTAAGGAAGTGCCTATCCTTCCCCAGTTCTTCAGATTTATTTTTTTTAACATCACACCACTTTTCCATTTTTGAAAAATTACATGAAGATACTTTAGATTAGCATAATAGTATGTAGTATCTCTTTTCTTTTCCCTAGGCATCAGTGTTTAGAAGAACTACTGAGAAAAAGACTGTGTGTGGAACTTCTCATGGAATACTGAAAAAAAAGGTTAGTTTGCGTATTGCATGTTATAACAACTTAATTGTCATGCAGGCAGAGATTTCAGGAGGATTAAGGCATACATGTTGTAGAACTGAAATAGTATTCTGTGTGGCGGAAATGTTGCTTAGGAGAAACAGGATAAAAACCTTCATCGCTTTCATGAAGTTCAATATTAAAATACTTATTTTCAGACCATTATCAGCCTTGTTCCCTAGTACATCATAATTTCACCTCTTCTAGTTTTTAGTTAAATAGCTTCACCTAAGCACCCTGATTTTGAACAAAGAATTCTGGGTTTACAAATAACATACTAACCGTGTAAAAGCCTTTAAACCATAATTAGTATACTGTTCATAAGAAAGCAAACTTTCACAGTCACGTGACATGGTACACTATGATTCTTACCTTTGTTAGAATTCCATCTTCTCGGTGGTTCTTCTGTAGGACATGCTGAAGTGCTAGCTGGATCTTCTGTTGGAGTTTTTCAATTTTTACTTTCTCCTGAAGCCATGAGCGATCTAAATATAAATGGAGTTAACGCCTCTAGTACCACAGACATCAATCACTGTGCACCAGGAAGTACTGTCTGTTACAGATTCTTTTTTCTTGTTTCCAACCTTCCTTCCACTTCTTATATACTCTCATATCGAAAATGAGTTTCAAAATTAATAGGTTTTGGAGTATATTTATTACGTGCATTTAAAATTACTTTTATAAAGCCCTTAATATAAAGCCTATCTGTGTAAGATTTAGTGATCATTTGCTAACAAGGTCTGTAAAAATCAGGGTATTTACAAAATGAAGCTAGCAACTCTTTAGTGAGAAGTGAATAGATCACATAATGAACAAGCAGTTGAGTGGATCTTGCTAAGATCTACAGTGACATACAGAAAAATCAGAAGCAAATATTCAGCTATTTAAAAAAAAAACAACAAAAAACTCCTAAGCTTCCTAGCAGAAGAGGAGTATTAGCTCCTACATCCTCTGTGGCAGAACTGTGGGATTCTGTGGCTTACATACTAAGACAGAGGGCTAACATACTTCTGATCTGGCAAACTGCATGAGAATGTCTTTATGGTAGTCTCAGTAAACCCACTGTTGCTAACAGACTCTTCCACCACCGCTCCTGAGTCCACCGTGCTGCAGTCTGAAAACAGAGCATTTATTTCCTTGGGTGTTATGCTAGACACAAGCCGACTTTCTGCACCACTATCTTGTTTCACTCGACCTAATAAGCCTTTCCAGAACCTGGAGTACTGTGTGTATCAACTTGAGATTATTAAGTTATTTTAGTCATGGGTATGCTAGACCCAGGCTGACTCTTGAGGTGACTTGTATGTCTGGCACTGTAATGCTCAGCGTACCCAGTTTCATGATGGGGACAGATACCTGAGCTACCTTGGTACCCTTGTACCACACTAACATGGCAACTCTGCTTAACAGACCTGAGGTGACACTGGAAGCATTCTGTCATGTGCTGGAGAGAATTCTGCTACAGCTGCAGGCTCACATACATTGAAAAGCTGACTGTAAATTCAGTGGATACCTTCTGCCTGCCTCACCTAGATTGATCCAGTGGTCTCACTCACATGCATTTAAGCATTTGCAAAGAAGCTGAGTCCTCAATGAGGTGAAAATTTGGAAAACAAGGGCTTAGATTAGGATTTCCAACTTAACAAATGTATTCCTAGATTCATAGTTTTAATGTGTTTATTAAAATAAAATTTTTGGTCAAGAAGGAGACACTCAAAAAGACGACTGTCTGATAGTCATAGCATTATCATTAAAGAGACTTCAAAATAACAGCAACCTCTACCAAATAAACCTAGAGCACACCTTTATCTCTTACCTGCTGACATTAAAACAAACGCAGAAAACAAAGCTATCTCATCTTCCGTCAGGTGCATAGAACATAAACTTTTTCCAAATTCAAACACGAAACTAATGAAGTCTTCACAACCTGCCAAAAAGAAGGTACAGCTCATACCACATTGTTTAAAAGGACTTCAGAGCTCCAGAGTTGTTGATTTATTCTGATGGAGGTGAAAAAGGGATGTAAGATACTTCATAGGTGAATGGTCTTCTCCTTAAGTACTGTGGAGTAATGGCAGTGAGATGTCACTCGTGCCTGAGCTTGTTACCCCATTCCCATGAGCCCCCAGCTCCCACACCCTGACAGCAAGTATTCTGAAAGTTTTGCATGCTGTATCTTTCCACATTTAGTTCTTTTGGGGTAAATATGCATAAAACCCAAGCCATTTTCAAGTTCAAAATTGGTTTAGCTTTGTTTCTGTTGTAAATGGAACTTCCTCATGTCACTGTGGACTAGAGGTTTGAAATGTGTACTTGAAAAATGCTGATTTTAAGACTATTGAGTGCACAGAAGAGGAGGGGGGGGAAGAGAGGCATACAAGGTACATGCAGGAGCAAAGGGAGAAGCCAATGTCTCAAAGCTTTTCATGCAGAAAAGGAACTCTGTCTCCTTTCATCCATTCTCTTGCTCACACAGGTGTAAGTCAGGTTACTGCTGCTGTTACACATGCTGTTACTCAGTTCGCGAAAGTGGAGCCCTGCTTTGAAGGGGATTGCGACCTGATGGAAGAGGGTTCTCCTCTGCAGATCTCAGCCCCAACCCAGCCTAAATTTCTGGATGTAGTTGGTAACAGATGAAAGTTATGTTTCATTGGAACCCACCGCCGATATGGCATTCTCTGAATTGTTTGCACTCAGACCTTGTACCTTGAGGTGTTTTAGAAAGGCAGAGAATGCTTCAGTAATTGTACAACATTCTCTGCTGCTGTATTTTCACTGTCCTCCAAAATAGCTTAAATCCCAAATTTATACCCAGTGAAATGCATCCTTTTAAAATTAGCAAAAATATACAGAAAAAAAATTCAAATGATAAACTGTGGTTTAATAAACCCCCCCGGATTTACAGTATTTTACCTGCAAATAACTGGACTTTGCATATTACAAAACACCATTAACATCCTCAAAGCAGTAACGTCAGTATACCCCAAATTAGCTTAAAATCTGCTGCCTTTTCCAACAGGATATATAAAATGTTACACTAGATATGAAATCTGGGCTTCTGCTCTGAACAAGTGTGTCCAAACTGCTCTACCCGGATCTAAGTGTTGAATTTCAGCACCAATGGTCCTTTACTGCATAGAGTGAAGCTGGTTTAACTCCTGAAATCAGCTTGGCCTCAAACAAAGCCAGCATGACCGCTTACAAAATAAGCAGTTTGAGCTTCGGAACTCTTTTGTTTGAATACTATAGCCTGAATTTTTAAAAGCTGCTGCCCCCTTGCTTTTGCATCTTATTATTCTTACTCTGTTTTTTTAAGACACAACACTTGACATTTCCTTACCTAAGGACTTGAAAACCTCTGGGCTAGCATACTTGCCATCAAAGTAGACTGTGTTGTTCTGGGAGTCAAAGGCACGGCACATTCTGATGAACACAACCTCTAAAGACCCTAAAACAGAAACAATGTATGTTTGACTATTTAAGAAGAGACTTCAGTTGCAAAGAGCAAGTGAGAATTTAAGAATTTCGTATGCTCTGCCATTCAGTACCAATTGAGTAGGGTAGTAGGTTTCTGTGGTGTAACAGAGCATAGTTTGATTTGCTAGTAGAATTAAAAGAATTCCCATAAACCCCTTTAGAAGTTTTTGCTAACGCAACCTCGTTAATGCTAATAAACTCTAATAATTTTTATTACAGTAATGGAAGTCTCTTAAGTCAAAGCAGCTCATTTAAATTTATGATCATGAAGCTTCAACAACTTTGTCCAGTATTTCTAAAAGTGCATTACTTCTACAACATCTTGCATAGAACAATCTGGATTTTTACCTTGAAATACGTTATTCACTATTCGTAAGCCAAAATTAAAAATTTGAATCCACCTTTTCCGTCTTTACCCGTTCATCGCTCCCTTTGTTCATAATGGAAATTTCATGCATAGACTTGAACTCATTCTATCCAGAGTAACTAAGAAGTTGTATTACTTCAAACAAAGACACAGACGATTTGTAAGGTTTTTCCTGTGTATTACTTGAAATGATCATTGTACTACATATTTATATGTGCGTATACAATCACTGGTAACTGGTGATGAAGGTAACACCTTCATCAGTCAAAACTAATGGAAGCAGACCTTAAAACTGACCCACATACCTGCTTTTAAAAGCACAATTTGATCGTTTTGACACAGTTCCATAAAGCCATCAATGCGTTTGGCAAATTCCACTACATACTGTATAGCTTCTGTTATTTTCACTGCGCATAACTGCCACATTACCTCCCTTTGCTGTTTGAGAGAGAAGGAAAATTGAAAGATTACTTTTCAAGGTTTGGAAAGCCCATTTTCATAAAGTAAAACTGAGTCAGAAGAAAAAAGCAGAGTGAATTCTCTCCGGCACTCCTGGCTACAGTCTGCTTGTAAGACAAGGGGAATTAACCTCGAAGCCAAAGCCTCATGTGGATGAGTGACAATGCAAACACGTAGGACTTCTTAAATGATATCAGAAGAGATCCAGGTTGGAGTATTCTTCTTTCATAAGCCAAAAACATCAAAGTATAATGATTCTGGTAATTTCAGTGGGAATTATATTTGCTGCATCAAAAGAAAATGCTAATTTACACTAGCAGTGCATAATCACATTTTTCCTATCAACTTCTGTATTTTGTGCTGAAAGTAAATTATCTAACTGGCTCATCTTCGTAAGGATACGTATAAAGATACAGGAAGATCATCTTGTTAACAATATAAAGGAGGCACGCAAGTAGTGATTTTTTCATACATTTATAATAATTCAGAATGAAATTACCTAGCAAGTGGAAAAAATTATAGTCTTAAAGGTTAAATATTTTTTTGTGGAAATGAAAAATACGTTCACAGAACAGTGTGCTTTAATAGTGCTTCCCGAGCCAGTTTTCCAAAAATAGCCATTTGGTAGTAGTTTGTGGATGGAAGGCACGTTGGAAATACAAACGTCAATTAAATCTTACAGTACCCACTTGGCGGCATGGCAGCACCGTGCTGCTATTCCATAAGTAAAACTGAAACACCGAGTGACAGTCGTAGAATGAATCAGGATTACAACCAGGCATTGAAGGCTGGAAATCTGACAGAGTTCTGTGTTTGTAAGCTCAAAACAAAACACACCATGTAAAATTACAAAACTTGGTGGCTTCAGCTTTTTTGTTGTTGTTGTTGATCTGGGAGATTACAAATTAAGAAATTAAAATAACAGGCCATTTAGGATTGAAAAAATTTCCCTAGTTTCTTATCCTTGTTTGTCAGTTACAGACAGATAGATTTTAGGAGTACGGCTTCGCCTTTTTCCTGTACCCATACAAATCACAAATGCAAAGGATATAACCATCTTGCTGCTTTTGATTCTAGCGTATTATTTTTTTGAAAACACGCAAAATAGACATTCCTGATAGTAAACAGAAAGCAGTGAAAAAGTGAATTTTGCAGTGTGTTATGGCAATACCATGCTTTAAAAAAATCATGCCGTAGTTTGGCACGCTTCTATACCTTGTTCTGGTAGTTCTCAATCTCTTCCTGCAGAAAAGTCTGCCATGTTATCTGCTGTAACTCCTCTCTCAAGTACTGGCAAGTTTCCATGTGTGACTTGGAAATATTCTGTGCAAGATGTTCTAAAAGAAAGACCAGAAAGTGACACACATTAAAAATGCAAAGCTAGAGCTTCAGACATGAGACAGCTAGCGTATTCCAGTTGCAACAGGGGGGCGGAGAGAGGGTTAGCTGTTAGGAAAAAAGCGCTTTCATTTCAGATCTCCTTGGATTTTGCCTCATGAAAATGAACACGCTTAATGCAAAGCGCTAACAGACTGCAGGACACCAAAGCAGACCTGGTTCTTGACGCCGCGGGCGCAGGCGTTAGAGGGCACTCTGCGCCCGCACACGCACCTGCTCGCCCTCGCACAGCCCGCCCGAGGTTCTCCGGCAGGAACACCAAGCACTCCCTCCACTACCTTGTGAGATGTTTGGGTGAACTTGAGTTTCTTTCGGAATAAGTAAACTTCTGCTGGGGACAAACTTCTTCCTCACGCAGCACTGGGTGCGAGAGCAAGCTTGCAAGATCAAAAAGCTTGCGAAATAAAGGCAAACTTGGTGAAATCTGGGAGCGTTCAAACCATTGCAAATTCAGTAAGTGGCCTTGCTGCCTTTAGTAAGTTAAAGTTAGCTTTGAAACCAAGGCTGAGAACTACGCTGTTAAGTAGATGCATACAAAAAAATCCAAATGAGCGAGGCGCTGGACCCCTCAAGTTAAGGTGCAGGAATCTCCGTGGGGACGGCCGTGTGTAATAAAGGACACTTATGTATCAGGTATGGGGAACGTAAGGGCACTGCCAGCCGGGCAGTAGATCTTCAAAAGCTGAATTCATTTGTTTTATACAACAGAAACTTTCTCATAAAGAAATACAGATAGTTACCACCTGTCCAGTGTTCTGTCAAGCAGGACACTATCACATGAGGCTGCCTGTGAGGGAAAAGTTTCTTTTCTTTTCTGCTCTCATACAATTAAAAAAATTCTAGGAAAATACACTTCTTAGAGAATCCAGATAATTACTATAACACATTAAAGACTCAAGTCTTCTTTTCTTCAGCTTTAGAGTAGTCGCTTAGTTAACTGCACATGATTTAAAATTTCCATATGTTTTAATTCCAATTAAACTATTTTCTGCTGCTATACTTGGTTAGAAGACTTGTAAGGCAGATTGATATTTATTCATCAAACTTGATTCCATAAACCTTTAGGAACACCTTCAAAAGCATGAATAGCATTCAGACGTCTGAACTCCACTTCTACTTTGTCTCTCTCTTTTCTACCCTGACACTTCACACACGTTTGTTCTATTTTAGCACGTGACAAGTAGAGGCCTGATGACGTCTCACACAATGCTGCAGTTGGTGCTTTTGCAGGTCAGGCCGCTGAAAAGGAAGGCTTAAAATGAACAGGAACGGTGGTCATTAACAACACGGGGGTATTCTGAGGGACTCAGCGTTAGGTCTTCTGTGAAACTCACTTTGGTTGATAGCAACCAAACCCAACTGTTTACAAATTGAACTGCTGAACCAATCGGTCTGTTCAGCATCATACTTAACTGCATTAATAGTTTGATGTAAGGTACGACTTGAAAAGTCTTTTAACATACAGCTGAGGTAAAATCAGATTGTAAGTACTGCTACCTGAGCAATCAATAATGTAGAACGTAAGATAGTTTATACTTTGGTTGTCATCATAGCTTTCAAGTATTTCAGAGCAATTTTTTTTTTCTTACAAGTGTACTTAAAACCTTTGCTCTCGCTAGCAGCAACTGACAGCATTATACCTGTGCCCTTGCAGGACACAGAAGGTGAAATATTACCATGTTATTCACAAACCTCGGCCTCAGTTCTGGGCTCTATTTCAGCACACACCTAAATACTTTCATCGAACAGCCACACCTTTCTAAATTGAAACCTTAGTCTGGAAGACAAACATTCTTCAAACGTTGTTTGGTAATGTCAATGCTGGGCACCCAAATCGTGCTCTGTAGGGTTTAAATGCAAGCACTATGTAAATAAAGGTAAGCAACATGACAAACTTATTTTAGGCCAGTGTTCCAAACTCAACACCTGGCCTAGGAAGGAAAAGCCCTTTCTTTTTTCTGTGAGTTTAATGTAGATCTTTTAATAACTCCCCTAAGAATATTAGCAACCATTTGATTGAGACAAAGCTGGTAGCATAGGCTTCATCCTAATTTTTTCTTCTCATTTTTACTTATCTGTAACTGAAGTTATTTGAACTCAAGCCAGACACAATATTTTGGCTGTCACAACAAATTATGTTGCAGAGAACTGCATTCTGCAACATAAGGACATTAAAAAGTAAGCCTTCTTGTCCCTTCCTCACTGCAAAATTTTTCAAAAGAACCTAAACTGAAGTAAAATAAGCAAAATTTCATATCATATACTTGCCTCTAATTAAAAAAAAAGTTAGCAAAAGGAGAAAAATTTAACTTGGAATACCTGATTTTTCAAACTATTTTTAGGTTTTCATAATGGAATAATTAGCAAAAATGTTGCTTAAGCAAGCAAAATCAGTTCTAAATGCCCGATTTCTTATATAAGTAAAAGAATCTTAAAGCCACTTCTCTCGCGTCCTGTTCCAGTTTGCTTATAACCAGTTCACACAGCACGCTCTAACTCGAGTCTCAGATGTTGACAAGTCATAGTTGTGGAATTCAGCCCTAGTGTAATCATTCAAGGAAGAGTTTAAAGTAAAATGTGCTAATTAATGTGGTCATTATAAGGCTTTCCGGGAAATAATCAAAACTTGCTACATTAAAAAAATTTCTTAAGTATTTGGGGCCAGATTCTCTTCAACCAGTGGCAAGGAGAACTGCCCTCAGATTAGACTGGTGCTTTGGTTTCCTATTTCCCAGGTACAGGTAAAGAGCAGAAGAAAATCGGCCTCATCGCTTTTTGTTAGAAAATAGTAGTAATGAGGTAATGAAAAAGAAGATGAAATGTTCAGAAATAATCTGCAAATAAAGAAAAACTCCACTCGGCACTAAAAATTAGCTTGTTAATCAGTATTCAAAGGGTTCTATTACAAGGAGTGAAACCAAAAGCAACACTACTAGAGCTGATCAGCCGCAGGCTCCTGGGCTTTCTAGTCCAGTTCTGTACGGTGTTCATCGTGTACCCCGCTTGGGGTTTTGTGCACTTCACAGAAGAATGCCCATACATGCTCACAGCCGTACTGAAGCAGCATTCTTGCTGTCGCTTGGCTAAATGTGTCACTTCAATCCAAAGGGTACTATTAAGACAATTACAATGTAAGTTTTTCTCTCTCATTACCTAATTCTGCCATGGACACAGTTGGAGAGGTCTCCCCATTTGTAAAAGAACAATAAGGGAAGAAGCCCGATGCTGGTGTGTAGTCACATATTGGTTCTGGTTTGATTCCATTAATATCAAGACCCGACTGATCTGGAGAAGGCTGTATGTCTAAGTAGAAGCTGCTAACTGCAGAGTCTGCTTTGCTACCTTCAGGGGTATGCCCATCAATGTAATTACTGAGGTCATCATGTAGCTCTGTTAACCCATTGGTGGTGATATTGTATGTTGGTGTTAGTGGTTCTGCCTCTCCGGGTTGCTGCTGATGATCTCGCTGCTGCTGCTGCATTCGATGTTTCTGCACCTCCGCATACAGGCTGTCCCTCTGCTTTTTTGACATTCGACCAAACTTTACAGCTGAAATACAGACACACAATATATTACATTTCTACAAACCCACTACTGCATTTTAGTTGTCTTGGGTCTTTAAATACTACATGGAAGGACACAGTATAAAAGGCAAATCAGCAGGACGGGCAGACCTAAGAATCACTTCTGTTCAGTTACAGGTAACACAGCTGCAGCATCTACTCTTTAAAAGACTGTTTTAACGTGCTACTTAAATGGACCATTAGAAGTCACTCTTTTAGCTTAATTCATTAACTTTCCACTTCTATACCAAAAAGGTTTTCTCTTATATGTTCAACGAAGTTGACAGACACATCTCTTCAGCATTCAAATCCTACCTAGAAAAGCGGAAGGTAAACCAGAATACGCTGGCTTGAGATGAACTGTCCGATTCTTACTAGCTGTATATTCATACTACAGAGTGAACCTAGAATTAGGTACAAACATGTGGGGTCTATCTCAAAGAGTATCAGAAGCAAGCTTTCTTGATATTAGGACTGAAGCCCATGGGAAGAACCACAGAACCTGCCTTCAGCTCAGCTTACCGTGACAAAGCAAAAACGTTTGCCCAGTGAATTACTGTTAAAACTACGGATGTGTGTGTGTGCGCGCACGCACGTGCGTATACGTATCTCTCCACAAAATTATGACTACTTTGAGAAGTATTAACATTAAGCGTAAGCCAGAATGAGCTGGTTTGCAACATCCAGGGAATTGCTAAGAACATAGTATGGGATTTCTGGGACCTGTATCAGCTGTAAAAGCTTCATCATTTAGGAAGGTGACTACCACCTTGTACTTTTCTACAGGAAAGCAAACATGTCAGAGGGACTAGTCATTAACATGATCAACCGTTTCAGGTTTTTAGTTTCATGCGCAATAAAAAAAATTAAGACAATACAATTCAAGAAGTAAATGTAATCTGAAAACAATCTCCTTAATTGGGCCTTGTATACCTAGAGTAATGCATATGTATTTGTAGAACATGTAGTGTTGCTGTCACTATGGCAGGAGAAAAGACTGAGTCAGATCTTCAAACTGGGTAACCGATGGCAGCTTCATTACATCTGTGGGGGAGGTGAGCAAGTATCAGCTGCAAACCCAGTTCTAATTGAGTTACATAAGCTTCCCTTTTACAGAGCTGGGTTTTCGTCATTACGAGGTATAATTTTGAGCTTAATATTAACAGCATTGGAACACGCTTTCTTCAGAATTGTGTCTTTGAAAAAACACTGTGCTGTTTTCTCTTTGCATTTTTCCCATTATTCGTTATACACACATTTAAAGTTCTCTATATATTGTGAAACAGTTCTGATCTGTACCGATATGGCAATCAGAATGTTACTTGCAACTATAGTATGTCACTTAAATTGGAATACCACATAGAGAAAGCATTCACATTACACTAAAAACCGCATCTTCAAGAAGTGACCAAAGGCAAAGCTCTTAACTGGGAACTATAATAGATGAGTAAGGAGAAAAAAAAAAATAAAAATCCAAGAACTTCATACATGCCCTGATTTATATATATTTATGTGAATATATACCAACTTATAAAAACCACTCGATGATCTCAACTATCAGCCCAGTGCCCAATTAACTGGTAAATCCTATGTTGTTTTAGTTGAACACACAGTATAGTAAACAGTATTTTACTTTTTGCAATTAAGCGGTGTGTTAGCAGAGCTTACCATCTCGAGACATCCCCACAGCAAGGCATTTCTGTAATCGACAGTGTTGGCAGCGGTTTCTACTGGTTCGGTCAATCAGACAGTTCTTCTGACGAGGACAGGAGTACGTAGCATTGCTTTGCTGACTCCTTCTGAAAAAGCCCTGCAATAGAATTGCAAAATACAAGTCAAGCAGCTGTTAACTGATGGTGCAAATAAAGACTCTGAAAGGTAGCATACCTAACAGAAAATGAAGTTCAAGTGCGCTACAGTCAACTAAAGGAATTTAAGAGGGTTTGGGTTCCTCCCACCCCCTCTCCTAGAAACAAACAAAACCCAGTAACCAGTAGGAAACAGTTCATAAAAAAGGGTTACGAGACATAAAGGACGTTATTACACGTTTTTTCACTGATTTTACAGATCCCTTATTACATATGGTACACCAATTCTTTCCCAATGAGATAAAACTAATTATAGACCTAGATTTCCTTGATCTCCTATCTTTCCTGGGTCAGCACAGATCTCCAAAATAGGGAGGATTCCGCAGCTGCTACCCTGTTCTGCTCTTTGGAGATGGCAATGGCAGGCTCTGATGTTCAGCCTCACCAACGCATGTACGTGTTTAAAAACACAGAGCATGATACTGAGCAGTCCCTTTTACAAAGAACAATTTAAAAAAATGGTTTTTTCTTAATTAGTTTGATGCTGACAACCAAGGTTTGTTCAACTCGGTGCAGGATTTGGATTTCTAAGGAGGAGGGAAGCTGAAACAGATTTTATGTATTATCTCTTTTCTGAGTCAAATGCGATAGGTAGACCCATCTCCAAACAAAGTTAGTGCTGGAAGATTACGCAGTAGTTACAACTTAGTTCTCTCCATCAGAATGGTGCATGTTATTAACCACTATGCCAGCTGTTTGCTTTGAAGTTCATTTCATCTTTTTGCCACAGACTGTCCAAACATAAGCTGGTGTGTGTGTAATACCTACTTCACAAGGATTCTGCAAAGATGTAGTCATTCTAAAGAGGCATTTGAGATCAGTGAGCACAGTATTTTAGTTTTATGTTGCCACATCATGGATTAATTAACAGTGCTGCAAAGCAAATACTTCCTCAGAAAGGCTGGCACCTTTTAATTAAAGCTGGACTTTTACCAATTTTTTATTTATTTGAAGGCCACATTCTGGAGTCCCTTGACACACGCACGCTCTGTCCAGACGCTTGGCGAAATGAACAACAGGAAGGGCTTCCGCATGACAAGTAAGAGACTTCCTAGCAAACTTCCTGCAGACAGAAGCATGACAAAACACTGACGTAAAGCCCCCTGCTCCGTCTTACAAGGAGGACGCCAGTCTTTGTTGATTATGCCCCTTTTATTAAAGCTTTAATGGGAAAGCATGGAGCATAAAAAAAAAAATGAGGAAACTGAGGATGCCTGTCTTTAATCCTGTTTTCCTGTACATTGTTTCTCACCCATTTATTCTGGTCTTTGTTTCTATATGACTGAACTTTCTCAGCTGTTTTTTAATGTTTGTCAATAGTGAGATGATCATCACTGAGACTGAAAGTATTGCACATATTGAGCTCTGATTGAGTTCATTTCACTCTAAAAAAACCCTGAAATACCATGGAAATTTCTACCATTCCAACATCGCGAGTGATCCCTCTGGAGGAACCAACTCTTAGGTAAGCAAGTAGCTTAATTTCCAGTTCTGTTAGCACCTTTGGTGGATGGAGCCTGTCACTCCAGTGCCAGCATACGTGCAAGTGCATTGTGATTCACTAGAAAAACAGGATTAGGTATTGACCTGACCGGTGACTTACTGATCAAGGTTCTGCATCTCTGCATTATCAGTCCCTTAAAATTCCAGTTCTCCAAACACTTTAACAGTTGCACTGAATGACATGCTTGCATATGAATGTATGAAATCTGCCACCACTGAGATCCTGAAAGTCAGCTTAATCAATACGTAAAATGAACCTGGCCCAATAACCTCAAAAGATCTATATGTTTTCCTTTAGCTGAGACGTATACTGAGTCTGTATTGCCAGTTTGCCATATTTCTCTTTATTAAGAATAGTCTTGTCAAGCTGAGGATTATTTTTAGTATTATAATGGAGGAAATACTGGGCTTTTTGCTCTTCCAGATTTTCCCTAGGGACACAGCCGCTCAATACATTTCAGTATACAATATATCAGCTAAGTTACAGCTTGAAGCTAAATTTTCAATAGAGCAGAACTGCCTGAAACTGGGACCTTTAAAAGCATTTGCACTTTACAAATCAGAGATGTAGAGTAGAGTGCTTTTAAAACAAACCCTACAATGTCATGTGGGCTTATTGAAAACATCAGCAGTAGCTAAAGCTAAAAAACCCTTGCCTCAAACTTCAGAAATTAATCCACACTTGTCCGGAGCTCAGATATACACATATCTGAGATTTGGGATTGAACTGACAATAAAGTTAAACTGAGGATTTTTTACTCTCAAAGTTCTTCCATATTGTTGTCATTTATTTGTGAGCTTTCTAACCCTTTGGTGGTCCTTGGGTCCTCGTATCATTATAAGACGTGTAGGGAAGCCCCTCTTACAGGAGCCATCTGTAAGTAAATACAGTTTTTTCCTAGGTCGGTTCTCCCTCCCGCCCCCTTTATTAGAAGAGAAGGGAGAGACACCATGTTCTGTTGTTCTATTCCCTTGCTTTTGCCAGAGGCACAGAGCGAGCTGTAATTTTTCCACCAGGAAGGAGGAGGTGGATGCATGCGTGGTACACGTGTATACATTCAAGCATTATGCAAACCAGCCCAGGCCACATGCTTTTAATTGCATGCGTGTTCACAACCATTATTTCACATTCAGACGATTGCCTAATGGGCCACAGGCAGAGTGGACCCCTCTTGAGCAAACACACAAACCAAACTGCTGCTGCACTAAAAAAGCGACCGCGTTACAGCGCTCCGACCAACGGCACGGTCTGGACCCAGGTCTGCGGCAGCGAGTGCGTGGAGCCCTGCCTCCTTCTGATGTCGGTATAAAGATCCAGCTGATTTTGATGAGGCGTCACCGAGCTTTGCATGTCTCCCTTTTTATATAGATGTATTAACACAGTGCCAGAAGAAGAGCAGAGCAGATTACAAGCCATAGCTTCATCTCTGCATTTCAGACTCCTATTTATATACAACACAATATATGGTTTTTCATACGCTGCCAAGAAATCAAGTTGGGGAAAAAAGGGCGCAAGAACTTTTCATCTGCGAGTCGGTTTGAATAACAACTTGTTAAAAAAGAACTTTGAAATGTAAATAGCACTTTTTGCAAAGTCTATTAATAGTTTCAATAACTTCACTGCTCAGTGGCTCAGTATGACAGACGTCTGTGTCTGAGCGTGCTCCTTGGCAGGGGAAAAGCCAGTTGTGCTTCCGTGATGTCCCAAATGGCACAGCACAGCCTCCCTCTCCGCTGCGGCACAGGCTGAAATGCTGATCTCATGTTTGGTCTTTTGACAAATTTTCATTTAATGAATTGATTCCTACAGTTCATTAACATACCCACTTCCACTTCTGTATACACATATGTCTTAATTAGCTGCTCATTGGCTGTTTAATTACAAGAAAACAGCTGACAGCTGCCTTGCTGCATCCTAATGGCAGACGTTTTGGAATGACTGTATGCAAGCCTGTGACAACAAAGGCTTATTCATAATCCCATGATTTATGGCTAATGCTTAAAGACTTCCACGTATCATTAAGTTTTGCAATATTCTGAGCAATTAACAATTAGTTTGGGGGGTGTCATTCTTTTACTGTTTTCTAAAGCAAACTATCGCAAATTTTCTTCAAAGAAACATCAGAAAAATACGCTGTCATATGAAAGACAGGTGAACACTCAGATTGGATTTTTAACGCCTCTATGACAATGAGCACATATTTTAGTTGTAAAGGGAGGAAAGTGCTGTGGCAATATTGTTTCATAAACTTCGTTAATAAAGTATTTGATAACAAAGTTACAGTGCCACTGAAAACAGAGAAAAAATGTTCAGTTTTACATATGTAAAGACAGGCATGAGATTGAGTCTATCAGGTTATACAAGGCTTCTGACTAGCCCTTTTTGGAACATGGCTCATCTCTTTTCCAACATGTTTTGCTTGAAATTGGCTAGGCAAAAAAATAAAAAATAAGAACTTCAAAAGCATGAATTCGAGGTAAATGTTTGCAACACCAGTATGACACACCATGTTCAATAGAGTAATGAAAAATTGGTGAGTAAAGAAAGCGCATGAATGAAATGAACGAACAAAAGCATTGCAAGATGGGAAATGAAATACACCAGGTACTGCTTTCTGAAGTAACAAACATGGACATTCCTTGTAGTTAAAATGAACAGACGATCTCAGGTCTTAAAAGACCCCAGAGACAAAAGCCTGTAGCTATAAACCTTTGAAAAATGTGAGAAATGCCCAGAAATGCCCTGCACGGCTGGTTTTATGAGACCAACTGCGTACAGTCAAGTAAAGAGACACTAATGCATTTGTGGGTCAGCAGGGCATGAACCGACACCATTGAAAGCAAAAGCAAGTAACTGCATCTGCAAATTAAATCAAAGACATAGGTGATTAACAAAAACTTCATTTCAAACCAAATGCTTTGCCGTGTCCTTTTGAAGCATTCAGGTGTTTTCTGACAACGCTGAACTGGATTCAGCTTTCAGCTATGAGAAAAAAATATGGATGTGTACAAACCTCTCTTCTTTCCCAGCATGGTCCCTAATATAGAGCAGAAGGTTGTTAATGGGTTCCCAACTAATGGTTGAGGAAGTGCCCCATACAGATACTAGCTTTCTCGGTAGTGCTACTACAACAGTCGTATTTCCAACCTTACACAGGAGAATAAACTTTTATTTCTGAGTCGTGGTACAGTCTTTGTGTCATTCTTCATCCATGCTTCTGAGATGTGATTAATCTCATCTGCCCTTTTTCCCCATTATAGGTTGTATACTGGATATCAGCAATGGTCAGATATAAACAAAATAAATTTTAAAAGAGAGGGGTTTTTTTCTAGGTCACAGGAGCCCTCCTAGATAAAGTATAAGACAGCCTGGCTAAAACTTACTTTTTTTTCACTGGGAGGGAAAAAGAGGAGGGGGTGTTAATTTTTTTTTTTTTAAAGGCAGATTTAAATTCAGCTAAAAAGGTTGATTAGTTGGGATTACTCAATGATGTTTGCGCAAAACACAGCCACTAACTTCATAAAAACTGCCAGTAATATAGCAAGGTAGGAAATTAAAACTTCTCAAGAAATCCTAATTGGCTTCATTACAAATCTTCAATTCTAGTTTTGTGAAATGCAATATAACAACAAAAACTGGTCAGAAGACTTTCAATTATGTGAAATGCAAGGGTCAGAAACCTGTAGAAGAGCAAAAGGATCAGCGAAAGTCAATTTGACAGGAGCTCGTCTGCGACTTCCTACATGATACAGATTAGGATTGCAAAGTAGGTCTTTGCAACTAAAACGTCACTTTAGGTTTTAAATAAATTACACTTCTGGTGCTTATTAGTATTTACACAGTAACGCTTAAGTTAACATTACTATGAAGTAACACTAAAGTTCACACCAAACTGGAGCGAGGCACAGTAAGAACTGAAAACGTCCCGCGGCGGCGGCTGCGGCTGCTGCCTGCGGCTCATTCTGGCCAGGCCTGGCCTGGGAGGGCAGCGGCACATCTGCTCCCTGCTGATGAGCGAGGCCCCGATCCTGCAGTCGGATGCACACGGATGGGTTTGTAGCACCCGTGCAGAATCTCACGGACTGCTCTGGGACCGGCTGCTGGTGCAGGACATTGGCTCCAGGAATCGGAGCACGGGACTGGGAGGTGGGTCTTCATGGCAAGGTACTTTTCACAAAGGGAGGTTTAGCATAACATGAAGAGCAATGTAAGCATGCTCAAACCTGCAGAGATCATACCCACAGAAAAGCTGGGAAAAAACCCCATACCAATACACACCTGGCGCATTTGGCAGAAGCCAAGCTATGCCAACTTTTTCACCAGCCAAAATAGTTCTGTTGGGTGAGACTTTGTTGACATTACTGTGGAAGAGCATAGCACAAACAAAATCTATCTGCTACAGTAGGGCATTTTAAATGCTGTCTAGGTCACGATCATTTAAACTCTTCCCGTGACTTGTGCCCCCTAGCACGCCCCTGTCACTGCTTGCGGGTCGTCTGGGCTCTGGCAGTAAAGACTGAGCTTCAGAGTTATTCCCCTCCTGAAAGGGAAGTAACTTAGTTAACTAAGTTCATACTCACTGGCTTTAAAATTGTGCCTGAAACCGTATGGCTAGGAAACTTTACTCTGCTACTCCAAGAGAAGTAGAAAATACCTAAATTCATTCACCGGGCCACTGTCTGTCTGAACGCACACTCTGCTTTCAAGGTTCAGATGGGTTTCAGTGTGCTGAGCACGCTTACCCACTCGCCTTCCCTTCTGCCCTTTCCAACCAGCTGACCGCTGCGGTGGGATTCTCGGAAGCAGACCGAGGATTGCGCAGAGCTCCCAGCGAACTCAATTTATACACAGTTTGAAGGAAAAGAATTTGTTCTCAAACGTAAGGAACTGCACGCGCATTTCTCCCTATCAGGCTTGCATCTGTTGCTCTGACTGCTGGAGGTACACAAAGGACTTTTCTCCCAATAACTCCTGTTCGTATTTATTCCCGGGAAAGTACAGTCACTCTGACGGAGCCACACACTAACTCCTGCGCCTGCGAGTACGGCGCGCTCTGTTGCTTCCTTCTGCGTGCAGGTGTCCTGCTGCTTTCGGTGGGGGCTTTTCTCTCCTACGGGACTCGGGAGAAGGCAAGGCCCAAGAACTGCATGAAGATGAAGCAAAAGATAATACGGCTGGCAGCCTTCCTCTCCTTTGGCAGCCCGTTCCTGTTCTGCAACAAGCCGTGTTGAGAAAGGCCTGTTTTCTGCACCGACGAGCGTTGGCGCTGTGCTAACCTCCGTCTGTTGACAACAGTGTTCGTCATGGATCCTGAGGCAGTCGCTCAGGTATACTGGTCCCAGGCCGTTTACGGATTAAAGAGGTCTCGGACCTTGAACATAACTTGGTACTCTTTGACAAGACAGTCATACAGCAGAATTCTCACTGCAAATGTCTGCCATTTCACACAGCTGAAATTCAGTAAATGCTGCTCAACCACATAAAGCTGAAAAAAGCAACCACTTTATTATCAATGCATTTTTAGTGCATTTCTTGCATTTTCCATAGTAACAGCAGTTACAAAGGCTAGAAGGTGCTGTCCCACATTATTCTAATATTCTTAGATTTTTAAAAAAAATTTTTTTCCCTTCCTTCTTACCCATGCTTCCATGAGACTGAGAGAATGTGGTAACGAAAACACAATAATCTTCCTTGGAAAAATGCAAAAGAAATCCCTATAATGTGAAAGCAAGGAAGTTACTTTTTGAGGATGGGTGGTGGTATCAAACATGTCAGGAGAGGAGACTAGAGACTGTCATAAATATAAACTCTTCACACCTGAAGTGTAGATTAACAGTGGAAAACCTGTCGGCATGGGACTGCAACATGTACATACATGAAGAAAGCAACAAGCTAGAGCACAGCTGTACGCACTGTGTCATCCTAAGCTAGCGCTGTAATTCTGACTAGCGATAAAAAGGAGCGATTAGCCTCACAGCACTCTAGCCTAGTGTTAGCGTTGTCCGATTTAGTTCTTGGTTGTGAGAGACAAACCGAACAAAATATAAATGCTTCTAGTGTAACCCTTATTCACTAGCGTTACAGAAGGTACAAATCCAGGAAAAAATTCAAAGCCTCCACCTTACACAGCAATGGTTGCATTGCAAGGAGTAGGCACTGCCTCCGGGAAGTCCCGAGGATGCTGAACACCAGTAACATGTGCTATTTGTGCAGCAGCATCTTCCATACCAAAGAGAAGAGATTTGTAACCGTAGCAGATTACAAAAGAAAACTGAGAAGTCGGGGAGCTCTCACGTATTTCAACACAGCTTCTTAGCAATTTACAAAGCAAAAATGGAGAGGGGAGATTCAAGAAAGCCACAACTCCCTCTCCAGTGAATCCACAGAACAGATTCTTTGTGGTATGCTAGAAGCAGATCATCTTTCTGTACCTCTTCTGCTTATTCACAGAGAGACAGTTTACGCTGCACTCAGCACAGCTGCATGGTTTTTGAAGCTTGTTCTGAAATCTGGGGTGGGGTGGGTACATGTGTCACAAAAATGCCTTATGTAAAACCCGAATAAAACCCGTACTATCCCCAATTGATTTTATATTCAATGAAACGGAATCCACTGATGCAACTTCGGCACAATGCTTGCTCTTTAAAAAAGGAAGGAAAATAATCACTATCGAAAGGCTAAATGCTGTTTTAAGACTTAATATTTTAGAAGCTTACCTTGCAGCCTTCGCATGTAATGACACCATAATGGATTCCTGATGATTTGTCTCCACAGATCTTGCATGGAATAATTTCAATTTGAGCTGCAACAGAAGCACGCAACCAGTTAATTACATTTTCTTTTAAACACCTTATAAAAGCATTCCCTGATCAGCATTTGTACAGTGAAAACTAATAACCTGCTAAACATTATACTACATTAACTATTCATTGCTGAACTGCAAGGGTCCCCTAGAGCTTTGGACTAAATTATGGCTGCTCGTTATATAATAGCTTTTGGGTTATTGAAATGGGTCATTTGAGAAGGTGTTTAAGAACCCACAAGAAGGCTAGAATCAGCATTTCAAAGCCAAAAAGAACAGGAGAGCTCACATTTTGGCCAAAGAGCTAAGATGACACTGGAAAGGTTTCTTCCAATCTTCTTCATGTGAGATCATAAAAGGTAATTTTAAAGTTTGCCCTGCCTGAAAATGAATGCAACACCTTTACCAGAGGGGTCACTATCATGCCACCCAGTTCACATGACTGGCCAATCCTACAGCGAAGCAACAAGGTAAACAGCAATTGCATTTTACACAAGAAATTAAAAATTCACGTTATCTGAATTGAAAGTGAATTATCAGTATATAGTTGTGTATTAGCTAACACAGAACAAACGAGGGAGGAAAATACAGCAGTATTCTAGTCAACTTACAAAAGCAAAGGAGTCGGTGCAGTCTGGAAAATGCCATAGAGATACATGATATGAAAGTCCTGATTTTTTAAATTCAGCTTCATACATATAAAACATACCTACTGAATTCAGCTTAGCATGTGACAAAACTCCCTGCATCTACCTCTCGATCACAGCACTTTCCCATCTGAATCCAGGGACTGAAGAAGGGACTCTTGTACGCCCAGGAATACCTCTTCAACTGCTTTTGGAGGGTATGGCTGCAGTCATTTTGCTAGCAAGTCTTTTTGGATAGGACCGTGCTGAGGCAGTGCTTTACAGTATCAAAGACCAGCAGTCCACATTTTACATACACTTGCATGTGCTCACACAAACACAGACTATATGCATTGGACAGATAACCAAAAAATCCCAAGAAAGCACTTTCTCTGCCACAGTGGTGTTAGGATCAGGCTGCATCAGTTTTCCTGAACTGGCTTAGTCCGAACAAGAGTACAAATGCAACTCTTACTGTGTCTCGAACTACGATATATTAACAATCAGAAGTGCTGTTAATCTCCTGCGAGGGACTGAAATCCATCACAAGATGCCCAATTGTTTCAGAGAGCTTTTATTTCTCATCCAGTTTATGGCTATCCAGACTCTGACGACACATAAAATCGCATCTAATACTGTCTTACAACGCATTAGCTTAACTTCAGTTCTACTCTTAACACTGTTTTCAATAAGTCATGCCCACTCTTATAAACATTGCATTTTACATGCCATTAAATCCCAAACCGACTGCTTATTATTAAACAAGAATCACCTTCCAATGCTACTGTGTGCTCCATTTCATTGCAACCCGACATCATAGCTCAGGATCAGGCCAAAACTGTAAGTACAACTATGAACTAGAAGACCAGAAGACGTTTTAGCACAGCACTGACCGTGCTAGAACACTCCTTCAAAATATTCTCCAGACGACATCAACTGCAACGCTCGGAGCAGCCGAGCAGCACCCGACAGCACCCGTGTGCTCCCAGGAACCTAAGAGCAGCTAAAACGCTCTGCAGAGGGAAGAAGCGCCCAGCAGCTGCAGGACTGCATCGCCCTTTTCCTGACAGTTCCGTATCCGCAGCTTCCAAAATATTTTCATACAGCAAGATACCACTCGTATCTTCCTCCACCACGAGGATCTTTGCATTCTTGACCTTTAATCCCCCACCTTCCCTGCAGCAACAAAACGATCGGCTGAAATTAAAAGGTCTGTTTAGGACACTTAAGGAAGCAAATACTTCTTCCCTGCAGTCCTCCAAAAACTGCTTTAATTTCACTTTGCTCTCAGCTAACACATTAAACACAGTGGAGCAGGAAGTAAACTAATAAAAGGGAAAAATAAAGTGTACGCTATTTTATTAATGTGTTACATTAATTATTACTAGAGCATCCTGTGTTTACCAACAAAGCTTTGATCAGAACAGGTAGCATAACCCCACTTTACATCAACAAATTGAACAACAGTCTGAAATTCACAGAAACTCAAAATTTGTATAACGTGCAGTACAAATTCAGAGAGCGATCCTGTGGGCAAATTCCGGAATAGATCTACCCATTCCCAATTGTGCCTTTTCAAGACATGATTATTTTGCTACCCCCCTACAGTGAATCAGCAGCCTTCTCCGACTCCTTTGACAGGGTAGTGACAAGGCTTATCGCAACAGCTACATGGCAATGTATTTTTTACATTTCACTTTAAATACATAATTACTGCCTTATTTTGAATAGGTATGATATAATTGGATCTTGTTTATGTACAGTCTCCAGCACGTTAGTTAAATCACCCATGAAGCCTGTCTATGCAATCTCTATTTCTTAAGCAACAGGACACTTGCAGAGTGTTTCTGAAGGAATGTAACGTGCCTTCAAAGTGATGGCCTAAAGCTAGGTTACTAATAGTCTAAAAGGTGCCATAATTAGTCCCAAATGCATTTTCCGGGGTGCTTTACTGTTAGGAGAGACTCTCCACAGGTCCACGACCTCCAGCTATGCTGGCATTTGCTGACCATTGGGTGGATGAGCAGCGGCACCAAATCAGGTATAGTTTTACAATTCCAGATTTCCTCAAATTTACAACATCTTCAGGGTACTTGCTTTCAACTGAGCACACGGCATTTAAAACTTCGCCTTATCATTTTACTCTGAGATACAGGGCAGTGGGATGAAACTCAGAAGCATAAATTGCTTGGGACCGCCACAACCAATTGTATTACAAATTAATGCACAGAAAGACATCAGATAAACTACTGCTCCACGTGGTTGCCTTTGCAAATCAACTCATTGAAATGGAATCCCTGTCGCAAGTTCATACACTTTCCATATAGCATGAAAGGACTTAGATACTTTAAACTTACTAAATGCAAATTGCCTGTGCCAAGATTATGCATTTTTCTTACGAGGGTGAAAATATTTTCCCTACTTTTAACTTTGACATGCAAATATGTACTTGCTAAAACCTTGTTCTTATGCAAACAAGGCAGGTGGGAAATATTTTTACACGTCAAGAATATGTTCCAACTTGGCTTCTCACATTCCCAGGGTTACTTAAAGCTTCCTGCTGTGCTCACATTAATTGTACCTGTTCTGTGCTTACATATATTTATATGTTATATTTTCCAAGATTATATAAAATACTCTAATTCATGCTTTAGACTAGAATTAGCCTAAATTACAGTTTACAATTTCTGTCTCCTGGGGTGGCGCTCAGGCTGATTCTGGTTCATGCATGAGCAAATTATTTCTCAGATATGAATTGCAGAAAAAAATAAACTCTTGTGGTTGCTTAGAAACCGCTACAGATACCCAGGTGACAGATGTAGTTTGTATTCCTAGATTAAAGGCCGAAGAATCTTTCACACCCTGAAATAACAGTGCTCCAGAACACTACCACGGATGTCCCGTGCCAAAGCCAGCAATGAAGAGGAGCAAACACCCGAACAAACCACCAAGAGCAACAAATGCAAGCTCGAGCACAGAGACCCACCGCAAGCATTGAACAAGTTGCTACAGAAAAGGCTCCTGAGAGAGAAAAGTGACCGCTAAGGGCCGGAGGCAGTCATCATGACGAAGTGATGTCAAGCACTAGGCAAACTCAACTCCATAGGAAAGGGCGCCTGACATCCGCTAGGATCTCTCAGCATACGTGACGTGAACAGTAGCTACTCCTGCCACTGGAATGTCTGGTCACCTTCCTTCTGCTGTAATGTCACATGATCTTCATTTTACAGCAGGAAAACTGAGTGCGGACCCTTTGATTTGCTCAAAATCAGACCGAACAGGAACTTGAGCCTAAGTATACAGGGAAAAAAAGCCTGTGCTCTTCCCCTGAACCCTTCTTCTTCCTCCATCCACTATGCCTTCACTCGGCAATTGTCTGAAGTAGCTCTGACATGCTTAAATTACGTGATTGCCTCCACCTAATTCCTAGCGAACTGCCTACCAGACAAGCAGAGAGAGCACTAAGCATCTTTTGTTGGCATCTGGAACAGAAGAACATGCCTCATTCCCTCCTACTCCAGGCTTCGCTTCTTCCCCCAAATCTGGACAGTCGCGCTGGGCTTGCCTGCCTTTTTCAAGCCCTCCCCCCCCAACCCTCTAGACAGCCCCTCCCTCTTTATTAATTCCCGCATCATGAAATGCTGCTTTATTCCTTGTCCGGTTTGAGCAGTAGAGGAGGAAAGAAATCTAATTCTGTATTTGTAAGGAAATGCTCTGTACAAACTCATCAGAATCTTTAGTTTCTTCCTTCCTAACTCCTTGGGCAGCCTCCCATCAGGAAGAGAGCCACATAAAGACGGGGCATCGTTCTCCCCAGTTCTGCCATTTAAGTAGAAACACACTGAGCCTCAACACAGAAAAGCGTATTACCGGTCCACCCTGAAGACATTTTTCAAGCGAAAAAATTTTTTTCCAAAGACAGAAATTTTTTCCTCCCCATTAGTACGGCTGAAGGAAATGTTTGTTCTAGTGAATTAATTGTCTTGGGGTAGAAAAGGATTTTCTCATTCCTCCACCTGCTTTCACACTGTTATTTTAAAGTTGTACATTCACACAGATCACGTTATTTTTTCCAATTCGTAACAGGTATGAAACCTCAGATTTGGTAGCCTGGGAAGGGCTTTTCAGTGGAAGCAAAAATTGGTTCCCATTCCTGCCTTCTAGGTGAGATTCACCTAGCTGACCTGAGCTATCTTGAAAGCTGGGTAATTAGCTGAAGTTAATTGTCTTGTCTGCTTCTGGAGTGATGGGGAAGGGAGGAAGAGCGAGAGAGAAAAAGAAAGGGAGGGAGAAAGCGAGAAGGAAAAAGGGAGAAAGGGGCATGATTCATCTCATTCAGGACAAGCAAGATGAAGCCCTGAGTGGAGATGCCTCCTCTTCACTCACCGGAGAAGGAATTTAATGATACCTTCATTACAAGCCTAACTTTTACAAGGTGAAAGTCAGGTGAGTCCTACTACCTCTTACTATTTCTGAATTCAAAAATCAGCACTTTCTGGAAAGGAAAACCTGTGTAGGAAGTACTCCCTTCCCCTCCCAGGGTACACAGGGTCCCAATCGCCTGGGTACACCGGCACCACTGAGGTAAGAACATTTCTGTGGAGTTCCCCACCACGGCTCCCACCCTTCGGCTCTCAAGGCAGCAATATCAAGAAACCCCAGGTATACCCATTCCTTTTTTACTCAGTAAAGATGGACTTAAGCACGTACTGGTTAGTCTGCCAGACCGGTCTCTATTTCTTAAAACCTCTATGGGCACTGAGCATGCTTCTCCGATCCACTGGCGTTCCGGGGAAAGCACCCTAACCAAAATTGCCAGCCGAACTGACGACTTTCCTCGAGGCTAGATGTGGAGTACATCCAACAGCCAGGACTGCAGCTGGGATCTCCTGGGTCTCAGGGTACTGCTTAAGAAGTTATCCCTTCTTTGCCTGCAAGAAAGGTTTGAATTCCTTTCCCTGAACATGGCTCGCCTGTCCCCCGCTTCACGGGGTATGTACAATTTTGCAGCTAATTCAGAAGGGCTTTGAAATAAACATGATACATATACAAACTGGGCTAACCTGCTTCTAAAGGGATGCAGTTTATGCCAGACATCCCTGCTAGTGCCGTTTGTAAGTATATTGATTAAATTAGGAGGCATACATATTCACTGACATATTCATACATATTCATTGACTCAAACAAGGATACTGCATGTAATGTGGTATTTAAAGCAACATAATATCTGATCGCAAACCGAATTAACAAGGAATCATTTTACTATATAATATTCTAATCTTCCTGCATTTTCAGCTTCATTACCTAAATAATTTGCTCTGTCATGTACCCTAAGTAATTTGAGCTGGCTGCAAATTACTTGCCTCCGAACACCTGCAGCTTACAAATGCTGCAGTTCTACTAAACTGAAAGCTAGTGGCAGCACGGTTCTGCCCATTCCATTAATATACTGCGTTAAGTGACCATCTGTCCACTCATATATATTAAAATACTTAAACCCCGTGTACTTCTAAGGATGACGGCTGGTTGGTAGACATCTGAGCCATTTGTAGAACACACAGTAAGTGTTCTGATCAAGAGCTGATGGAATTTACCTGCCCACTCCTTGTGTGAAAGGTTTGGTTATTCTATATACAACCCCCACCGTAATGGCATTCTGGCCACAAGCAGGTCCGCTGGAGATTGCAGTGATACAACTAGTAACAAGTAGCTCCCGAGAAGAACTAACGAAGCCTGGTATCCTCGAGCTTTGTGTCTCACAATTGGATTTTCTGGGGTCCGGTAAGGTTGAAATTCCAGCAGAAGCCTTCCCGGCACTTGGAACATTCCTTGTGTCTTCCTCTCCTTTACAGATTCTCCTATCTATAACTGAGCTCAGGCTGCGCAGTGTCCCTCAGTGGAGTATTAGCTGGGTATCTTTCTGGGTATGTTTTTCAATGTTCATGAAACGTGTAGGAACACATCTTTGGGACTGCTGATGCTCTCAAGCTTGGCTGAAATGGTTTTGGAAATAAGGAGGATTGGGGTGATGGGCAAAAAACCCAGACAAACACAAACAACCTCTCCAAGCCTTGTTTCCTTAGGAAATCACACTAGTAATAAAATAAAATAAATACTGAGGTTATGCTGGTACAAATCCTTTGAAGTCTGTGGGTGTGATGGGTGGAGTAGAAATGAACATGGCCACCAAAGTATTAATTAAAAGTAAAGTATGAGCAACACCTCAAACGCACAAGGCAGAAATGCCGCAATTGCCAAGACGAGCTCTTTGGGCCTGAGCACAGCTGGATCCCTCTTAGTAGGTCACTTGATACTGTGCAGCGCTCCATTAACGCTAAAAACATTTGGCTTCAAAGAGTATTAAAGGAGATACACGATAAATAGTTCGGAACAGCCTGAGCGCTTTTGGGGCTTGCAAGACTGACTTTTAGGAATAAATTTAAATTCTTTCAACCTCTGTAACTGATTTGGACGCATTGAAGGCAGCCGTGCAGTAGGAGCTCATATTCTCATGCCAGGATCACTGACGCTTATGCTATTGTTTTACTTTAAGCCAAGAAATTTTACTTACACGAATTCTAATTTAAAGAACTAAAGCTCTGCTATGACATGAAGCACTGGTTTCAACAAAGACACCTGAACGTCTAATAAAAGAAGGCTATATGGAAAATGGTTTGGATTCTCCAATAGGCAAAACTATTTATGCGAAGTTGTGGTGAGGTCTCTATGTATATTTTTAATGTTTTATTCAAATAGAAAATTGCTGAAAAACCTTAATAGACCATCATAAAATTCTCATAACAAAAAATTAAACCAAAAAGAAATCCCAACACAAACAATCTAGGACTTCTGCAAGTGTTTAGGAGCATAAACAAGCTAAAAACCAACTGAAGGTTTTCAGAGGAACTCAGGAGAGATGATGTTTGCTCCCTCTCAGTCATGTGTGCAACACCAAGTGATTTTTATTTTCCTTCTGTATAACAGTCTTATCTCTCTCCACTGTCTTGGCTTTATCCATCCAGAGATATTCTCATTCTTTTTTGACCCAGCAATGCAAGTTGGTATCTCAACATGTGTATCACCAAGCAACTGAAGGTTTTTTTTTTCCCTTGTACTTTTGAGGAAAAAAGACCAGCGATCTTGTTTGCAGGTGAAAACTAGGTGATTTGATTTCCCTTGTTGAAGGAATGACATGTAGAGACAACTCTGGCTTGGGACTCTGGTCACATTATGAAACCATACCACAGACCAGACTATAATATCAAAGCACTGAACTACAAGCCTAGGCTCAAAATAATCAGAACTGCCACATCCAGATGTGTTCAGTTGTCCAGGAGCTCAGAAAAGCAGTTCTTTGGAGAATCAGTCTCTCGTTACCTCCCAGAGCATACAACCAACATCTTCCCAGTTTGTGAAGTCCAGGGAGTTCTGAAAGCTCCAGCTTTGTTACTACTTTCATGAACTTAAATGAAACACAAATCCTGAAGATGGCTGAAATATACACCAAGAGATGTACACAGCAGCAATGGGTAGCACACAGAGAATAATGATGTTCTTTTGAGGAAAAGATAAAACCAAGAAAAACTGAAGCACCATCTCTGAATATAAATCCTATCTCTTTATAGCGGAGGAGAAAATTCATCCCCTAGACACAACACACTGGCACAGAAAGAAGACACAGTAACCAACCTTACTGGCAAAGAAAAAGAACTGGTAAAGAACAAATGGAAAAGTGTTGCTATTCAATGTCCTATGCATTTCAAAACCGAAGCATTTGAAGACTAGTTTGATTATTCCAATACGGTCAGAAGAGATTTCCAAATTTGTCCCTCAATATTTTGACTTCTCACTTTCTTTCTTGGTGGCTCAGGTGCTTACGGATAAAGATTTAACCAGTTTATTCCCCTCTTCTTCTCTGGCTGAAAATTAACTGTAGTTATACTGGCTATGATGAACGCGATTTGGAGTGTGATTACTCTGAAGACTAGGCTAAATGTAGTTCTTGTTAAATAAAGCAATTCAGAAAAACAGTTTTTCACAAGAAAAGGAAACACACTGACACTGCAGTCATGTGACTCTCTTTAATGAAATCTAATACAGTTTTAACCAAAACCCTGACCTGCATGTCAAGAAATAGATACTATAATCCTCATTCTAGTGCTGATTTGCTGTGTGAATAGGGACACTAGTTAGTGTCTCATTTTCTCTATCTACGTAATCAGAATAAGCGTTCTTTACCTCTGTCTACGGATATTTTAGGTGACTGGTACTTACTGGCAAAACTTGGGTCTTGGTCTTAAGAGCCAAGAAACTAGCGAGCAGACCTCCAGACAAAGAGATCTGCAGTGATTTGCATTGCTTAGATAAAAGTTGCCACAAAACCATACAATAGGACTGCTAGTTGTCTGAATTTTGTTAACTTTCCTTTTTTAACTTAAAAACAAAGCTTACGGGTTTAATTACACAGCTACAAAACATTGCTCTTGACAAAATTACACAAAACACAAGTTTTAGAAGCAACATAGGTGTGAGCTATCACCGCAGTAACTGCCAACACTGACTTTTTCTGCTCCAATTTGCTACTGCATTTATTCAGTAAGCAGCAAGCTACTGCTTATGTCAATCCATGCTGCATGTTTTTACAGGATTTTAGAGCTCACTCAGGTTTTGACATCCCTAATTTCTTCCTCCAGATAACCCCTAACCTTGGGCATTTGCGAAGAGGAACACCTACAGCAGGCGCATAAGCCCAGTTCTATGACACAATCTATACCACGCCACTGTGCTGCTAGAACAAACCCATGCATATTGTCTGTCGAATAAAAAAAAAAGAAGTGAGCTGGTAGGGCAAGATGCATGTGCACCTTGAGGCAGGGAAAGTGCCCTTATACACTTGATCACACTGAGGTTTCTCGTAGTCTTTGCAACTTATTTTTCTCTTACAATGGGAAAAGCAAATCTACACCAATTTCTCCTTCCTGGTGTATGTTGGGCTTTCATTTTGTAGTATTAATGGAGAGGAAAACAGGAGGTGAAATCTGCAGGAGAACATAATTGAAAGTACATATACTTGCTGGGGCTAGCTAGACAACACTAAATGCATTCTCCCCCCATCCCACCAAAAAGAAACCTATGCCGAAAAGCTTAAATGTATTTGTACTTCTGTCCAATTTCCTAATTCTCTGGACGACACTAATAAAGACTTCATTTTAATAAAGAAAGTCTTTTCATAATGTAGTGTTTCAGAGTGAAAATCTAAATTACCTCTGACATTTGCTCCACAGATTAATGCACAGAGCCCCCATTTTACATGAAATTTCCTACTCTCGAGTGTCGGACCTGGCCTTCGGAAGATGTGAATTTGTTAACTCAAACACTGCCCTCCCACCTTCTTTTCCCTAATTAAGTGTACTGGCTTAGGGGAACACCTCAATATTTCTGTTTCTTTGCTTGCAGTAGGAAAACAAAGAACTTACCAACCACTCATCGATTTTAAGCACCACTTCAGCAAGTCAGCTACAAGCATCGCAGCTCAACGATGTGAATTTTTTACTTGAATTATTTTTCACAGGTTGCAAACAGTCTTAAATGATCTACACTTTGAAGGCAATCATTTTAGTCCCTATTACAAAGCGTGTAGTTACTGTATGCAGGATTATGAGAGTAAATTACTTGCTAGCTAAATTACACTTGCGTTCATAAAGGGAAGATCTTTTACTAGTTTTTTAGAACAGTGGTAAAAGGGTACTCAGAGAGTCTTCGACTTCCTTTTATACAATATGAAATCTCCATCATTTGACTTTGTTAAGCTATGTACATTTGTGCTAGTCATTTGCAAAACTACATCTCAGTTCAATGGTCTCATTAGGCTATCTACTAGCACAAATCAAATGACACCTACAGTTACTAGATTAAAAAAAAACAAACCCCAACAAACCACCTGGGAAAAGCTAATCACTTGCAACACGGTGTCAAAATTATTAACAATTTCAACTAACTTCATTAACAAGGTGACAGGCTCCTGAATCGTTAAAAGGACATTAGGTCAGTGAGACTACAGCACCAGCTAACTGTGGATAACGCTGCAATGTTATTCTTTCTACTCACACGCACGTAGCTTTCAGATCAAGCATTAATAATTCCTGATACTACTACTTAGACGGTTGTCTCTGATTAGCAACCCATCACCACCAGATGTTCTCTATCACAATGCACACACTCTCCTTTATACTTATTATTTGGCCAAGTCAAGTTCCACTTTACAGTCAGTTCCTCAGAGACAGCAACAGTCAGTTTGGAAAAAGGAATATGGAATGAACTCGGAAGAGGTAACAAGGCAGGGGGGAATCCAGTAAGGTAAGTGTCCCTTTAAACAAAGTGTTTGTCATGATTCAGCTTTGTCCTACCACTTTGCCAGGCTGCACAAATTTTATTAAGGGTTTGGCCTCTGCAGAAATTGCAGGATGTATCACTGCGTATATTGAGAAATGAGACTTCGTACAATTAAGTTAAAGCCAGGCAAACATGGCTGGTGCAGAAGCCACTTCCTTACAAGAGAGCTGCACTTTGATGAAAAACCACTCAAAACCTGAATTTACTTCTAGAAGAAAAAGTTGCAGGAAAAAAAAATGTATTTCATCCAGCCTAGAAACTCCATCATTCTGAGGTGACTACATCTGCGCATTTTTAAGATTTTTTTCTTTTTCTTTTTGGCTGTACATGAATTTGATGTCATTAAAAAGGCTTCCTTTGATGCTGAATGCCAAGTAGAATCATTAGTTTCTCACAAAGGTGCGCTCTAAATGTCTAGTTTAAATTTTCATTTTCAGATGATTCATCTAAGAGATGAACAATAACAACCAAAACCAACTTCAGAACTCTAAACAGTAAAACACTTTTTAGCTGCACTCACTCATTTATTAACTCCCTCCAACACCTCGGTCCTGGATTCACAGGGCAGCCAACGCTGAGCATGAATTCTGCAACTCCTTCTGTGATACACGGCTATTAGAAGCAGACCGCAACCAGACTCCCTCAAACCTCACAAAAGAATTTTTTCTGAAGTTTGTATCCTGCATCTTTCTAGCTGATACAGTTGCCCACAAAAATGTTTTTGAAAATTACAAGCTTGTGAAAAGAAAAAGTCTAGCAAAAGCTCTTCCTTTGCCGCAATTAGATTAGGTGCTATGACCTTCATTAAAACCCTTTCTTTTGCCTACTCATTTCATAGCATTTAATTTCCTGCCTCGCAGTGATTAAACCAACTGAAAGGTAGTAGATAAAGCAAGTTTGCTTGCTGTTTCAAACAGATATATTAATGTTTTACGCTTAAAAAGCTTTTAAAGTGTCTTCGGACACTGATTAACAAACATTGTACATAAAACCACGTCTGATGTCAGACTGTGGCAGCAGATATGTGACTGAAACTTAGTACAACAGCTCTGTTGCAATGCTGTACGCACAGGATACCTCCATTGCACGCATTAAGGAAGCTTAAAGTTAAGCTTCACATATTTAAACACTAACAAAGTCTACTTAATGGCAGCCTTCAAAATGACAGTGGCCTCCTAATCTGCTGGAGATAAAGAAGTGCCAAGATTAATGATTACATAAGTGCATCGCAGAGCCCAGAAACAATAATCAGCTCTTCTGTTGTTATTTGTGTACAAAGGCTATTAGAGTCATCTGACATTCCAAAATCCAATTTAAAGTTGTTAAACCCCTTTCACGTACTTATTTGAGGTTGGAAAACAGAGAGGTTCGAAAAGGGAAAGGAAGGGTTTGATTTCCTAATTCTTTTCCCCAAGCCAAATCTCTCTTTAACGAATGCAAAAAAATAAGCTTTTAAACAATGCCTGGAGTAACCAATATTGTTGTTGAAGGAATAATACCAATAAAACCCTAACATACTTACATAGAAAATTTTAAAATAATGACTATGAGCAAACCAAGTAACTATTCCATAGGAAAAGACCCCATTGAGTTGAGCGTGTCACCGACATCAGCTGTGCAACTCTGACAACAGAGGCTGTCTTCAGCAAATCAGGCTGAGAAACCAAAGGTGCTCAGGCACCAAACACCCACCTCTGTCTAGCAATGGCCTCGGTGAGAATTCATTCTTTGGATTCATATTGGCACAGTATTGTCTGCAAGACACCAGACCGCTCTTTGTGAAATAAGGCAAATGACAGGTCTGACCGCAGCCTCTCTAAGTATCATGCAATCAATTCTTTTTCCACAAAATTCCTTCAAAATTCAAAACAACCCTCTTGGTTTCCGACAGAAGACTGAGAAGCAAGTTCAGGAACAAAATGAACAAATGGGTCTTCTCCTGGTTCCTGTGTTCCTCCTTCGCCTCCACACATGGCACAGAGAACGGGACAGGAAAAAAAGGTAGCTACGTCCCTGCCGTCTCCGGCTGATGGATGGGTCGTGCGTCCCCCCAGGCTGACGGCACGAGCGGGCCAGCCGGGCAGCTGGGAGCTTTGTCAGCAGCCACGCGTACAGCGGCTGGACGGGCCCGCCGCCCGCCGCCCCTGCCGCTCAGGGCAGCCGTCAATTACAATCCCACTCGCAGCACAGATCGCTGCAGCCCTGAATGCAGAACTCTCCGCCGGCTTCAAAACCCCCAGAAAGGGCAGCCGAGCAGGCCCTGGCTCGCAGACGGGAGGGGCGTGCGTGGCAGACAGACCTACGGACCGACTGCTGCAAGCTGGCCTTGTGGGCGACGACCTGGGCCTTGTGCTGAAATGGCGGCTGCGGCAGCCACCGCCCTCCCGGGGAAAAGACTAGTCTGGGAGCAATCGGCCTCTGGAGACCGCAGGCCCCGCGCCGTCAGCTTGGGGGTGGCTTGCTCTCCTTGTATCGAGCGGCGAAAGCCGTGATCCAAGCTGATGAAGGTAATCGCGAGAATACGTGTAAAGGAAGGGCAAGACGCCGGCTGCCACAACCGGGCTCGCGCAGCGGCAGACCCGAGGCAGGCTCTCTCCTTCCCTGTTGTGACGTGGGTAGTAAAACAGCCTCAGTTTCTTGTACGGCAGAACGGAACCATTATGGACTACGCGCAGAAGTTTTTCCTCCAGGGCTGCGAAGTGATTTTCTAGTGTTCCCTACGGTAAAGTCAATTAAGTGATAACTGCATCTGTGCAGAGAGTATTCAAAATGCTAATACCCCCACCCCGATAAGTCTTCAACTTTGCCTGCTTTTATTTATCTCCAGCTCTTAGAAATTATTGCCGTGAATGCTCCAGTGCCTTCACCCATTATCTTTGCAATCCTGTTTCTTCCTAACAAAATGGCAAAAAGCACAACGCATAAGAGCTGTACCACTCTGACCACACTGGGGAGTAAAGTGATACAAGCAGAGAAGTATCAGCTCATCTATTGCAGTGTAGCTACTGGCATATTTTGCTGCTCTCAAAATTCATTCAGCTTTTCATCTAACCTATAGAGGTAAGAAAATCCGCTATGCCATCAGAAGTTCACATGGTACAGAAATAACAGCAGTTTGCATCATGAATTATCTAACACGATTTACCGCTCAGGGAAAAGAAAAGCTATCATGTTTGGTGTTGTGCCATTTGGCCATCAGACTCTAAAATTTTAATGTTTATCTTTGCGATGGAGATAACATAATGCTGGTCTCAGGCACCTGGCTCCAAGATGACTTCCTTACCTCAACACAGCATGACTCATGTGACGTAAGTCTCTGGCCACACATGTTCAACGTGACCCCATGTTTTTAAGTGAAAATACCCTCACATCGAAGCTGAAAACCCCAGTACTGAAAACAAAGGAACTTGATGATGTGCTGACTTACCATCAACATCTATATGAATGCCTTAATACTTTATTACTTCCATCTATAAAAATCACAAAATTGCAAAACGGCCACCAAAAAACCCCAGATAGAGAATACTGACATCTTTTCAAACAAGTCTGGCAGTACAGCAAAGACAAGACAATCCTATGTGCCACAGAACTGGGCAGAATACACACATTGGGTAGAATATGAGTATGAACAGGACATTACAGAATACAATGACTGAGAGTCAACTATTGCTAAATGCATTTGACAGATTAAAAGGAAAAACACGACTTGCTTCATGTGGTTAACACTAGGTTCTAAAGGCCAAATCACCCAAAAAGGTAGAAGCTGACAAGTAGTGAATGTACTGGATTTGTGTTTCCTCAAATAAAGGAGTCTTGATAAAAGTTAGAATAATAGAAACAGCACCTGTATCATTGTAATCATTTTATCCAAACGCAACACAAATCATTTAATGAGCGAAGTTTCATCACTTTGTCAGGACAAGAAAACAACCTTGTAACCAGAGCTGAATGAAGCCATACAATAACTTACCAAGAATGACGAACATAATCTCTCAACCCTTTCGAGATGGTCTTTATTCATCATTCAGAGAATCATAGAACAGAATCATAAAATCATTTAGGTTGGAAAAGACTTCAAGATCATCGAGTCCAACCATCATCCGTGACCACTAAACCATGTTCTGAAGTGACTTGTCTATGCGCTTTTTGAATACCTGCAGGGATGGTGACTCAATCACTTCCCTGGGCAGCCTGTTCCAATGTGCGACAACCCTCTCAGTAAAGAAATTTTTCCTGATATCAAACCTAAACCTCCTTTGCCACAACTTGAGGCCGTTTCCTCTAGTCCTATCTCCAGCCAGCCGACAGAAGAGACCAGCACCCACCTCACTACAACCCCCTTTCTTGCTGATGTTTCTTTCTATGCTTGCGTTCTGCATGCACGAGAAAACAGACAAGAACGAACGCCAGGGAACTCCAAATTTGTACAGTTTTAACACTGTACTTTTTTAAAACGCTCACTCACACACAGTCAGTTACTATCCCGTCCTTGATAAAGACCCAAAAGGTTTAACCAGAACTCCCCCACTCCTACTCTCAGAAGAATACTTGCAGCGTAACTTTGATTATCCAAAGCTCCCAGGGGACAAATGGAAGCAGAGATAAGTGGGGGAGCAGCCAGAGGTCTTCTGAGAATAACACAAGTGAGAGGAGAGGAAACAAATTCCACAAAGCCAAACTGTTGACTCAGCCCAGCCCTAAAGTTTCCCTATTCCTGAATGGAGCATTCATTAAGTAAAATAAGCTTCTCTAAGCAAACATTCCAAATGACTGTAAAAACTATTTGACAAAGTGAAGAATTATTGTTCGTTTTGGTACTTGACTCTCCAGAGAGAGAGAGACAGCTGTTGTTCTTACTGTAGCAATTTATTAACCAGTCGTACAGCTCTAACGACGCTCCTGGTAGTGTCTCAATGGTTAACAAGCAGCCAGATTCTTTCCGAATCTGTGATTCCCAAAGTATTATTCAGAAAACATTGCTAGAAAAAGTTCCAAACTAAATAAAAAATACGAACAGATATATCACAAGCCTTAACATCAGGGCAGAACATCCATGTAAAAGAAATCTGTTTGGGGAGCTGTGGGTGCTTTACACAGAAAGTACAAGTTTTTATTTATATTATTGCAGCACAAGTTAATGCCAATTAAGTAGGAGAGTCACTTTGGATTTAGCACAGAACCTGGCCCAGGGCACTGGCACACAGAATAGAAATAAATACTAATCATGCTTGCTCACACTGAGAGGATTAGATAACTACAGACGTAGGAAATTAAAACCACAACAAGATGACCCCACGCTCATGATTTCCCTGTTGTACCAGATCAGTCAATATGAATAATCGACAATGTAAATTGAAATCCTCAGATAAAAATAATGGTTTTACCGCTTTATTTCTCTTCACTTGCACATAAATTGAGTTGACTATCTCTGACAATGCCATGGTTTAATATTCTAAACACACTATCTCCTTTAACAATGCCTGGAATAGAAACAAGCTGCTGAGCCAGATCCTCAAGGGGTGAAAATAAACATTGCTACACTGACTTCAGTGGAAGCACATTGATCTCCACCAGCTAAAGCTTTGGGCCCTAGTGGGCAATTAGGTTTCTATTATATGCTAATTTAAATAATGTACCACAGCACATTTGCTGTACAATAAAGCAAGTCTACATTCTTCTGTGGAGAAGGACGAGCACTTGCTGTGGCATGATGAGAGTTATGGATTCTGGTTTCAAAGAGCAAGATGAAGTTTCGGTATAAACTACTCCTCATAATAACATTTTTAAACCTGCAATTACTCATACTATACTACTTTAGGAAGCCTATAATTACTTGGTAAGTTCTTACCAATGTCTAGTCTAGATCATAACTGCTAACACTGCCTCCTTCAAAGGAACTAGTGACTATGTTAAAATCTGGTTTTTGTTAGGTTCCTACTACACAAAGTGATTGTGCTGTAATGTTATGATCTGTATTCAGTGGAGGAGGAAAACCAAACTGATTTATGTCCCAATCTTGAGCCTTTGAGCAAAGCCCGAACAAAAAACTGAACACAACAATCCCACACACGTTTCTTTTGAGGCTTCTGAGATGGCCGGGTTGGCACAGGGACTGTGGCTGCAGCTGACACACGCCAGAGTTTTTTCCCAACAGAAGTTTATGGCACTGAGGAGCATCTGCAACACCCTCTCACGCTCCCAACAAGGCCTCGTGCTCCAGCCAGAAGATGAAAAAGTAGAAAAGTGGGGGGCAGGGTTCAGCCACAAAGACAGCAAAAAAGATTTGTAGGGGATCGTAGGGCAGGTCAGGTGAAAAGGTACCATCCCCACATAAAAAAGTGTTAACAGAGTCATTAAACAAATGTTTTGTTCTCTTCCGTAGAAATTTCTTAATACCAGAACTTCTTCTTTCAGTCTCCTTCTAAATGTCACTGGTATCCTTCTTCCTGCCTTAGTCATCAACAACCAAGTTATTAGCATGCTGAGGTCCCTACTTAAATTTTTCTGGACTTCTGATATAGGCATCATTCCACACTGACTGGTTCTCCTATGTTGCAGTCCTTCAAGTGAAGCAGCCGGATTCAATACATACTCTGTTTTGAAAGCAGACAGCACACCTCGGCACAGGAATTCAGAAGCTCTCCAAATGCCACTTTTGAGACAGGGATCAGCAAAACAAGGGCTTCTCCCCATATGTATGACTCTTGCATGAAAGTCACAGCAGAAAGCTCCTCGAGATAATACTCCAACCGAAGACTAAAAAGCACGCACCCAATTCCAATTTGTCTTGTTTCCCATGGAAGCACTCAAGGCAGAAAGGCAAAGTAACGTGGGCTCGCATAGGTCAACGTGGTGCAACGCAAGATGTGGCATCGAGCTGCAATACTTAAATTATGTGATTCCCTTTATACATGTACTTATCCTGGTAATCGTGCTCTTCTCTGGTTGCATTTATAACTCCTCAGAAACAGCTTAATTTCAAACAGAAAAAGCTTATGTAGAGTCAAGCATTTTTAATGATAGCAGCCACACAAGAAAAAACTTGCCACGCAGGGAAGGAAGGTCTAAAACGTCACCACAGTACGAACTCATCCAAAGCTTCCCCTGCGCTCTGGACTTCTCACCTGCCCTGTCACCATGCTTGGGGTGGGCTCTACAGACGTGGGGAAAATTCAAAGCATGCAATCTGCACTTGAAAGGAAGAAGAAACTAGAACTGATTTTGGCTAAGGTTTTGACGAACTCAACCCCACTAACTCCACAAGCACTTTAGCCAGCAGAAATCTCCAGCCACTGAACAGAGCCGGCCTCCCCTCCCTCTCCCCCCTTCCCCTGGTGCCTGTACAGCTGCGAGAGCCAAATGAGGGAACGACTCAAGTTGAAACTGTTCTTCGGGGGATTAACTTTAACCTGAATCAGTTTCCTGACTTAATTCCCCACGTGACTGCAGAGATGCTGCTTGTGCTCGCACAAGGGAGGGGTGCATCTGTTTGGCAACGCCAGCTTACGGGAGGTTACAATACTCACAGAACTCAACTGTTAGGCTGCTAAATCGGCAAGAGATCTGGGGTAGCAGGCAGAAGGACGGGGAACACAGGGTTGGTTTTCCAAGAAATAGAATAGTTTATGAATAAGTCATTGGTTTCTATGTCCAGTACCGCTGTGAAACTTTAAGCAAGTCACTTACTTGATGTGTCAATTCCTCAGCTGTGAAACAAGGACACCTCCTTACATCACCGCAGTGTTGTAAGTTGAAAATTACTGACTGAGGTACTTGGACACTCTGGTGCTGAGAGCCAAGTCAGTACGTAGCTACAAGAGCTGAGTGATTACTGACAGGGAGGGGCTAAGGAATCAACGTATTATTTTTGGTGGACTATTTCCTTAGAGGATAAATGAGAGTAACTGCTACTTACTTGATTGCAAGGAATTGAAAGAGCTCTCTGTAGCTCCCTCGTGGGTGGACACCTGAACAATTAAATAGCTATGACCTAATTTTAGTCAGAAACCTTATGTCACAAGGAATTTACAGGGAGGTGTCTTCTGTATGTGCAAAAATAATTGCACTGTGGAAGGATAGTTGACCAATGCGTTAATTTAGCTGTACAACATTTAGGGATAGACTGTATCCTATTCTCCTTCCTCATATTCCCAATTCCAAAATTTCTGACTATAAGAGATACGGTAAGAGATACATAAGACAAGAGATACTGCATGATACAAAATATTGTAAGATTAGGACTGAAGGAAATTCTGTGGACACACTGCTTCCAGCATCAGAACTACGGGGTTAGTTTAAGGAAAAGTTTACAGAGGGAGTGGTAGGTAATGTTATAATCAAACCTCACCTTCTGTGTGACAGGAACAATGGAATATCACCCAGTGGGTTTTGTATGATGCCCATACACACACCAGTGACACGAGAAGGCACTTCTTTTTAAAGTGCCATTATTATGCACCTGGAGCCGTGAAGCGATAGAAAAAACACACCCCAATTCTACAAGAATTTGTTCCACCACCTTCTCTTCCTCACAGTTAAAACCTCTCCTTTCCTTCTAGCCTGAATTGTCCTGCCTTTTTTTCAGAGGAATTCAGGAAACATTTCTCCCTCTCAGGCTACTGCAGGATTGCTACTATGGGATTGAGAAGATCTGACTTCAAATCCCTATGCTGTCACAAGGATTGTGTGCGAGAGCCAGGACAAGCCACGTAACTACCACAGAGTTATGCGTGCATGGAACTTCTGTAAGATGTGTAGGTCTCACTGAAAACATCAGGGGATAAATGATTAAATTGCTTCACGCAGCTGGGCACATGCCTTTCTGTAATTCAGTTTATACCTGTAGAACATTAGGATTGGAGGCCTCCTATCTGTGAGGATCTGTTAAATACCACCTTGTGCTTGGATACATCAGTAGGAATAGAAGCCATGTAAAAACTTAAATAGGTGAATAATGTTTCAAGTCTTATTGAGCTTATTATGTCTCAAGAGCTTATTATGTCCTTGCTAGATTAGAGAGCACATATTCAAAAAACAAACACAAACATAAGGCAAATAAGAATCTACCACAGAAAGCTTTAAAGTTGAAATATCAACCTCAGGATTTTAGCTCCTGTCTTATGATTTTTGAGACATCCGGCTGACAATTCTAAAAATCCCTGGAAAGGGGCTAACACTGCAATTCCCTTTCCTCAGTCCTCTGGGCCAGGGGATCGGCCCTAAATAATCATTATTATGAAGTTGTATCAGTGGGTTAAAAAAAAAAAGTATCAGTAGAAAGCAAAAATCCTGCACTATGTGGATGTGCACTGAAGACCAACAAAATACACGGCAGGCTGAAATCTCTGCAGCCAGTCTGGCAGTTTGCAACTAAATCGCTAGGAATGCATAAGCATATTGGCCTTCCAAAGCAGATCCTTCCAGTTTTATGAGCAGAGAGTTAAGCACCCTGTAAATTGTACCGAAGACTCCAATCCTCACTGTTGCATCTGCTTTTGTTCAACTTTTTATTTTCTGAAGTCTTGTGGTTCGCAATGAAATGCGAATCTGTTGATTCCTGGCTATGACACAGGCTTCTTGTGTGGCCCAAGCCAAGTCTCTTAAGCTATACTTCAGTCCCCTACTTGGGAAACAAGTTAAACACATCCCTCAGTGATGTTTTATGCATAAATTAACTTGTGGAAGCCGGTTTTTCAAAGAATTCACTAATTAACATTATAGACAACCCTATAGATAAAAAGATTGTCAGAGGGCTCTGTCTGGTAACCCTGGCCCAGGGAAAGAGCGCATTCCAGAAGTCATGATAGAATCTGCATACAGCTCCAGAAAACCAAGTTTACTGAATTCCAAAAAGTTATTTTTTAAGAATGTGTACTTCTTGGTAACATCTCATAAGGATTTCATACAACACAGGGCATCTCCAGCATTTAGTTTTATTTGGAAAGAAACGCCACCATCAGTTTTCAGCACAATTTATATGCGTTATCTCGACAAAATTTTACTGGACAGATGTTGAAGCATTTAGTAAGCTTGGAACAAAGAGTTTAACAGCAGACACCCTGTTTTCCACAAATATTCATTTACAAGTTGCTGGAGAATGCAAAGACAGTTCTACAAAAGTCATGTTGATTATCATATATTTTCAGATGTAAGCTCGACAGAGTAGGCAATATATTTTTCCTGTGTTTGTACAGTGCCTAGTATCTGGCTTGTGCTTGTGTGGAATAAAGTCCACAAACAACTTCATTTTCTAGTTGTCATACACCAGTACAATAACTAAGCACGAAACTCAAGTACAAAACAAATTAAATAAAACACAGTTTTCATATTAGGGTGACCAGAAACAGACTAGAAAGAGGACTGAACATTACTAATCCTTGTTCTGCCTACACTGACAAAAGAGGCTAAAACAAGAAGATACTAAACCACGAATCTTAGCTTTTTTTTTTCTTTTCTTAAAATGGTATAAGATATAACTTGACATATCTACAGTTTTCACTATCACATGATTTACTCAACCTAAAAGTATCAAATCTTTTAAGCTCATCCCATTTTCAAACACACATCAATTCAAATAGTCAATATTAAAAGACACAAACAAGATAAAGTTTTTACTAAGTCTGCAATTAGTTTTCAGGAGCCACTGAAAAGCAACTGTGCAAGTAGAAGCTGAAATATGCTTTCAAACAACAGCTGAACTTCTGTCATAAGTTACTGCCTAGCCCACATACTAAATATTTCTAGTTTTCTTTGAAACATAGCACCTTACTGATTACAGGAACTAAATAATAATTTCTACCTTTGATTTTAAGACCATAATCCAGTACTGGAAAATGGATTTGTCACTGTTGCTGCACACCAGTGAATTCACTTGCTTCATTTCAAATATAGCAACATTACCGTCCCACTGTAAGACAAGTATCTGAGCAGTAAGAGCAGCTGATGACAATCCTCAGAACACAGGTAACAAGCTATAATTTTTGAGTTTCTCAGTCAAAGCTCAGGTGAACTTCATCTTTGTTTGTCTTGTGTTTGCTCACAGGTGATGTAATTAATCCACCAAAAGCTCTGTTGCAACATTAATGACATTCAAAAGCAGCATGCACAAAAATTGTTATTAAGTTTATTTAAAAAAATAAATTGCCTATGATTTCATGACCAACTAATCAACACCATTACTTTTCTAAAACATATATTCAACTCCACGTTGTGCACAGCATTACATAAGGGAGGAGGACTCGTCGGCTCCTTCACCCTTCCGTCCCGGAACAGACAATAGTGAGATAAAATGTGACCACGGCTTCCCTCCCGCCTTCGTACAGTCCTACGGCTGGGGCTTTGCCGCCACTACACTTCAGTGGAGTTCCAGTCTGCTCACACCTTAGTCCCATCGAGTGTAGCTTATCGCCTTTACACAGAAAAGAATGTAAGTTATTCCAGAGGAAATACCACCATGACAATACTGCAACTTCTAAGTATTTGGAATCACTTTTTTATGTTGGAGTAGGGAGAAGTGCTCCTTGCCGTAAGAAACTAGACATGCCACTGCTGAATTACGCTATCCATTTTTGGAATATACACTATTAAGGCACTAAAGCAGTATTTTGCTCGTGACGGTGCAGCTCTGAATCCTCCCAGTAAGGCGCCCAATACTAACCTTTCAAACCATTCAGCTATTTTGCACTTCTCAGCGAGCTTAACGATGGGGAATTTTTTGACCAATACACTTTCACATACCAAGTGGAGGCAGCAGAAAAGCACCAAATACCTATTCCAGGCAGAAACTACAGTCATAATCCAGAATAACAGGGCAGACAGATCTCTTATGTGCGTGACTGCCCAAGTGAGAGGAGTTGGAAAACAAGCATTGCCAAACTGGGCTGTAATTTTCATCTTTGCCCTTAAAATTTAAAGTCTGCCCCAAACTGAAGAGAGCAGTGCAATAGGGCCTATGAAAACAAAGGATTTCCTTATCTGATTTCAGCGATCCTCCGAAATTAGGTGTTACCCAGGAAGGGCAGTGGGAAGGTACAGGGCTTGCCACTCCTAGGTGGCAATACATTCCCACGGTTTTTTCGCATTGCCAGAGAAGAAAAATAAACCAAGCAAGGGCAGCAGTGGTTCTCCGAGAAAAAGCAGTTGCGGCTCCTACCGCCTGGTGCGGTGGGGAAACAACCCCCCCCTCACCAACCTCCACCTAGCCCTAATGCACAAGAAAGCTGTGGTGGCCCTGCAGCGGCAGGGGGAAGGCTGACAGCAGCTCTCCCAGAGAGGTAGGAACGATCAAGGAATAAGCAGTGACTCACACGATATGATTTATTGCTGGGCACTGTTCCCAAATGTGTTAATAAAGTTGCAGCCAGACAAATGCACATCCCTTAGGTCTTTGTTTCGGCATGGCTAAGACAATTGAGTATTATTTTCAAGTAAAACAAGGATGAGATTCTAGACAATATTCCTACCACAATTAATATTTATGTTTCACCGTTCTACTTCACAGCATTGCCAACCCTTGAGTAGTTAATAAAAAAAAAAGTACAAAACAAGAAAGAAGCAAGCATACATTCAGACACAGAAAGTCATAAGATTTTTAACAAACAAGTTCAAGCTGTTCTATTTGGTTTTTAGTTTATCTTCAGTAATTTCAGGTATAAAAGACAACAGACAGAACCATTCCATAATCACCACCTTCAACTGAATCAAGATGCCAATATAAAAGCAGCTAACTCTGTGTCAGGTAGCAAACGGCTTTGATAGTTCACGGCAGAGCTCTTCTTGGACGCCTTCTGGAAACTGAGAAACAGAGGGAAGAAGAGAGGCCAAAAAATTGTTTGAATCGAAACATCTACTTGATTAGCAGCAAAGCTCTGGGGAAGTAGTAATCGAGCATAAAAAACTGCAACAGGTTTCCGTAAGCAGCCCGCTCAGGTTTCCCATACCAGCTAGTGACAAAAGAAACGTATTTCCATGTAGCGTGATCACCGTGCAAGCAGATGCTTCTTTTAGCTTTGATTAGCATGGAAAGAGAAGCTATATTCACGCTTTGACTTCCGATATAGCTTTGAATCATGAAAGACATGAGAGCTAAATATGAACTGCCTGGTGGCGTACGCATTTCACAGGGCAGTTCTGTGAGGGAGAGAAATGATGGAGCTGTCAGAAGGGCAAGGAAGTACAAAGGAATGATGCCGTTTGTGGAATATGCTTTCCCTGGTATTATCCACAGGTAGTTTCTGCATCGAGTCTGGAGATTCCTTTGTTTCAGAAACTAGATGAGCTGTGGGTTAGATGCATGGGATCACAATGTATTTCGAAGCTACATCCATGAGTAAAACCACAAGGAATATTTTTAAATGATAGCTGAGAATCAGCTATATCCGTCGTTTCCAAAAGCCAGAGCTGGGCAAAGGGAGAGGGCAGGGCAGAAGATTGGAAACGCATTGTAAAGTGCATAGTTTAAAAAAGGAAGCATTTTCCAGTACGAATTATGCTTCTCATGGATGAGTGGAAAATACATGTTACCACGAGTCAAGAAACTGCAATGAATTCATGAAAATTGAAAATAACATCTTCCAAAACTGTTCAAGACATTCACGATTGATCGGTTTATCTAATAGATTTTATTAAATGTACCGATTTTATAGCCCGCTAGCCACCCATAGGAACTCCCCCACCTCAACTTCCATTCAGTCTTAAAGGAAGAGTTAGGTGGTAAATACAAAGGTATACAGTCCACACAGTCCAGTTCACCCATGTGCCTAGCACATGGACCTCAAAAATCATCATCTCTATCTCACTCTTTTTTAATTTCTATTTTGCGCATTTTTTATAATGTATATAATATTACTACAGTAGTACATGTATATAATTTATAAACAAATATACATACATTGGGGATGCACGCTCAAATTTATTTGGTTTTTAATGAGAGGGGTGCGTGATCAAAAAAGTTTGGAGACCACTGTTCTAAACAACCTGATATGCAAGAAATAGTGTCTACTGGCTACCTGTGTTAACAAACATACCAGTACTAGGTTCTCCTTTTGAAGATAAAGTTAGAAGTTTTGAAAACCACTTAAATAAAAAGGAAGGACGGATAGATAGCTTGTTCACCACTGTCACTGTAGTAAAGCTGAGGAACCATAGTTTTGGATGAGGACCTCATGCACACAATAAATACTATGTATAAACGCAGATAAAAAGATGGCCCCTGTTCCAAGGATCTTTAATGGAAATACAAAATTGTACATTCTTTTGTGTTTTCCTTGCTCCCTACCATTTAGTTCCAAAACTTGTTGACCAACTCACTTCATTGTAATTCTGGTTTTGTATACCTCAGCTGTGATTTAGACAATGACTGCTGTGTTTTGTAAAACAACTTGTTTAAGAATAATTGCATACAGCTTTCTTGCTTCATGCTAGGTCATTTTAATAAACTCAAATTTACTAGGCAATCTACAATCAAGGCAGAGGTTTCATTGACAGCTTCCTGAAATCTAGCCTGTGGTTGATTTGTTATTAATCACCCTGGTAACCAGAACAGTTTGTATACGTTTAGGGAGCTCATGATACAAAATTAAACATTTTAGATACTGCAGCAGCTTGGCATGGTAATTCCACATCTCTTTCCTCCAACATCGCAAATCTGAGAGCAGCAGTTTCTCTCCAAGTAAAACACCATGCAAGAACAAATTAAGTTTCCTAAGCGTGCCAATGAGCGTCTGCTGGTGTCCCTGGCACAGACTGCCAAAAGGTGGTAATAAAGTCCAAAATGTTTCAGGGGTGGGGAGCGTGGCTTTAGAGACCAGACATGAATTTTGGTAGATAGAAAGACAATTAAAACCCATCTGGAGAGATGGTTTCTTCCAGTTGTCACAACCCTCTGGTGCGCTTGGAACTATTCCTGAAGGCTACTAAAGGAACAGAGATCTCTTGAAGAACTGAGTGTGCAGTGTTAGAAAGGTAAAGCACAGAGGTGTCCTAGAGGGCTCTATCTTTCACTCTTTCATGACGATCTGAAACAGCTGGCTATAAAGGGCCTAAAATGTATAGTTGTGTTGTTACCCCTCACTACACTGATAAAGAGATTAAATAAGGCACTGGCAGTTTGCTTTCAAAAGAGGGTGAAAGAAGAACACAGGAAAGTGAATTAGAGATGAATAATGTTAACATGAAGGAGGAGAAATGAAAGAAATGAGAAACCACACAGCAAAGGAAAGAGGATCAGGCAATTACACAGCACTTCAGCAAGATGACAGTTCTGTGTGCAGCCTATGCAATCCCAGGGCGGTGTGAATTCCAAGCAGGAAAATTCTTACATCCACATAAATGGAATAGCCAAAATGGAAGGATAAAGATAGAAATGGCAGAAGTACCACACTCCAGTCTAAAAATATATACACTACTTATTTTCCAATCTGTCTTTGGGAAACTGCAATCAGCAATTGCTTAGGTTTATTATTTTCTCTCTGAAACTCCTGAAAAGACAAAAAAGAATCCTATTAACAAAGTGTAATGAGCAGGCTCACAAACATTGCACTAAAATCCACTGTGCTTTGGTTGCATCTAGATTTTAGTTTTGATGATCGGTTAGCACTTTATCGTAAGCTTCACACAATATATATATTACAAGAAGTCAAAAGTGTAACAACTCTTTCTCAAATTAAGTCATTTGAATGTAGCAAACCAATTATTCACTTGAACATACAACACAAGAAATTTACCTTGAAAATTTACCAATCTGAGAAGAGTTAATGTTGGGGTTTTTTCTGCACAAACTAGTAGGCTCACTGCACAGTCAGATCTTATTGCAAAGCCAAAGACCTTAACATGATAAAAGCAAAAAGCATTAAGTGTATTAATGCCTGTTCAAAATGAATTCTTTGCAGTATAGCAACGCATTGTCTAGCTTCTGTTCACACCTCTTTGATTAAAAAAAACCAACAACCAACCCAACGAACCACTCGCTCTTCATAGCTTAAGAGGCCCAAAACCTTTTTCACAAAACAATTACGAAAAAAATCCCTTTTATACAGGGTTACTTGATGCCTTTCCCCCTCCTTTTTTCAATGAGCTAAATATAATTAATGACTTCAAAATGGAATTAGTTCAACAGCATTTAGCTGAAAGCATTTATTTATATGAATCCAGTTATAAATCATAACTCAAAGGCATATTGTAAAGAAATTTACTTCACTGAAAATTCAAATAGTAGCCTTCTATAGAAAAGTGGTATTAAAGCTTAGACATTAGTACAGTCAACATAAATTCTGATTTTAACAGGCTTGGATAAACACATAAATTTTGGCTCAGCGAGTCTGCTTCGGCTGTCAATACTCTGAAACAGATACAAGCTTTAACAAACCTTTAATTCAAAAGCCCATTATTGTATCAACTGAAATAGAAAGACTCAAGTATCAAAGAGGAGTTCTTCCCCACTTTCATGGTATTACTTCTGTAAGACACCAATTGATCTACAGCCCTTGAAAGAAAACAACTCGCTTCCCTTTCCTGGATAAAAGTCAGCGCAGTTCTTTCATCCATCACAGTGTAACAGCAACAAAATACATCTTCGGCATCAACTTAAAACAAGGACGAAAAAAAACCAACCCTGCAAACCACAAAGCTATTACGTGACACGTCAATTTACTTTGTCTGACAGATTCACTACAGGAAAAAAAAAAAATGTTTTCATTAAAAAAAACTAAATGAAGATTTGCTTAAAGCAGCCAGTAAGAAAGAAGCCAAGAAAGAGAGGAGTGAGAATTTATACAGATTTACCTACTGCTAATGTCATTCTGAGGTGCTCTTCAGCTTCATAAAGAAAACACAGCCAGCTGCCTGCACCCAGCCAGTGACACGCCACCGCCACCTGAACCCGAAGCGCAGAGCCCCTCTTCCCAGGAAAGCCCAGCCGGGTGGCCGGGAGCTGCCGCTCTCCCGCAGCACCCGCAGCAAGAAGGCGTGCGAGCCGGGCTGGCGCGGGACCCGGCGGGCCCGGGCAGGGTCTGCCCGGCGGCTGAGGAAGCCCCAGCCCGGTGGCCAGCGGCACGCCGACACTTACTACGGGCCTCATTTTGACGAATGGAAGCCCTTCACCAGCTTAATATCGGATCCCCGGGAAAGGCACGCCTGTGACCCTCGTAGGCTGTTGGGGAGCCCGGAGAGCACGCGGGGATACGTCCCGCGCCCACCGCTTTGGGGTGGATGCCAGCCCACGCTGCTCCTTCTGACTCCTGCCACAAAGCCCCTTTCTGCTGGCTTTTGCAGAGGGCAGGGTGAAGTTCCACCAGCACGTCCGTGGCACACGGCTGCCTGGCACAGCCCCATTTCACACGACGGCAGGACATCTGTCCAGAGCACCAGACTGGACGCTCACCTTCTAAACTGGAGATTATTTTTCCCATCTAGGACGATTCATGCAAAGTCCTGAGACTTAATAAATTGCCAGACTAACTGTTGCTTACTTAATAACCAGTAACATCCACAACATTTAGCAGCATCTGATAAATTGTGTAACCAAGTTAATTTACCATCTCTGACATTAAAACCAGTTATTGTTAAAAGCAAGCCTTAAAATATTTAGGTGGGTTCTTTAATTCAACTGAACAATGTACTTGGAACTGCTGTCATGGCGTTAGCAGGTAAACAAATACGTGCTTATTTTCATTCCTTCAGTGCTACAGGTATTTTCTCTTTAAGAATACAGTCCTTTGGCTTCTTCCTGTGTTCTGTTACTAGATGCTATTTTCCCTGAAAAACACCACAGTATTTACACTCAACTTTTTGGGGGCGGGAATGTTTTTTATTCTTCCAGGCCATGCTAAATCCTCTTTGATTAGGTTGTTCAAATACACGATCTCATCATGAAAAGATTATAATTTTGAGTAGTAGCACAGCTTCACTGAGAGACTAATTTCCTTACCGGCCCTTATTAAAGGAGGGAAGAGTTCTTCCGCAGCATTATCGGAAAGGTTTCGGGCAGAAGCCGCTCAGCCTGCGCTCGGTGGCAGAACTACTTGCGCATTTGCAGCCCACAAGCAACTCCCCTAACGTGAAGAGAAATCCAAACAGGATCTGCTACACTAACCTTGCAGCCACCTGCCATGATGCAAGCTAAAGGACAACTTCTTCTATTAGATAGTCTTTGGGACAACAAACAAGTTTTGAGAAGAAATGTAGAAGTCTAACAGAGAGTAAGTTTGGGATAATTTCTCCCATTCTACTAACATGATTTATGAGCATTCCAGCTGCTTGGGACACGACATTGTCTTCAAAAGGAAAAAATGAGTAGGTACTTAAACCTAAATTAATCTCAAGACTACTTTCTACCGACATTGTTTACAATGGGCTTAATTATTTATGGGAAGAAACCATCCCATTGTATATCTGCCTGAATTTTTGAAAAACAAGTAAAAGGAATAAAAATTAAAATCTTGTTTGCAAAGCACGGGATTAGCAGCAAGCAATCTGGGTTTTGTCTCCTTGGATAAATCTCTTAGATAGCTGGATCAAAGTAGTCCTTTGTGAAACAGGCTCTTTACTGAGATGTTTGGAGACTTGGAACATTTTCCAAAGTGATATAATTTTGGTATCCAGCTTAATACAACTTTGAAAGCATTTTCTGAAACTGGAATTAATTATAATTAAATTTAATTCTTCTCCCACATTATATTTGGTGATTACATTTGAAGTCATGCTATGTAATTTCAATTATTAAGGTGCTTTTACACTAGAAGTAGATAAGAGTCCTCAAAAACTGCAAAACTTCCCCCAATGAAAATATGCTTAGCTAACAAAAACTTACTCAAATTTAGAAATGATGCCTTAGCCAGTGCACAGCAGTGCTTCTCATGTGAGATACATAGCTTTATACCAGCTTTGGACATGCTCCTGGAAGTTCCAACTTTAGGCTCCAAGGAGACAAGTTGGACATCTGTGCATGTTGCCCATTCAGAATATTAATTCACATGTAAAGAGATCCCACCCACTGCTAATACAAAATTTGAACTTAGCATGCTTACCAAATCACTAATAATGCGGCAACAACCCAAGAAAAGAAGTTAAGCTATACAACCCCACGTTATTTTTTGTTGGCACCTCCCTAAGAAGTTATTCAATTCAATTCAATGCGGCGTGGGGGCGGGGGGGGGGGGGGCGGAGAGTAG
>JAVJGG010000002.1:5550292-5563749 GCA_035590195.1 Aviceda cuculoides | reverse complement strand
CCCCCCCCGCCAGGAGAGAAGGAGTGCATGTTTGGGTTTTGATTTTATGAGTTGCTGGCAACTCGCCCTGTGCACGTGCATACACACACTCTCTAAAATAACAAGCTATTAACTTGACACTTCAGGTATTTTAAAGGTGGGAAAAACAGTCTCTAAAGAGTTAGTTTTGGGGTTTTTTTAATTCAAAAGTAAACTCTTTCAAAAGTTCCTTCAATTTAGCATATAAATTGAATTCATTTGATTAGTCTTTCTAAAATGTAAAGCTCTTGTCTCCTGCAAACACACTCTATGCCAGCTAGCAGGCCGGGACTTGACATACTCAAGTGAGGAAACCTCCACCTTCTTTTAACAGCACAGTACAAACACGTCTGCTGTTAATTCCTCACAGCAAGGTACACACACAGCCATTACACTTACTTGAGAGCCATGGTCACTGTTTACAACCAATTACTATAATTTCCTGAGAAAAGGCTTGACTTCAGCGCGTTGAGCATCCTCACCAGAAGTGAGCAGTGCTATTAGAAGGACCCACACGTGTTGCAAGATCCACACGGAGCCCCTTGGTCGGTAAAGCTCTTCACACACAGCTCACCTCTCCCCATCGACAGGGCAAGGCAACAGACACAGAAATGGGCTCCTTAAAAAGAGCTGTTACATTTTTCTCTAAACAGAAAACATGAACCTCTTTTCCCTGCAATGCCTTCCACAAATTGCCAAGAACTAACGTTTCTGAAATGCTGGAAGCTTGTGGTAACAGCTCCTTCCTCCTCCTTGGCCACAGGGACTCATCGCAGCACACGCACTGTCCCAGGATGGAATTCTTTCTCCAGGTAACACTACTGCAGTGCGGTAGCAGCAAAGGATTTGATACAAGTTTTAAATATATTTCCAGAGGAATAATTCATTTGCATATCATCACGTCCACTCTGACCCCTACACACACAACTACTGCCTCTTCTTACAGTAACATTATAAAAGACCCTGACTTTACCAAAGAGATAATTACAGGCTACTTGCTGACAATTATTTCTAGGTCTCAGAGCAAACAAGACGAACAACAGCACAAATCATTTCGTATCTCAAGCAACAACTTAATTATGAGAATTAATGTGTTTAAAGCACAGTATTAACAAAAGGAACACTTTAACAACACTTAACCTGACATTGTTTTAAAAGCGTTAGAGAGTCTAAGTCTAGGGAAGTATCAGAACATTATCTTGAAGGTAGTACGGAATATTGCGACCAGGAATATCAAAGGGGTTTACAGCTGTTTCATCGGCAAAAGAAAGTGCTAAGCGCGAGCCTAAGCCTTCAAGTTCCCCCTGTCCTGGCCTTCTGGAGAGCTCTCTGTCCTCCCTCCAAATGCAAATGCTGGTCTCTCCTGAGGTGCCCAAATTGTTATTTTCAAGCCTTGATGTCTTTACACAATTCCCAGCAGTTCTTCTTAGCCTTTTACTTTCTGACTTCTGTTTACTGATGCACTACTTCTCCAAGTGTAGTAGCACATTAATTAATTATACAGTAGTATGCCTAATCAGGTTTCCCTAGGGTTTTTAACAGAAACCCTTTGTATTTCTTAATGATTCCATGAAATTGTAACTATTTTTAGTTCTGCAATAAAAGAAATAAGAGTCTGCTGACAATACTATCTCCATAAAAGGTGCAACTGGTATTAAAACCATTGATCCAAGCTCCCTTGAACTTTCGAGAATCCAGATTCAGTCTGGATTTTATGATTAACATTTTTATAGACCACATAAGCAGTCAGCGCTTATAGATAAGAAATACAAATGAAGAAAAAAGACTGGAACTGAAGCACTGATGTGACCTACTTTACATTTTAATTTTAAAACAAATACATTCAAATTAACAGCAAAGTCTCCACTGCCTTCAACACAGTGCTACCACCAATTGGTCAACAGCAGTCCAACAATTTTCTGGGATCAGTTTCTCATGCCCTGCCTTGTTCTCAAAGAGGACATGTGCTTTAGATACCAAAGATTACTTTTCTTTAGTTTTACGGCAGACATCCACAAACTTTCTTATTAACTTAAGGCAGAATTCAGGATTTAAAAAAAAAAAAACAAACCAAACCCAAACGAAGCCACAACGAACTACCAAAAGGCCAAATCAGCAAAAACATATCCAGCTTGCACACTACAAGAGCTCAGAAAAAACAGTAAAAAAAAAAAAAAAAGAAAAAAATCAGCTTGGTAGACTTTCGCTGTGCCAGAGCTGGTCACATCTTTGGCTGAATTGTGTCTTGTATTAGGAGGGGTCATAACTAAAGATATAAGTAGACAGCTGCCTTACTCTGCAAGTGTTATTCTCACAGAATCATAGAGGAGTTGATGTTGGAAGGCACCTCTGGAGAAGGCTTGGTGCAGCCCTGCCCAGAGCACAGTCAGTTACAGCTCAGGGTTGTGTCCAGTCGAGGTCTGAGTATCACCACTCTACAATCTCTTTGGGCAACATGATGCAGTATTTGGCAACAGACATAGTAATATATAAAAAGAATTAATCTAAAAGCAGACACTTAGCTTTCATTTATGCATTATGTCCCTTTTGCCCATCCTCCCCCCCCGGGCCACGGCAGTGTTGCACACACGCTTCCTGCCACCCCTGGTTATACACTTGAGTCACGCCGCACGCAGCAGCAGCGCCGCTGACTTCACGTAAGCTCAGATCTCTTACCTAGTTTATTGGCAAGACTGGATTCTGAGGCACTACTTTTAATTTTTAATCTTACCTATTCCCCAAATCAGAAATGAAGATGTGCCAGAGATAATTTCCACATTATGAAAGCAGCTCTCTAGCATTCCACAGGGACCTGTCTGAAGGCTGAACTGTATCTCTATACAGTTCCTTTTGTCCTGTATTTGTTCTTTGATGTACAAATATGCCACAGACTAAGCAGGGATGTCTTTGATGTTGAACTTTTATACTTTATTGCAACTAGCATGCTTACAAGAGGAGCTGCCAGTCATTTTCCCTTCTAAACATTCAAATTTCACAAGGCACTTGCTTTATGAGTCAGATTTCTTAGTAACTTGTTTTCAGAATTTCCACAAGAACTGTGCTACTCTTCTGGAATGATAACTTGATTAAAAACCAAGATCCGTTCAGGTTTTTCAAGTATTACAAATTAATACAGGCATTAGCTAATATATCTGAATGTATTTAACATAAAGTATAATTACCTAGTCAAGTATGCATTTCCTCAGTTTCTTTTAAATAATTTGGGCTGGTGCCTGGACTCTAGCAGTGACCAGGAGCAACTGCATTGGGAACAGTGTAAAGCCAAGGTAAGCATGTAGTGGTACCTCTCTGGCTCCTCCGCCAGCCTCCAGCAGTTTACAGTTCAGGGACTTCCAGAGCCAGAGGTAACCTCTGCAGTACAGTTTTCATAATGCAGAGTGCATACATAAAATTTTAGACTGACAATACCAAGGCAGATTAAATTACAAAGTTAGTTACTTCTGTGACAAAACACTAATCAACATTGGCAAGAATAACATGTTATAAAGTGCAAATTTACCACCAGTAGATGCTAGAGCTGCCAGTGTGAGACATACAAAAGAGTTTCCATTCTGAAGCCCTTTTGCGAGGGCTTTTAAATCAATCCTAAGAGCAGAAATTCTTTGGAGTGAGATTTTGCCATTCAGAAGGTCTCTGCTTTAGCGTGACCTTTATGTCTGGCTACTTTTCCCTTCTGTAAGTATAAACACTGTGGTTGAGAGGGAAAACATCAGAAGAAAATTAGAATATTTTGGAACAGTGACAGCAAGGAGGGAACGTTTCCCCATACTGAGCTCTAGGTTTCCACAACAAAATCAGTACTGCTACTGATGCCCCTCTCCCAGCCAGCTAGTTTAAAGATACATCTTTAAACATCAGTGTACCAGCCAGAGAAATGCACTACTTCAAACATTTTAATTTCAAGTTAAAATTTTGAAGTGAGGAAAACGTATTATAGCTTAGTCCTTTCTACTAAGAGAGAAAAAAGAACCTAACATGAAACAAATTTGCAACAGATACCGATTCTTCTTTTTCAAAAATATCTAGCAGCTCAGTAACGAAAAGTGCGTGTGAAGAGCTAGCTGTCTGCAAAGGAGGGAGCACTCCAGTGCTAGCCATGCCAGGCAGCCAGGTGCTGCACTCCACCTTTCTGGCTGGGAATTGCTAAGTTATTCCCAGAGATACCTGCAGATTTTTAAGAAATCTGGTTAAATAGAGCCAGCCATAGCAATACTGGAAGCATCACATTTTCAGGGCCTTTTCAGGTCCAGGCAAAAGTTGGTTCTCAGCACTCACCCAGATTCTATCACGTGCAGTAAAATAACCCACCAAGAAAAATGCAAGGGTGAAATATTGCTTGTGTTACTGAGAGGTTTCACACAGAGCTTCAGTCGAAGCATCTCGTGCAGGAGACTTGATCCTCCTTGAAGAGAAGAATAGGAAAATCAATTCCTTTACTTAGCTCACCCCGCTGGCCCCGCTCCAGCCCCTGCACCCTCGCGCCAGCCCAGTGCCTTGCCACACCGCTGGCTGCCACAGGTGCTGCCAACCAGTGCTGCTCTTCCTGCTATCACTGGGGAGCATCTGGGGAGGCAGGAACGCTCCGGGCCTGTTTTCCTCAGCCATTTAGAAGGCGCCTATGTATATGAGGTTTCTCAAATGAAACATCTCTGGCTCTTTAATTAACCTGTCTGGTTTTTTTATTATCTGTTGATACAAGAATCTATCCAGCAGTTATAAACATCTTTATGTACTCATATTTTAAGCAAATACTTCTTTTAATTCAGCAACGCACCCATGGTCCAAGAAAAACTCTACCCAAAGCTTAACACGATACATCTCTTGTCAATCCCACAACGGCAGGGAGCGTCCTTTTAAAGGAAAACCAACGCTGAGCATAAGCTCAGCTGCTCCAGATGATCACTAACGATCTGCCCGTCTCCGCGTGGCAGAGCGTGACCCTGCAGCAATAGTTGCAAACACACCTCCAAAACCCGAGTGCTCCAGCCTGATATATAAGACCTAGGACCAAATGGTAGTTTCACTTACATTTACATTCTCCAAAATTGGTTAGTAATGTAAGACCCAGCAAGCAAACATTTCTACAGTAAACTAGGAGCAGCTAGTCCCAAGGAGGGGAAAAACAAGTGGCAATCTACAACAAGCAGTTTTCTGCAGTGCAGAAGATGGGTTTATTAATTCCCAAATTGAGCTTCAAGTAATCACTATAAATTTACCAGAAAATGTGTGTTTTCCCACAATTACTACTCTGCCAAATCAAACACAAAGATGAGCAAATTAATTTAGCTGAATGCAAAAATGCACCCATTATGAGTAACATTACAGTTGATACAGGAAGAGAGCAGCTACTGCTGTTCCTGTCAAGTAGTAGAGCAATTTATACCGTTCAAATATAAGTCAAAATTAAAGCATGCAAATGCCTATGTACAGAAAGGAAGCTCTAAGCGTTCTGATGACCAGGGATCACTTTTTATCAGCTTTCTACACTCTACCTAGACTAAACGCTTCAGGCAAACAACACTTGGGGCTTAGAGAGAATTTAACTTTCTTCTCGGGTGAGAATACAAATGACACTTCCAATCACGTCCCATTAGGCACAGGGCCAAGTAGAGGAGGCTGGACAAGAGAGTGCTTCTCTCCCCAGAATTAAGAGTCAGGTAAACATCAGCTCATGTAAGTTTTAGGCATGCTTAACCCATGGCACAGTACTGACTCTTAAGACCTCTGGCAGTCTCACAAGAGGTGTGAATTAAGTGCCACATGCAATGAGAACTTGATTTCTAATCAGATCGTGTAAATTGGACTAGGTCTTAAACAGCAAATGATACTTGGATGAAGGGAGAAAATTGCCCAACTTACCTGGTGTTTTGGAGAAAGAGGTAGAAATTCAGTACCAGAAACACATGCCTGAGCACAGCCTTGTCCCCTTCCGAACTGTGGTGGAGACTGAAAACCTGAGGCTCTGCATACAATCCTATTCCCACCGTTCTAAAATTACTATTTAAAACTAAGACAATTCTGTCCAAAATAAAAGTAATCTGAAACAAACACAGCTTTCAACTGCATTTTACGTGCATGCCACCCAGCCTATTTTAAGACTATTTAACTAAAGCAGTTCAAAATACCTCCCTACCTCACTTGTATAACTTGGTACAGAGAAAACCTGGGTGCCCCAGACGCCTCCCCCTTTGCCTCTGGGGCAGAGAGGTCGATGCACCAGCAGAGCCAAATACACCAGCTCTTGGTATCTGCGAGAGTTGGAAGCAGAACCCGCGGCCATACTGCATCCTCCCCCAGGTTTCAGCTTCATGCAGTTAGAGTAACAGCAAGAACAAGGAAGTCTTCGGGACTTCAGGAATGCTAAACAGCACGTTGCAGAAGACAGCGCGCGCCAATGGGGGCAGGCCTTTTTCCTTATTTTTAGTCGACGGTGCAGAGAGTATTCTCGACACACCAGGTGTGAGCAGAGGTGGCAGGAGGGCCAAGCGGGCCCAGCCAGGCCAGGTGCCCGCAGTGCCTGGGACCAGCACCACCTAGAGCCACTGAAAAGCAATCCTGGCAGGCAGGAACACGGCCCACGGTACTCTGTCAACCAGACAAAACTCCAGTTTGTGGTCACTTCAGTTTGAATGAACGCTCTGACAAAGCCTTTGTCACAGTGCATCTGTCTATGTAAAGATTTAATGTCACTTCTCCGCCCCCTCGTTTGAGAATGATCAACTTCTTCTGCAGTGCATAAATAAAGAGTCACACAGTTGGTTTTATGAAGCACCTTGTCCCAGGATTCAATGGCAATAAATAGCACAGTATTTCAAAGAACACAAACATTACACGATAATTACATGGCTGATACCCTATAAGTATGCTGACTATTCTATTTGCATTGTTCAGAAGTGAAGAGGTTAGACTTATTTACATCCAAGTAGCTTTAATTAAGCTTTGAGATAAATGCTCTTAAAATGAAAGCTGGGATGATTATACCTCTCTGGACACTGATTTTAGCCCAGATGGCTATGTACGTAGATGACAAAAGGCCCAAAGCACAAACAGAAGAGCCACAAGCTATGGGGCCTGCATCACTCTCCACCACATAGGAAAGAAAACAAAAAATGCAGTGAAATGGTGACCTTACTGAAGTCAACCGCTTAAGTGTCGTAGAGCCAGGCTGTACCTTAAAGGGCGGCAGCAGTAGGTGCTGCTGACCACTGCAGGTTCAGGTTCAGATGAACTGCACCCAGCTGCATTCGCTAACAGCAGCAAATAAATGGGCTGTGTTTGATGGTGAGGGCAGCAGGCTACCCCTTCCCCCCCCAGCCGTGCTGCAGAACCCCCAAACTCCTTTGGGGGGACTCTTGCCCTTGCGAGAGCATTAAATGCCAGAGATTCACATTAGGCCGCATCCGAAGAGCACAAGGAGCATTAGCCGCCTCAGAGACTGCAACTGCGCGGCTAATAACAGCTTCAGCTTTTGTGCTTCCGAGCGGACAGTACGCGTGCACAAAGCGGGTGGCGGTAGGATGCGAGAGGGATGCCCTGACGTTCACAACGCTGGACTCGGATTTTCCTGGATATCCGTTTGCTCCTGTCAGCACAAAAAGGAAAAGGGAAGCAAACACTAATTTAATTACATTTTTTCCACAAAAACGGGAATCTGTGTGCGAACCTGTGCAGGCAGGCAATCTCAGTGTGGAGCGCTGGTACCGCACAGGGCTCTCTCCAGCGCAGCGGCTTTTCCAAGCCCATCGGCAGGCTCCCTCCTGCAGCTAACCCCCACTCTGGAGAGGGGAACAGCACGACACCCCGTGAGTCACTGCCGCCCTGAGTCACTCCTGGTGTTCTCAACAGAAGGTGCAGGCAACTGGGAGGCAGCCTGAAACTGCACCGAGCTTGCCAACCTATATTTTGCAGAACTTCTTAGCCTAAATACCTCTAGCAAGAAAAGTGAAAAAAACCTGGGCAAACTAAAGACTTTGTTAACCATGGGCAAGGCTCCCTTTAAAGTAGTATGAAGCATAAGAAGAAAGCCCATCTGCCACATCTCCTAACAAGGCTTTCTGCTTCAACTTTTCAGTCTGTGATTTTATTTTTTTTTAAAATCCAACAAGCAGAGAGGTCTGCACTGTATAAAGTCACCTTTTTCTCATAACAAAGCTATTCTTGGAGGACAGAATCCTCCCCTGCCCTGTTCATGTTTATTGCAAAAATAGAGAAAAAGACCTGATCTTCAAAAAGGAACAAGATGTTTAGAAGACAGTTTCTCCACCATTACTTATGCGCGTATCCCTTAGATATCAGTCCTCAAGGAAAAGACAAATCACAGAAGGACAAAACTACTGCTTGCTTGACCTCAGGAGTTATCAGCTGTAATCGCAAATTAGAGCTCACAGATAAATACAAGAAAGGTGAATATTTTTTTCTCTCATTGCAAATAAAAAAATTCCAGAATAACATTCTAAAATATATCAAGCCTGGCTATAGTCACTAATTCTTGTCACACACAGTTATTTTGCATGCTACAAAATCTTATCTCACGGGAATGCAAGCAAACAAACAAAAAGAACTTGCTGCATCTCAACGTCCTCCAATGCTAGATAGAGAATTGCAAAGTCAGACAAAGTTGTATGTATCTACTCGGGAGAGACACAAAGATTTAACAGTTTTGATTTAGTACGTATAGGTTAGAAACAAATATACCAATTTAAAATTATGGTGTGTAGCGAAGATGAAATACTAACAATCCTGCCAGTAATTAGAACACAGTAGTGATCATTCTACACTGTACTGTAGGCAAGAAAAGCAAGAAAGAAGATTTAAACCCCCTTAATGTTAAAATTGAGTGGTACATCATCCTACAAAAAAAAAAAAACAAAAACAAACATGCAAGGCGCTCTATAATGGGGAATGAGTAAAGAAATCAGTCTTTTTCATACACGTTGGGGAAGTACTCGGTATAAAGAGGACTCAGTTCTTGACCGAGGTCTCTAGACACTACTCCCCGAACTAATAAATGCCAATACAAACATTCACTTCCCCAGCGCAGAGCCAAGCTGCAAAGCTGCAGGCTGTTACCCCGCACCACATGCTGAACCAGCTGCCATCTCCCCCCCATATCAGCTCACTGGATAAAATGTGACAACATTTCATATTTGTGCACAGCCCACACCCCAAACGCCACCAATGCTTAACTACCCACCTCTACAGCCTCATCCCTTCAGGGATTTTTTTTTTTTATTTTTAAAGGGCACAGAATTCTTTGCGTGGAATCCACAGACCACTTCAGCTTTGTCGCAATTATTCAGAATTATTTTTAAGATTGTACTGCCAGCCAGTTGGAACAGGCTCACCATGTCAGCTAGGCAAGAGCTATACGTAAGTTCAGAGTTTGATCTAGCGAGATGTTCAGCACCCACAGTCTTCTCTGACTTAAACAGGATGTACACATTCTCCATACTTGAAAGGAGCGTCCCCAACTAAGACTTGTACAGAGCACGCAACTGCCTTTGATTATCACAGAGCGAGACATAAAGACAGATTTCCTCTTCTTTTACTTGCAAATCTTGAGTCTCTCAAAGGGACTGAAAAGTACATTTCAGCAATAAACCTCAAACCAATCTCATCCTGCAAATGTGATGCAACAAACATCATGGGTACAAGTAAGTCATTCAGATCAGCCGTACAAAATTAAAGCAGCAAGAAAACAGTCTCTCAGCTAGCAATTCCAAAGGCCAGATTCTGTTAATATTTAGTCAAGAGAAGTTCTGTACCAGGGGTATTTGCTAAATTGCATTTAACTTTCAACAGCACCAAAGTGAAGGCAAATTTAAACATACTCCAATTTGTAAAGCACCTTTTTTTAAACCTATGGCAAGATATTTTTCTACAGGCAGTTGTTTACTGGTGAAAAACACAGAGTAATTACCAACGTGCCGGCAGGTTGGTGCCAAGATACATGACAAAAAAACACGTCAAAAGGTCAGGCTTGACAGACTCAGAAAAGCTCACCCGCAGTAAGCACTACTGCATAAATCCCCAGATGGACGGCCTCCGAGCAACCTGGCTCTGCCGAGTCTGGAGCGTGGAGGTCGCTGCAAGTAAAGCACGCTCCCTTCAGCGCTACAGCCAGGCATTAAGGGAAATCCTGCTTATCTGCCCAACCGCAGCTTGGCTAGTCAGAAAAAATACAGTAAGATCCAAAAATCACGTGCGCTAATAAGGAAACCAACAGAGTCTATTTCCTTAAATAGGTATTTTTAAATGACTGAATTTTCATTCAGAGACAGCGTCAGTCGGAAAACTAGTTATACTTCCAACAATCCAAGCACAGACCCCCAAAGCGAAACAATTTTCCTTACAACCAAGTAACAACCAATTTTGTTCATCTGGTCTCTCCTCCGCAAAACAGCCACAAATTCAACTTTGTTGATGCCCACACAGCAAAAGTCAGGACTAGTAGCTCAAATTCCACCTTAACAGTAAATACACCCAGGTAGAAAAAGCTTAGAAAATTTACATCTACTTTCCCACCAATCTCTATTTAGAGATGTCCACATGAAGGATAGTGAAACTATTGCTAGGTTCATTTTCATACTTTATAAACTCACCAGCAGACCTAACCCTTCTGTCTGGGCCTGATGATAGTACAAGTCAAGTACTTCAGCTCTCACCAAAACCTGGCCTGATTCACCCCTGTCTCTCTACCAAGTAGGTACCAAAAAATGGTAGAATACCATGCTTTTAAATCCAGCTCCCTCTGTCTCGGGCTGACCTCCAGTTATGTACTGACCTGACAACTGAATCCATGTTTCCACTCCAGCACAGAGCATCTGTCCACCGATTCGTAGCACTTAGTACTATTCTCCTTGAAGTCAGCCTTGAAGCTTCTGCCAGTGAATTCCATTCTCACGGGAATAAGATCTGTACCAATGAACATGCTGGCGAAATTATCCGGTTTCTTTGCAAACTTTTACTGGTAATCACGTGAAGTTGCACTCTCCCTTAAAGCTATCAGCCAGTTAACTGGCCTGCATATATTATAAACTAAGAATGCAAGGCTTCCTGAATCCTGAATCACAACAAGTTGATAAATAATTTTTAAAAGGCCACCAATCTACAGAACACTTACTCAGTCATTATGAACTTTGATACTTCACTGCTGCCTATTTTCTTAAAAACATCTTTCCTCTCTGCTTGAAACCAGAAAGTTACATTTCTTATCATGCAGCCTGTCTTAAGGACATGTCCGGCCTCTTCATTGGACTAGTCTGTTTTCCAGCTCTTTAAGCATATTGGCACAGCTTTCGATGTGCTGACAGCTGGCCAAAATCTTTACTCATTCAAACCTGTATATAGTCTGGAAATCTGAGGACTTCTCAAAATGAAAGAAAGCACATTTGCCAGAACATTATGTTGCATGACAAATACGACTACTCGCAAATTACTTTTACATGGTATCAATGTGGGCTACCTGAACAGCAATAGGAAAGAAATGAATACTCTTCTTCTTCACTTAAAAAAAAATAAAATAAATCCAATAAGGAAATCTGTAACATCGCATATTCTCTTGCAGACCATAGTTTTCTGCACTTTAATTTCAGAACTGTAAAAGATCAGAAACACCAAAAGATGCCACTACAGCACCGAGAATAAATAAAACATTCAATTCACCTACATGTTTTACATTTTTCCCTTGTACCTTTGAGCTTACATAAAAATGCATTCCCTATGCTACTGGTCTACTTCTCTCAAATCACAAAACTGGATTGTGAATCTATTATTTCAGGGCAGTCCTAGGTCACTTTAAGACAAACGACAACACATTTCCTCCAGCTGAACCCTGTCCAGCAAATTAGAGAAAGGATAAGAAACCAAGAAAGTTTTTCAATGCACTAGAAAACTAAATAGTATGAAACATGAATGAAATGTACCATAGAAGTATTTTGTAAAAAGACCTAAGTGTTTTCATAATAAAGCCATTAGGAATTACACTTTAAAACTCAAAAGCTCGGCTCTGCCAAGATTTTACATCAGTGTGGAAACTGGTTTAAATGAAACTCCCAAGAGAGTCAAAAAATATTTCAAAGTTGAGTTGCTGAAAATCATCTGCCTGCTCTTTTACAACATACCTTAAGTCTCTGTCCAGAAGCATACAAGGAAATTTCAACCTCTGAATTTTATAAATTGGTGTACTTTGCTACTTTTTTTTTTTTTTAATTTGTTTATTTGATATCATGGCTCTAAGAGGCTTATAAGGGATATGCTGAAAAACTTATGAGAATATGTAGAATTCTAAGGGACTGCTAAAATACCCATGTAGTTTGCACTTAAAAAAATGCATTTCCTTTTGTTACAGACGCAAGTATTTGAGTCAACCCAATTACATTTTCTTGCCAAATACATTCAGCATGGCTAATGATTAATAAATATAGTGCTTTTCTTTTAATTCACATCGGCTTCTCTCCAAGAAGAAAAGGAAGCCTAGTAATTGAAAATTACTGTGCCTCAAACACTATGCTATTATTGGTGCGCATTACCTACTGCTCTTGCAAAGTGGGAAAAAAAGGAAACAGCCCCTAGCTCACGCAGGATTCAATCTTATTTTTCCAAGTAATACTTTTTTTAAAAAAGAGAAACTTTACCTACAAAGTCCATGAAAATATTTTAAAGGGTACAGATTCAGTATTTTAATAGGGACATTCAATTAAGATGTCAACAGCGATACTCTTTAGATTACTATGAAAGAATATTGTATTTGAAGAAGATGGTTATTGGATTTAGATTTTTTTTTTTAAAGCAACAACTATGACTTCAAAAATGCTGCAATGTAAAGTTCTACTGTGGATGTCATTTTATCAGGAAACAGGGCAGACTGAGAACATACCTCTAAACTTTTGATTTCTCATCAAAAACTTCGCTTGCCTCTCCTCAGTCTGACATTGCCCCTCACGAAGGACTCGGATCGGCGAGCAGAGAAAACTTCCAGTTTAAAAGAGAATAAAGCCCTGAGTAGCTCTTATTTTTCCTTTTTTTCCAAAGCCTTTTAAACACGAGCAGCCATCTCTTAGGATGGCATTTTAGCCCCACCAGCTCCTTACAGGATGCCGCACGTTCTCTTCCCCTTCCCCAGAGCGCATTTTACAGCACGTATTTTCTACAAGGGTTCGCAGACCGGTAAGGGCTCTCGTCTCCTTTTCTACAAGGGTTCGTCTCCGCTTCGTGCCACTCCGACCGCGTTAACCGGGACCTCTCCCGCCGCTCCGGCAGACAAGCTCTCTCTTACCCTCAAACCGCTACGCGACCCTGTGAAGTGCAGCGGCTCCGCGCCGCGGCCGCCCGCGCCCAAACACCGCGGCAGAGCGGCGGCAGTCCCGGCAAGGAAGGACCGAGCCGCCCCGTCCCTCCGAAAGCTCCTAAAAACCTCC
>JAVJGG010000002.1:5398845-5546579 GCA_035590195.1 Aviceda cuculoides | reverse complement strand
CGCGCTCCGGCCCTTTCGCAGCCGGTAAAACCGAGGCAAAGGCGGTTGCGCTCTCGCCTGCCGTGGAGGCCGCAGGCCCGGGGCCCGCCGCGAGCACTCAGGGTCTCCTGCGGCGCGAACCCCGGCTCTGACCACGCGTGAGCATCCAGGAACGACGAACGTTAAGACTGGTAGCTCGGAAAGGTCGACCTGCTGGGTAACTTATCAGGTATTGTTCTGCGTCCTATCGATATAAAAGGGGTTCAGCTCGTTCGCCTAACCGCAAGCCTCCGCAACACCCGGAGGGAAAAAAGTTTTTCGAGCAACATTTTCAACCCCTGCTAGGCAAAAAAAAAAAAAAAAAAGGTGTTAAATTGCTAACAGAGAAAGGGAAAACACCTATGATGGCTATTAGCCCTAGTAATCGGGGAACCGGTATTTAACTGAGTGTTCTACACCCAGGAGAGAAAATACTGAAAAGCTCTCCTCCACCACCTCTTTTTAAACCTCCTGAGCAAAGTAATACATTCAGCTTCCAAGATGGACCAATAACGACTCCCAACTACTTGTTCGAAGACATCCCCAAACAGAAGTAGTTTAAATGCAAATAATTAAAGGAGGATGTTTATGTTGTCTAACTTGGAACATGAGTGGAGAGCATTTCTGCAGACTGTTGGATCATGTTTTGCATTCTTGCCTAAGTGGAGCTGTGCGGTTAGGCTTAATTCAGGGAGAATTTTGAGACCTCTTTATCACTAAAGTTTAAGATTTGAATAGTAAATATAGTATGTAACCACCACCTTCCTTCCCTGTATAGCACAGAAGAAAAAATGCTCTTGACAGAAGACAATTTCTCACGTAGTAACTCCCTGTCTGAAGGAGGTATAACCACACAGAGTTGTTATGAAGCTGAAGTTGTCAAACCACTATGAGATGAGATACACAGCATTCACCCACTGCTCTATCACTGTCGCATACACAACTGCATGCAAATCCTCTTGCAGGGAAATGACTGCATGCTGCATTCTCCCATGGAGATGAAAACTTTACTTACTTGAAGAGAAATACAACATAAAAACATTTCAATAAATCATCCAGAACCTCCATATTTTCAGTTTTAGCAGAGACAGCTTCTTCACTTTGTTAAAACGACCTAGAGCTAAGTTTTCCACATATGTTTTTGCTTAAAAAAAAAAAAAGGCGGGCTTAGACTGTCAGCATAAATTTTTCATGCATATTTTTAATTGTTTCTCTGAAGTTTTCATATGCTTTTAATGAAAGAAGTTCTTTAAAATGTTTAGGAAATCTTGTATTGATTCAAATAGGTAGCAGTAACATTTAGAAAGGTTCAAGTATTTTCCAGTACTTCAGACACCTATAGAAAATGCATTTCTCACCAACATTTAAATAGCTCCTCTGAGGAGTTAAGCCCTGCCCAGAGAAGGTGACAGCAGCTACCTGGTAAATGGGAAAAAAGCAGGTGATACTGAAAGCGAAGCCTTCCTCCAGTTGCAACCCAATCAGACGTCCTAACGTTAGGTGAAGTGTTCAGGTCCCAGTTCATACTAGGGATCCTGCTCTAGATGCAACGAGAGTTTAAAACACACAAGCTCCAAGTGTCGGAAAGCTGCACTGTTGCCCTTTTGGCTCCTTAGACAACAATAATCGTATGTGAAACCACGCTGGTGCAGCAGTCACAACAGCCTTGTTTACCAAATACATCCAAAACAAAGTGTAGGAAAACTGCAGCTCTAAATAATCTCCAAAACACAAATCACAATTCTGTCCACTCTACTGATAATCACTTTTTAAGGGGTTTCTAATTGGCATATGCAACACCCACGAAAAGAAAATTATTGTTCCTTAACACATTTCCCCCTCTAGATTTAGTGGTATTTTAATCTTCATTTATTTCTAGCCCTCCAAGTAGCACACTGTTGAAGATGAATCTAACTGAGGTTGTCCTCATTAAGTTGCCTCTTTTTCATCTATTTAAAACTGCTGCTATGCTGACCCTGCAATCATACCATTTTGCTTCAGACAAAATACCTTCCTAAATTCTTGCTGAGGAGGTGTGCTTTTGTGCAGCGTGGGCCTGCAACTATACGTCTTAATCAAGCCGTTTTATAAAGTACGCCACAACTTCCAATTAAGTACATTGCTGTCTGCAACTGTTGAAGAGGTTGCTGTGCTTTGCCAAACAGCTGCTACAGTTCTGCACCTGGTAAAGTGAAGTACGAGTTGACAAAATGTTTTGGGGTTCATCTGGATAAAAGGTTAAGTCCAAAGTCATTATTATCAGCTAGGTATGCTGTTGGCAGTAAAAGATTTTAAAGATCTAGTCAACTAGATTGTCACCCAGTTTCCTCTGACCTTGAAACCCCTTGAAAGGATATCATATTTGCTGCTCTTCAAAATGTAAGGTAGCAGCAGTACACTTTGGAGTTAAAGCAATTAGAAAGATGAGATTATGGCCAATTAATCATCTGCCACCAACTGCAAGTGGGTCCATGAAGAGATTACAAGGTTATCAAGAAATAGATCAAACTGGACTTAGTAGCATCCCTCTTTCCTCTACACCTAAAATGCGGTTATGAAGTGACTGGTATTGGATTGCTGGTCATGCTGCCACTGCTGAGTCCCTGTTTGATCTTGGAGAGATTCTTGTCTATACCGTTTTGAAGTTGTCTTAGATCACATTATCAGATCTTTCTACAATGTCCTAACATTAAGGCTGCCAAAACGCAGAAATTGTTTGAAAGCTGCTAGAGCTCTCTTTCTCATGCATAATCTTACCTGGCTATTTTTGCCCACTGTTGCTTGCCAAAAACTGCAGCTGTGTATTGTTCAGTATATCCATTTTGGTGGGGAAAAGTCAATGGATGGTCTAAAACCTACTGCTGAGATGATTGCCAGTAGCATAAAGAACAGCAAGATACTGGTTATCCTCAAAGAAGCCATTGTTAGACCCTTGTTTAAGGATCATTATCATCATATAACCATTTTTTGGGCATAAACAGGCTCTCCAAAGAACTGCCTTTCCCCATAAGCTACTCAAAGAGAATCATGTTGGTTGTAGTGAAACATCTTCAAAATATTTTTGAATCTTCAAAAGTCCTTTTGCTCCTTATCAGCTTGATGTTTGGGCTTCAGTAGCACAGAAACAGCCCTTGCGAAGTTGCTCAGTTAACAACAGAACGTCCTGCTGGTGACAAATGAAAACAAATGCCTGGATGCAGATACTGGCTGTCAACTGTACAGGTGCTGGTGCCTTTTGGAGGCCTGCTGAGAGTAGACAGAACTGTGTAAGCGCTTTGGTCCCTTTCTGAAAAATACCTTAGTAGTATTGGAAAAGTTCTTACTTGTCTAAAAAGCCTTCGGCCTGCACCCTTTTTAGTCAGTTTTTTGTGCAACAACTTGAGTTTCACAAACTATTAGGTCCAGTTTCCAAAATGTAGTGCATGCAGTCATTTGCAGAAGAATTGCAATGCTCACAGGGATGCCCTCTTTTCAGTGTGTTCCCACAGGACAGAAAAATGAGAACTAGTAAGAATGCTCCAAGCCTCCTTGCTTCCCTCAGCAAATTTATGACTGACCTGACCACTGGCTTCAGGTTTTCAGCCAGTTATGTACCAGGGATAAGTAACAGTTTTTTCCCTGAGGCACATTGATCAAATGGTGGTGTTCTGTTTCTTTAATCCTTGAGTTTCTCTTTCTGCCCTTTTTTGAATCATCAGGGATGGCCAGGGTGGGAGAAAGGGTAGTAGTGAGCAGTGTGTGAGATGAAGCGAGACAGATTTCTTTCTCAGAATCTTCCTCACAAATGTGTCTGGCCAGGTGCAGTGCCAGGAAGGAACCTAGTGGTTTTCTGGCCTTTTCCCAAGGAATGGTTCAACAGTCAAGAAGATATGGGCATATCCCGGTGGATCCTCTGCCACTCCCTGTGCTTAGGGCATTAATAGCACTGGAGACTCTTATTTCCTGTCTGCTTATAGCACATGCTCTCATCTGTTGATAAACAGAATGCTTCAACTACGCTTAAGAATAACCAGAGAAATGTAATAGTTTGCAGTCTACAGAGAGCCAAACAAAATTGTCCCTTCTGCCTATAAACTCTGGCAACTATGTCTAAGTCACAGTTGCCAGAGAACAACTGAAGCAGTCTCATGTATGGAGCTAAGGGGTAAGGATGAGGATGCTCCATGTATTGAATTTGCCCTGCTCCAGCTTCCAGATTGAGAAAAATTAACCTGAGCGAAACTAAGTATGCCAACATTTAAATTGTTTCAGGTCATGGCCAGTGTTAAAACTCTTTCTTACGCTGTACAAAACCATCAAGCAAATTTTGCCTATTTTCAAGAATGTGATTAAGATTAAGGATGTGAGCTTTAGTGGGACAAATAACCTGTGCTGGGCATTCAGAGAACTAATACGGAAATTGTATTTCTTTCATGCAAAACAGAAGTATCTGTCCAGTCAAGCAAACCAAGCAATGATTCTGCATTATGAAATACTCTTTTTATAACTATTGACATTTCAGTCAGTAGTGCCACATGTCAATAGTGGTTTTATCGCTCACATTTAGAGTACAGCTTTCAGGACAGGACTCATCTAAGTTGACATTGTCTGATCAGCAGCATATTTCCTGCTCCTGTGAGCACATACATTATTTATACAGCTTTGCACTGGAGAGTATTTGTGCTATTATGAGAAAAATTTTAAGATCTGGCATGTTTTCTACATCTCAATGGAAAATGCAAGCTTAGAACCACACGTGCTTTCTAAGACAATTGAAGTTCTGTGTTAGGCCTCTCTCCAGAACTAGTCTTCCAGCCACAGCTTACATGGGCTTCCGAGCCTGTCTGACTCCCTCTTTTCCAGAACAGTACTTAACAGACAGATCTTAAATACTGTGCATATCGCATTTTCTCCAGTTCTTCCTCAGATTAATACTAAGCTCCAGAACAGAAATATTGGCAAGTCTAACATAACCTCTGATCACGTACTAGTAGATCACTGTTAATTTCTCCCACCTCTCACTTCTTGGTATTCTGACAGTACCTGGCAAACTGTTTTTTACAGATCAAATGCTATTGTTATATGAAACGTAAGAGCCACTCCAGCAGCCTTCACTCCAGATGTCCTCCCCTACAGCACCATTACATTCTTAAAATTATCAAAGAAAATTCATTATTTCTGATGCTGTTAGTAAAATAAATGGGTACCTGATTATGGCTTTTAAGGCTTCAACTCTAAGGATAACATAAACCTTAAAGATCTATTTTCAAAAGTCAATACAGTCTCAACCATTGTACTTCAAACAAACAAAACACTGTGTACCTACTTAGAGTGATAAATAAACGATGATACAGTTCCTGGGCATGAAATCCATACAGATAATTCCTTTGCATAATTCTGATTATCAGACATGATAAAGTGGCGCTGTTGAAGGATATTAGACTTCAGCAGAAGCAAAATAAGAAGCTCATTCACTCACAAAGGAAGATAATTATTTGAGAGCATTGTTTTACTAATAATCACCAAGTTCAGAGGAGAACACCTGCACGGTACCATCTCTTACTTTAAAATGGGGGAGAGCAGTACTCTAAGCTGATGAATTTGATTACAAAGCAGAGCATATAGGGCAGACCACCTATAGGGAATGATCTATTGCTTCATAAAAAATCTGGTTTTATAACCTGCATTCGTATTAATTTGGCTCAAGACAGCATTTTTTTATCCTATTTAGAAAACAAAACAGGTAAAGGATTTAGAAACGTTTTCATTTTCTTAGTAATTTAATCTGAGCTACTACCACTTGCCTCATAAGAATAATTTTAAACTCATAATTTAAAACTCATTAGCATACACCCGTCTTACAGAAAAGAATCTGCCAAGCATTTTTCACACAGGCACATCATTTCTGATTATTTCAATTCAATTTTAAAGGATCTTTGACAGGGCTACTGAAAGGCTTGTCAAAGAACAGGGAAACATTATGACATTCTCTCCCCATATCCCTTTCCAGAGCATGAAATATGAGGGACATTTCTAATAGAATCAAGGCTAATTTAAGACACTGTTAATCTTTACTTTAAGACTGCTATAGCTGGGGAGGTTACCTCTAGCACATGGCATCTGTTCTTCAGCGCACATCTGTAGTCAGGTTCTAACACATACCCCAGTTATTAAAACACAAACTTCTTGGCTCCAAAGCAAAAAAGTGTCCAATAATTTAAAAAGGTATCTGCTGCTTTTTTTAATTCTATTCATTTTTAGCTGGAGGACAAAGAGGTTTGTTTTTTTTTTTTACTGACTGGAAACTGCTTCCCCAAAATAGTATTTTTGCTATTTTAAGAGTCGTTCATGCTCTCTAGCATGAACAACTGAAATTGATTTGTATTTTCAGTTAAAGTGCATCATCAGAGCTGTTGTACTTTACATCTGTTCAACAAGCCTATTACAATTACACAATGCACAAAAAGCTGCATGATAGCTCCCGGTAAGATACACCACGTAGAGCAGGCCAAACCTTGCCTCCTGTACACATCTGAACAGCCCTGCTGAAACCAATGGGGTCGCTCACAGTTTTGGGGCAAACGGCACTCAGCCGGCATATTGGAGCACTGCTCTTCTGTAGACTGCATATAGAAGAACCCGGTGTTCTGCAACATCTGGGACAGATGAGTAATTGTCAAGTGAAACTGAGAGGCGCATGAGCCGGGGTACGAAACAATGAAAAATGAGATACAAGCCAAAGAATAAGAAACTCAAGAAAATAGTTACTCAGAGAAACAGGAGGTATATCAATAAATGTGAAAGATGAAAAAGGCCGTACAAGATCAAGTTATGTTAAGTTTCCCTATGTCGTCACCAGAATTACAGCAGCAATAAGAACCTCTACAATTCCCTGATCAAAGACGAAGCGGCTGACTGCCCACTGCTGGGATAAAGGCAGATGAGGGATGGAAACGAGCTCTTGTGCAGATGACTAAATGGCTACAATGTGCTGAATGAACAGATGACAGAATTTTTAAGAAATCCGAGATGAACGGAACCTGGATCACTTCTAATAGAAGAACTGAAGAAAACTTCGAAAGGAGGTGAAGAACAACTGAAGTTCAGAAATATTGATGAGATCTGCACCAAAATTCCGAGGGAGAAAGCTTCTGAAGCACTGCTAAACGTAGTTAATACAATACAAAATGAACAGAAATTGCTATCAAATAGGAGAACTACCAATGTGAAATTGCTAAGGTAGGGCAACCTACCTCAATGTGAAAAATGAAGAGGACCATTCTATTTTTACCCAGAAAACCATCATAATTTTTTCTTCACAACCTTCTGCCTAATAATTTTGAAAAATCATACAGAAGAGATGTATGGTAAAAATCAAAGGGTCTTCTGATAGAAGCAATTGCTTAAAGATTACATTATCTTGTAGCATGTTTCTGAACAATATAAAACACTAGACAGCTCTTTCTGAGCCTCAGTTTTGAGAGAATGAGAAAATACAGCATTCTCTGTGACAGCTTCTTGACTCTCGTCAGTATCTATGATACATCTGCTGTATCTCCATCCAGTATTGAAGCAAAAAGCAGACAAGTAGCACATGGGAGCTGGTGCTAACAAAACCTTGAAAGCACTGTATGCGGAATCAAGCATACTACAGGAATGCTCACCAATGCACAGGACAGAAGAGATATTTCCAAAAACTAGCAAGTATATGCAGTTGCCCTCTAAGTTAGGAATGTATCAGTGCCTGTGGTTAAGAGAGTCTGCTAACATTGTGCAGTATGCGATAGATCCAATAGCAAGGGTCCCCAAACCTTGCTGTTAGGGCCAGCCTATTAAGTGATGGTAACTGTATTTGGTTTTGGAACTGGGCATTTTTCCGCAATACAAGGAGGGGAAAACGGAGGCAATTCCAGGTCCTCGGTATCTTTGCATGCTTACACAGTCAGGGTCTTGAAATCCCCTGAGAAAGGAAGAGAAATTACACATATGAACTAGCCTCTAGAAACTCCCAAAGATCTCTGAGGAGAATGGTTAAGAAAAGGGAGGAATAACCGCTCCTGGGGATTGAGTGCCTTGTGTTCCTCAGGGCTGCACGCCACTTTGTTCAGAAGGCAAGATCTCCTTGAAACAGCCTCCGAGGGGTGCCCCATGGACCCTCCCAACCCACAGCAAGCTTTCAGATGTGCATTGACCTATTACAGGAAAGATACACCATTCCAAAACCCTAGATGTTTTACTTCTTTCTTCCTAATCTTGCCTTCTCCTTTGTTTCATCTATATAGATGTTAGCCTTGCCATACAGCGTTCAAAGCTACACAAAAGCATTTATCCTACGTTAGGCTTCTTCTCCATTTAAGGGTGGTACTCTGCGAAGACCAATATGCATAGTTTCATAAGGGGAAATGAGTGCATTATTTTTGCCTTCACAAACTCTAGCCCTTCCTCTTTAGTTGTCTAGTCATCCCAAACTGAAAACATGCCAAGACATTGCAATATAAATGCTTCATTGGTTTTGTCAACCAAGTAAGAAAGCAAATGTTTTCAAGCAATCATTATGCTTAAATTAAGCCTGCAAAACGTTTAACGGTATTAAGAAGGAAGAAATACCCTGAATTTTTGTATGATGAAATCGAAAGGAAAAATTTATAAAGCCTATAAAAAAAGACCCAGATTCCCTGACACAAGAACTAAATCACAAATCTGCCCACAAAAATCCATGCAGGATCAGTGGTCTACCTATATTAAAGAGGCAGCAGCTGGGGTTGACACTGGGGTTTCAACCAGCATGGTAATGGTAGGTAGGTCTGTCATTTTCCTAAGTGAAAAAGATGCTATCTTTGTCAGAAGAAAATCAGAATATGTTTCACACGCCTATACCAAATCCTCAGGTCTGATACAACTTTAGAGGTGTATCACAAATACTTTGTGAGCTTTGATGACCCTACTGCAAGGGTAAAAATCACTATGTTTGTAGAGGTCTTATGTCAGGTGAAGACTTTCAGGTGGTTCATTACAGGTATTTCTCCTTCCTTAAAGGCTCAAATACTTGTTTTCAATACTTGCAGTGCTGATTCAAGGCACTTCACACCCAGCCATCTAGCTCCTTTTTGCTTTCATTTTCTCATGAAAATAGAAGGGAAACATAAGGAAGCACCAGCTTGGCTTTAGTTGGTCCTACCAATACCACGCTAATGTCTCAGTTTGTACTTATTTTACATACCACCATACCAAGTAGGATACAATAACCCAAAATTGTGAGATAATGTTCTGCCACAGTTCATGTGCTTGTTGCTGGATATGTGACTGGTTACTGATGTGATCCACAATCCAGCAAAGACATAAAAAAAAAAATAATCCACAATCCAGCAAAGACATAAAAACAAAAGATACTGGTAGCATGAGCAGCTGAATGCCTATATGCCTCTCACTCTGCTAAATAAGGTGAAAAATATCACTAGAGATAGGCCTAATTGTTTACCAAACTGATGAAGATAAAGAAATAAATAGCAAAGGACTGGCAAAGGCAACACGATACTACCGACAGTGTACAGAGGGTTTACTTGAGTTAGGATTAGGGATACTGCAATACTGCAGTATCTTGATGTTCCACTACTATTATTAAAAAATGAAGCCGAACACAACTAGGTCACATTTGAAAGCATTATCTTGCCTCTTTAAAGGATATTACTAGTTTATTTCCAGGTTATTATTTTTTCCCTTATCACTAAGACCAATCAGTATTAGTATGGATATTGTTATTCCTTTATGGAATTCTGAGTTTTGTTAAAGGGGAGTAGTGGGAGCAGTGTACTGCAGTCCTTCCCATCAGAACCAGGGAATGCAGCGCCGATGTGCTGCAGGCTGTGATACAGTACTGTCTGCACCGCATTCCTACTTGTGCATGTCAGCTACGTTCCTCCGAGAGCTGTATTTGTAGCCGTGGGGTTTGCAGGGCAGTGATGTTCAAGATCGCTACTCAAAAGTTACATGCACAAGTGAGGGACAGGATTGTCACTGACAGTGCCTTATTTCTTCAGGTCTCCCACTAACTGTGTTAATGATTCTAAACTGGGATTACTGGATGAGAGGAGTTTTCCTCCGTATCTGTGAAACCAATCCCATGCTGTGTGTCTAATGGTTCATGTTTAGGTTAGGCAGCCAGGAATGACGGTCTCCCTGAATCAATGTGGTGCGTACATCTTCCCCTCTCTAATTCTGATAACAAATGTGGTGGTGTCTTGACGAACAGGAAGCTTTTCAAAATTAAAAGAGACAATGCAGAGAAAACAAAAGCTGCACATCACATTATTCCAGAAAGTTTGGAACACACTAGTTTTTTGAACAGTAATTATTTCCTGATCCTTTCTTCTCCTGGCTTCTAGACTGCGTGGCTAAATATAAATCCTCGTTTGCTGTCTCAGTTAGCATATTTTGTCCAAATAGAAGTATTATAAAATAGTTTGAGGACTAAGACTTGAGATCAGAAACTCAGCAATGGAGCTTATAATGTGTTTCATGAGGTGTCAGATGGCCTATAATGGAACATTTGGAGTAGAATTCAAATAGACCTGAGGTTGTAAGAGTTATTCAACAGTGAGTTAATGAGAGCACTCCTTTATAAAATGAAGGACTACAGAGTGCTTTTATTGAACCATAGCTTTTTTGAAAAGGATTTACTATGGAAACGACGTTCTGAGAAAAGATCCAGAATACAAGGGAAACCACAGGTATGGCGTCTGAACCAGCTTTCTGACCAGGCAAACAAGAATTTCAAAGCCTGATGGTAGGGGGTGATTGGATAGGAAGATAAAAATCCCTGTTCAACAAAAGCAATGTCTGGTATCCTATCTTGAAGACCGCAGTTTTTAGTGATAAAGAGCAAGCTGTTACACTCCTCCTCTATACGCATTTCCCTGGCTTAAGAATATTTCATTAAAGCAGATTTTTAAAAAAGACTTAGCCATTTAGAGTGGTTTTTCACTCCTCATAGGCAATTGTAACCTCTACCGATCATTTGCCTAGCTGACCTCCCTATAGTGAAGTGCTGGAAACAACATTATAGAGACTGAAAAAACCCAGGTCCACCTAGGAATCTCTGGATCAGCCACTGGACACAGAAAGTAGAAACTCTGTTGTGAAGTGGTACAGACCTGGTGCAAGCTCAGGAAGCGGTCACAAAGCAAGAACCCTTTCATATCTGAGAAACCAAAACTTACAGATTAAACTCCCATGTTCCATCCAATCTGTCAAATCCTGGTGCATCAGAAAATGGATATATGGGCTCTCACTAACTGAGCACTCCGCTCCTCGGCTAATGACACTTTATATATCTGAAATGTGTTTTCACGTGCATACCCGGAAAGCATTAATTTCCTTTATTCTATGTGTCTGCAAAAACAGCTTCATGCAAAAACGTTCAATAGTTACAAGGTTACAAAGGTGCACTACCCATAAGTACAATGTTTAAAATAAGCCTTTTATGAAGAACAACAACAAGAAGAAGGAGAGGAAAAAAAAGCCCACTTAAGAAAAATAATCTATTGGGTTTGTTCACCAGAACTACACGGAAAGCAAAAGAAAATCTATGCTGCTTTGCAACTTCTTGTCAACCAGGTGAATTGAAAATGTGCTGAGCTACACATTTCAATATTATATGCCCACACCCAAAGGATGCACAGGGAGTGGAGATGAACAGAACTACATGTTCCTTCTCCAAATTGCACCTATTATCTAAAATACCAGTAGAAACATTTCCCACAATAATAATATGCATACGCCTCAAAAGCTGTTTATTTGGCAACCTTGATGTATACTTCATTAAAGTATTAACTGGCATATCACCCTACTAGCTTGTTGCAATGATTTAGGGAAAAACAACAGAGCCATCTTTTGCTATGCTTACAATGTGGACAAAAAAGAAGCACGGACTGGCATTTTCTTGATGTATTTATGCAGCTTTAGAACCACAGACTGTTTACATGGATGACACAGACTAAAGCGTTTGTCCTGCATTATAATACTGTTAAGTGAAGACATCTGGATTCTATTCTACCAAGAACATCAATCAATAGAGCTGCCAACTACATTCAAATGAAGAAACCAGTTATCACTGAAAACAGCAAAAGTCAACAGAAAGGCAGAACTGGATGCAACTAGATCACAAATCGTGTTTAAAATTAAAAAAATAATTGAATGACTTTCAAATGGAATCAGTTACATGTGGAAATTAGGAAAACAAAAATGTTGCACTTTGAGTTGTCAAAGAGAATAACGGCTCCTTCAGTAACGTTAGTAATTCTTTCCCACCTTCAGTAGGCCAAGAGAAAGTAAGTGGTACCTTTTGGACGGCCTTTTTGTACCTGGTATTACTGCAAACCAAACCTGCAAGCTGTCCATGTAGTTCAGAAACCACTTCCTCTTGCATATGATTAGCAGAAGACTTCATCGTGCACTCAGAAGCAGTTATTTCAGATTACATCTAAAACAAGCTGCACCACAGGCCTAAAACTTTGGGTGTTCAGTTCTTCACTTGGATATTCTGGAGGAGGGCTCTCAAATGCATTTGGCAAGCAGTACTGATAATTACGTGCTAGTTTTACTACCCTAACAAAGAACCGCCCAAAACACTTAGGGGCAAACTGTTTTGAAAAGAGCCATGCTGTGGGAGCATGTAAAGGATTATGTTAAAAATACTCAATTTAGCTTGCAGCTTAAGCAGGGAGTGAAGCAAAACACAAAATATTTCTGTGCACAAAAAAGCTAGTAGGGACCTTCATATATTTATCTCTTGTGGCTTCTTTTTGGGTCAGAAATGACCACAGTGCCAAAAACATAGCACACAAATGATTACCCAGTCCCATTTATAATTCCCATATGCCAAACAACTGTAACAGAAGGCTCACCGTAAACTCCATCATTTTCCATTTATAAATAATACACAGTTCGCTGAAATGTTTCCACAAATAGTAGTACCGCACATCTGCAGTAACATAAGAAAGCAGACAAATCTGCATTATTGGCAGGTTTGTAAAATACCTATAGGCAAGTTTGTAGTTTGTCTACGGCTACATTTAGTGCAGTTGGCATGATCCAATCTGTGCATATTTACTGGGTATAATGTTACTATATTTACATTACTAGTGTATCCAAATATATTTTTGGGAGGGTGAAAAACAGAGGGAGTGGTGATGGAGTCAGGATCCCACATATTAGATTTCCATTTGGAATAGGTTTCCCAAGGTATCTAATTTCACTTGCAGCGCTGTATGTCTGGGATTTCTCAACATCTAATTGATGGAAAATATTATGTCTGTGTTTTAATCCAATTCCTAAAAGGCATTCCCTTTATATGGTTATAAGTACTTTAGTTGGGTATGCCAGCAGATTTTTTGGTATTGCCATACCAAAGAAATCATGCTAGATTTTCCATAATGGGCATAAATTCCTGTGGCTGCTGGGTCTTGGCTTTTTTAACTATCAATGTCCAACAACATACTCTTAGGAGTCACAAAATACTTGGAACATCAAATATTTGAAATTAATTTCTTAAAGGTCTACATGGATCAAAAGAAATCCTTGAGTTAAGGCCGAGTCCTGCAGGAATGAGGGAAAAGAAAAACAAAATAACAGGAAATCTATTGCTAACTTTGACATGGTAAGAAGGAATGAGACATACCTAAAAAGAAGCCTAATTTGTTAACACTGAGTCCATATGCTGGGTAGGTATATCAGAAAGAAGCACTTTGCTAGGACAAGAAATAGCAGGAGGTATTTTTACTTTAAGTTCACGAGAATCACATTCACTCATGATTTATCTCCATTATAATTGCACTTTATGGTAGGAGTTACTGTGCCTCTGAACCATCTGATCGGAATCCAATTCTGCAGGCGCATGATTAGAAGCCCAGGGATGGGCACTTGCTTCGTTATTATCTTCTTTCCAACTAAGACCAGCAGAATGGACACAAGGGAGATAAATTACCTTGTTATGCAGAACTAGAATGCAGCTGTCATTCCTCTGCTCTACAAAATGGATCACTTTGTCTGGATCTGGATCACCAAAAGGGTCACTAGGAAAAATTGTTGAATTTAAAGGAAGTGGAAAAACAATAACCAACAAAAGATGTGACCAGAAAAAGAAATGGATAGATTCATATTACTGGTTTCACTTGCAATTACAAAATCATCTCTTTGGGGTGTACTTGGCTCCAGCCTATTGGCAGGGCCAGAGTACAGTTCAGAAGGAGCTGTGAAGTTTAGATCATCAGCAAGCTATTCAACAGCTTAGTGATCCATCCAGACCTGTTGTCCTGATCAAGGCCCATCCACGCTAAAACAGAGGAAAGAACACTTCGGTCATGGTGTTTCAACTGCTGTTCAATTCCCGAGTGGCAACTGCCAGCTTACTCAAAGATTACAGGTTCAAAACCCAACAAACTTATTGCATAAGTGGAAAAAAAAATTACATATATGATTTCTGAAAACAAAGTTATCGATTCTGGTTTTATATTCACATTGCTCCAGGAACGTATAATTTCAAAGCTGAAACTGTTACAAGCTTGTGCCTTGTGTTAAAATAAATATGGTTTACATACACTGTTTGTAAGCTAACAATTCAGATATGTTTATTTGTAAGCTAAGTATAGTATTAATCACATGAAGACAAGCATGTAAGATCCTACCATCACTATGAATAGCTCCTATTAACTGTGCACATAATGGCAGAACAGATTCTCCCTATTTTCAGTACTTACCACATTGAAAGCTCTGAAGAATTACTGCTCAGGGAAATGCAGGATTCATCAACAAACTGAGAGGCCAAAAATCTGTACTTCAGGAAGTAAGAACTACATGAAACTGCCATCTCCCACTTACAGTACAGTATAGACAAAATTAAATTAAACCCACGTAAACAAAGTTGCAGACACAAGAACAAAAATGATGATGCTTTGTCACAAAAAGAACAGCTCCTTTGGGAAGAGATTAAATCAATATACTTAACCTTTATGTTCCAGAGGACTGCCAAATCACCTCACTTTGGCAAGGACACTTGTGTAAACAATCATCAATTAAATTAAAAACGTGGGAGAGAAATCTAGTCGAATTCCTTCTGGGAATTACTCTTGCGGATATATATCGAACGCCGATGGAGGAGAAGAACATAATAACATTTCCCATAAATCCAAGGTTTATCATTCTTCAGATACCTCCCACCAATTAAGCCCATGCAGACCTTAAAAGCCACCATCATGTATGAATATTCAGGCAAGCTCTAAACGTACAATACATACAATACAAATAGCACCTCTAGCCCACTTACCAGCAAGGTTTCAGCTGGAACAGCAAGAAAACAGTCAAAGATGCTGTGAGACACCGAGTTTGAGAAGCCTATGACTGCTGCACTAGGAAGGTGACTTGTCCATTTCGATGACAGGCAAAACAGGTCAGGTACATACAGATACACTTGCATGCCAGTAACCACATCCAGCTAAGGGTCAGCAAATGAGAGGTGAAAATGATAACTTTTCAAACCCTTTGACTGCCCCAAAGCACATGCGATTACGTCAGAATACAATTATACTAGTTCCGCTACCCAAAACCAGACACATAGCTATTTTTACACAGCACTGAATGGCGCCATTTGGATATACCTGTAGTTTTAATACAAAAAGCAGATCATTGAAGCCTACTGAGTAGCTTCAGCTGGCCGCGAGACTGGCACACATCAGAAGAGAGCATTTTGCTCTGGTACATCTACAGTTCCACGTTCTGCTCATCAAAATTTACTTAGTTGTATGACAGTTGATGGAAGTCTTTCCAGAGATTTAAGAATTCTGCAAATGAAAAGATATCCCTGTCTTGAAGAGTTTCCCCTTTAAGCTGTTAACGACTTAGTCATTCACCAATAAAACTAGCAAGCAATATGGTAGGGAGAATAAGAGGATGACAAGGTTGCTTCTGCATGAAGTTGGGTAGTTCTACGTTTTAATCTTTCCAATCTTTACATTTACATCTTTTGAAATATAATTCTTCTAAAGAACCAGTGATGATCTTAAGGTTTTATGAAAAAGTCTCCTTTCTTACCTCTCCTGTCAGTCATGGGACATACAGCAGTAAAGCTGGCAGAAAGCATCTTCTGGGCATACTCTATCAAGAATGAAAGCAAACTCTCCCAGCTGCTACAGCACTGTTGTAATCCATCTGATGGACAATATTTTTTTTGGTAATAATGCTGTCAGCTTTCTGGAAACTTTGGCCTTGTAAGAGTGCGTCACCAACACTTCTGCTTTGTCCGTTGCGCAGCTGTTAAACTGCAGGAGATAACATTTTTTTCATAGCAGAAGGGCAATAACCATTCTCTCCGCTCTGGCGGCAGGCTTGGGAACACACCCAGGCAACATGGAGAAACTCTGGCAATTTAAGAGACCTACATTTCAGCTGGGAAAGAACTCCAGGCACCCACTAATTTCCAGGTACCTCTTGTCTCCCAGGTAGCATGGGCCTGGATCATACACTCCCCACAGGCTCCACAGGAGACCGGGCATACTGTAAGGAGGCCTTTTACAGCTGATATCACTGCACACTGCATTTCAGTTTTTACAGAGTAGTTATATGTCTTGCAACATTTAATCTGGCAATGCTGACTCCTGGTGGAGATTTGCCAGAGTTGAAACACAGGTTCTAAAGGTCATCTTAAAATATATCCGCAGAGGGCCTGGCAAGGAAGGGGGTTAGAGCTCAGAAGCAGGAGAGCAAGTTTTCCCCATTGAGGGAGTTCTTGAACACCACCTCTCATTTCGGCTCCCTGTCTTCAGGGCTCAGGGTCTGACAGATCACAAGTCAGGAGAGCATCAGGAAAGAGGCATGCTTTTCCAAGATCCTTAGTGAGAGAAAATTAACTCCCATTCTAATTCCATCATTTGCCCAGGGCAAAAGGATGCTATGCAAGAAAAAAGGCTTCAAGTTTTGGATGAACAAGAGCCAGGAGCACGGTGGAGGTGCACCCTTTGACAGGTTCACTGTGTTTTGAGGATTTGGGTGTGACAGCGTTTCTCCACATTCCCCGGCCTACTACAGGAAAGCCAGCACTTTGCGTTAAGTGTTTACCCTCCAAACATGCTCTAGACAGAACATACAGAGCTGTGTTCCCTCCTTGGCCTATCACACACGTGGGGAGCTCTGGGCACGCACAACCGGCCCATTCACTCAAGAAAAATATACACCCGCCTATGCAAGTACAGCCCGTTATCATGTCTCAGTCTCTCAGTGCAAACACTTAAGAAATCACACTTTATTCTAGCACTGTTGCTTTGGTACCTCCATTTTAGGGCTAGTGGACGTGAGACAACTGGAATTTAGATATGCCCTTGCCCAAGTCAGAGGAAAGTTTATGGCCAAATATGTTCTCATTAGCTTTCTGGCAGAGATACTGGAACTATTGCTGGCCTGTACATGCCTGTATTAGCAAATGGTGTGCATAATGTTCCTACCACATCTCTAGCTGGAAGCTGTTCTGGCTATGACTTATGCCATTTTGAGTATTAAACATGCTTTTGAAAGATTAAGGTGGAAATTTTCAGAAAAGTCTAAGAAGACAGGTGCTCAGATCATAATGGAAGTCAGTGGAGCTTAGCTTCTGAAATTCTACCTTAATTAATTTTGGTTCCAGTTCAAACAGGACATTAAAAAAGTTAAGTCACTTTCGGAATATCAGAAACCACATTACTAACTTAAATTTTGCAATTTCTAAGTGATTAATACTTTGGTAAACAAGCCAGAAACCTTTAGACCCCATTTCCTTTCTGTGTGTCAGCCAGGTTAACAAAACACAGAATAGAAAGAATGTATTGCCTGGCTCTCTGCTCTTCTTCAACAGCTCCTGTCACCGAGTCATTTGCCTCTACTGCTATAACTTTACACAACACCAATCTCATAATGACCTAGTGCTGGCTTAAAAAAATTCATATGCTCTACGTCTCTGAAACTGAAGTTATTGGAGAGGCTGTCAGGCAAAGAAAATACTTCTTTGTATTATACATTGATATTCTTCAGTTGCATAGCAGTGTTACTTACCTTTTTTGTGTATTGACCATTAAACTTTGCTGTGACAGATTCATATTACTGAGGTGCACAGTAAAGCTTGGCTAGAAAATGCAGCTGTTCAATACAGATGGCAAGAGCAGCAGTGGTAGGGCTTAGGACAGTTGCTTTCTCTCTCAGCACTAACATCATATAAACTGATATATCAAGAATCAATCCTGTCTTCACCTCCAAAGGTTAGATTTGGTACAATTTTGTTAAGGAAGGAAGGGATAAGTCTTGCAGAGAGATTATAAGACCGGGCATAGCAAAGCAGTGATTATTCTGCCTGCAGAATCAGCCTCCTCTGGAAAGGTGCACAATAGCACATAAGAAAGTAAATATGTTTAGAATGGGTCTGGGAGAGAGGAAAGATCCTCTTCTGCTTGCATCTCTTTCCGCTGAGGAAACCTCTCTTCCCTTTGTAACCATCTTCCTCTTGCCACTTAACAAGCAGAAAAACTGATTGAGGAAGAACACTTAACAATGCGGGAGCTATCTGAAGAGGAGGTGAGGGTGGTATTTAGGCAAACCACAAGTTCTTACGCTCATTATCTTCTCACCAAATGAAATCTTCTTACCCACCTGTGCATTGTTCTCATCCAGCTGCCCTACTTCTGTTTATTATGTAGCATTCATTAACTGGTTCTAGGGATAGCAATTGAGAGTGAGTAATTATCTCCCTAGCAGAAAGAATAAGGGTCAGATTCTTAAAGGTGACTGCTGAAGGTTTAAAAAAAATAGAAATGAAAAAACAATCAGGCCTATTTTGCCACTTGGTGCTGTATAAAGAAAGCCTAGATTTAAAGAAAGAGATATACTTTATTTATACTCTAAACATTTTGCATTGCCAGAGCAGATTTTGATGGGACACTCACAGATTTCAGAGGCTCTATGCTGTCAGCTCTCCTTTCTGAATGGATAAATACAGTATGGCTACTCTATGTGTCTTTATTCAGAAGGTCAATTCAGTTATCAACGGTAAATCACAGTCTTCAGCTCTGTTACACTAAAACTTTAGCACATGTTATCACGCATCCAGGTAACATGATTTAAAATAGCAGTAAAGATATGGTAGCACAGTATTAACCAGTGACTGAAGTGCATAGGTAAGGCCACTGGAGGGTTATTAATCTGGTTGCTGGAAGATACCAAGCTCATGCTGTTTTGAGGTTGCTGCTATTATTACCTATGCTAGTTGGTTTTTTATTGTAATACAAACTTTCTAAGCCCATGATACATTCTTGGCCGAGAATACTGCAATTGTTATATTTCATTTTAGTATTCCTTGAGTAGTTTCCTCATTAGTAATTACAGAATGCCACTGTGGTGAGGGCAGTAGTGAATCATAATGGCCCACCATAGCCTACCACTAAGGAAAGTGGTGGGACAAGGGTAACCAAAGATGGAGCAGTCTAAGAAAAGGGAGATGTGTCACTAGCATATAAAAGTTTGGGGGCAACTTTCATGCAGTGATAAGCAATCCCAATTCAGAAAGTCTTCAACAACTTGACAAAGGTCTCCTTTGCAGCAGTGAATGTTTCAGATACTTGATTTTTTTTCTTTGTTACAAAGCATGGTCCTACCTTCCCTTGAGACTCCCTCCTAAACACCAGAGAGTGCTTCTTTTGGCACTGTCAGGGCTTGGCCTTCTGCATGGAAAATATTTTTGTTAATGATAAATACTACTATGTTCTTCTACATAAAGAAAAATGTAAAAGGCTTTCAAATGAGGAAGAAAGGGAAGAGAGGCTTTCCAGACTAGTTTTTGTGCCTTGTGAAGCAGCTATTACTAAGGACAAGCCTGGATTTCGTGAGAGGAGGACAGACAGAGGAGAAGGGATCACATTTAATAAGTATCTGATTAAGTTCTATAGCAAGGGAGAGAGAAACGAACTAGCAAAGTGGAGCAATGCAGCACAAAAACATTTTCTGATTGGAAATTATTAGTATTAACACACAAAAAAATATTAAGCAGCAGCATCAATCAACATTACTCATTCCCACTTAAAGCAGTCTGAATTAAAGCTGTATCTAAAAGCAGTACATTTGTTAGAGCCTGGATATCTACACAATAAAAACTTGCTAATAGAAAGGAAAGCAGGTACATGGAAGTTTCAGCAGGGGCTACTTCATCCCACAGAAATTTCAATTAGCTGACAGTGCCAAGATTTTCCCTACTTACAGATGTTGACAGCAGCAAAAATGAAAAATAAGGAGCATAGTCAGGAGAGAAGTAGCACCCAGTTGGTCTACATAACAATTCGAAAGTCATCTCTCAGAGAAGGGATAAACAGCATAGAGGACTGTCACATCACTAGGACACAGGGAAGTTCTGTTCTGAACACATGGTGCTGGCTGAACCCGGGGTATTGGTTGGAACACTAAACAGCACTAGACCAGTAGTTTCAAGAAAGGAAAACTGCTTCCAAGGGCAGCTGACAGAGCTCGCTTGGCCTTGTCAGCTTAACCGTGTAGGAGGAAAAGCTCACATGCCACTTGGACTGTTGGGACAACAAGAAGTGCTAGAGCAGTAGATGCCGATGAGCTCCAAGGCCATGGATGGATGTTTACCCTCAGATCAGCAGCACGCAGCAGTAACCCAACACTCAATTCCTGTTTGTAGGACCACTTCTGAGGCAGTTAAGTAACCACTCCCTAATCTACAATGGAAAAAAAAAATTAAGTGGTCAGAATTGCTGGCCAAGGCTAATTGGGCCGATTTTGCCGGGAGGGGTCGAGGGCACGTTCACACAATACCACAGCTGGGAGCTGGAAAAGGATTTGTATCACTTTAGTTTCTGTACGTCTTGATTCTCCTATAGGTGGATGAGAGTGCTTCTCTGCCTTGTTCAGGTTTTGAGATAATAAAAACTGTGAAATACTTGGCTCTGATGGTAATGAGGGCAACCCTAGATATGATTACACAGATGGACAGATTCTGCTCAAAATTTGGCATTTGTCATTCTTCAGACGAACTTGTGCAACCAACATGCTCCCAAAAGACAGACTGATCTTTACTGGCAGGTATGTCCCCTTTGAGACACTGTGGTTTATGGACTAGTTTTTTGTGTTTTTTAATGCGATTTGTTCCTGGTGTGCTGCGAAACATGCATGAAAGGTCATGTTTGGAAAACCCCATCATCAGTTACCCTAGCTTAGCTACAGATAACAGCAGCTAAGTTGATGCCAAGACTGATCAAGTTACTACAAAATATATTCTCATTTATATTTAATTTGACTACTTTTTTTTGATAGTCAGTATCAAGTCCTTTAAATTAACCCTTTCAATTGCTAATGAGAAGTATGAGTTGGAAAGTCAACTTAAACACTAAGTGGGACTTACATGAACCTCTTCACAGCTTCACCTAAGCTATGGCTCCTGTGTTGAAAGTCCACCAAACCAGTCCTGAAATGGGCTAAATGCTATGTGCTGATCAGGAATGAAATAAAATGTTAATGAAAATTTCAGAACACTGTGGAAAGTCTTGGCAACAAATGTAATTATTAGTGCTCCAGAGATTCGTTGTTTGTCTTGATTATTTCTCCATTTGTCTATAATGGCAATTTTTAAAGATTTAATTTGAAAATTACAATCTTGGAATCAGAAATCATCCAGTAAAGAGTTGAAAAGCACACAAGTCAGACCCAGGCTCTTGCCCCTGTGTGGCACTTCTGCTTTTTCACCCCTATACTGGGGGTAGTGCACTTTTTTAGCAACCCTGTTACTGATAGATGAAGAACACTTGCATATGTGTGCCAGTACAGCTAAGTAATTATTAGAAGCAGACACGGTAATGTTCCTCCTCAGAGTGAAAAAAGGTTTTATGTAGCATGGGTTTCATTGCAGTGTTTTTCAGGGGAAAAAAATATTCTGTCTAGGCTCATCAGGGAAATTATACTTGTTTCCAGCTAGCAGAACTACAGATTTGCATTGTCATTCAGAAAGGCTTGTAGAGATCTGAGCTGACAGATCCAAGTTCAGAGTAGTAGTTTATAATACTTATTAGTAAGCAAACCAGTCTGTGTTTAGTAAGCAAAGCAAGAATTCTTTCCCCCAGAAATAAATATGTCTGCAGCAGGTAATTGTTCATGTCCTTCAAGTTCTTTTAGAATCACTAATACTCTACAACCAAAAAAAACCCCATCTCCTGAGTTACTCAGCCTGCTGGCTAGGGACCATGGTAAGGCATAGGACAGCAGCCTATGAAAACATTACAAAAAAAGAGTACTAATAGTAAAAGTAACAAATACACACTTCACAGAAACTTGGGTATGTGTCAACACCAAAGCACAGCTGTGAACTGATTCGCAATCACTGGCGGTGACCTACAAAGGAATTTTTTGTGGCTGGCATTTTTAATTAAAATCTTTGTAATTATAACAATAAGATTTTGCAATGCAGCTGTTTACCTGAGTGCTTTAAACTTTATTTACCACCTCCCCCTTCAGCTGCCAAATTGTACTGAATACAAAGGAATTCTGGATTTTTTTTTTCCTGAGGATTACATGGTAGCTGGCTGAAAGAGATTCAGAAACACTGCACTAAGGAGTTAAAAACCTTAATAAAATAATGGTTAAAATTCTATTAGATGAAAAATCTTACTATTTCTGGTGCACTTGAGTCAAGGAAGGATGGGCCGTCTGTACAGGGGACAATAGGAGTATTCCCTGGCTTACAGCCAGCTCATAATTCATAGAGTAGCATTATCAGCCAAAGTTAATTTTTTTTTTGATTAATCATCTGCCAGAGCTTGAGAGTTTGTGGCTAATTGTTCCATTCTTGACTGCAGAACGAATTAGAGAACAATATGCAGTCCTAAGCCAGGGAGGAAAAACATAAAGCAAACTCATGAGGGCATAATGAATAGTTCAGGTTAGTTAGGTGCTTTGCTCTTCTGTTCATAAAGATGTGGTGAAAATCCACTGCTCCAAGGAACAGCAAGCATAAGCGACAGATGTTAAAATCCTACGCCGGGTGCTCACAGGTGACTGGACTCATGTTTGACAGCTTGGTTTTTGGAATAATAGGTTTGAGCAAGGAAGAAAGGAGAGCAGGATCACATTAGAAGGTTAACTCAGATTTAAGAAGTAACTGACTGTGGCAGCAGGTGTCTGAGGAATGATGAATGGGCAGCAATATAAAACAGACACCTTTCATTACAGGTGGATGAAAAATACTGTTTAAAAGGATATTACAGAGCAGCTCTTGTGGCTGTATCTCTATGCTAGCAACGTAAATTAAAGGTCTGTCGGTAGTGCCTTGTGTAAGTGAAGGACTGAAAAACAGAGTTCTCGGTTGCACCAACCATCGTTGTTAGTGCCTTCCCAGCCAAATCATCACATCTCTAGTGTGAGGATTTTTCAAATATTTGAGTTCTTTAAAATATATTTTTGAACAAAAAAGAAATATAACATTAAAAATGCAAATGTAAAGAAACAAAACCACAGACTACCACATTTACACATGAGACACAGTAGGGTCATTGTCCATGACACCCTCTCATTCACATTAATAACAGCATGTCTACAAAACAGCATGGAAAAACAAGATGAAAGCTAGATAAATATAATATATTGAAATTCTGAGAAAAAAAAAAAGATGTATTCTCTGCTTGGGCTTCCCCTTTCCATTGAGAAGGAACACTTGGAGGAAAAGGAAACACTTACCAGGGCCAACAAATAGAACTATTAAAGTAATGACAGAAAAGGACAGCAATGTTCAGATTAAACCTTCAAAAGAAATGCCAAAGTTATGATGACCTAAACATAAATAACCAAAGCCTGATACTATTAGATACTTTTGGGGTGAAGAAACAAAGTTGACTGACTGCAGAGAATGAAGTGGCGTTGACGCAGAACAAAAACAGTGACTCAGAGGAAAATGTGTCCTCCTAGAATCTGAGGAGATTCTTGAACCCCATTTCTATGTAACACTAAAAAAAAAAGAAGGGTAGGGACATGCTTTTTTAGCTCACCGTGAACATGCAAATGGATGAAGGCACTTGAGATTGCTGGGCTGCTCGAAGTACCAAAGAGGCAACTGCCAGGACTGCTGATACACTTATGCAGAGCCTGACAGCAAATGACAATCCATATATTCAAATATGAAAGAAAATGTTATCTTGGAGGAGCTAATTATCACATCTTTTTACAAGTTACTCAGCCAAGCAACACATTATCAGCTCTGTAACAAATCACACCAAGTTAGTAATTACTAGGGCTAATGTCAAGTGAGTAAGTGAAGGCAGTGAAATCTTTACTGCAGTACATTAACTGCCCCCCAAAATTCTGAATCAGAGACTATATGCACATAGATAATGACAAGAAAAAGGTTGCACCTGTACACCTGGAAAAAAATTGGGTTCTGTGTGGAAAACTTTTCTTTACAGAACACCCCCTTGTTTTCTTCTTTTCTTCATGGATGTCCATTGCTATGAGCAATGGAAGCAACATACCCCATAATGAACAATGGAGCTTTTGGGCCTGAAATCCATACAAAAATAATACAGAAGAGCATTAAAACCTCCATTTCAGTGATAATTTTCATGATGTGCAGCGGTCACAACATCCTCTCTCACCTCTACCCCAATAAATGTTTTCTCTGTATATGGTAATATTACCAATATTGAATTCCAACACTTCCATACATACTGGAGTGAACTCCATATTCTTATACTGTATATGCTATACAATAGAAAGAAAAAAGTGGAAGATCAATCTGACTTTCCTTTACAAACCAAAGAACAATATAAAGAGCGTTCTCCAACCATCAGTTGATTCTGAAGAGGGGCAATGCTAAAAGATTAATATGATTAACCTTCAGCAGTTAATACACAGTGTAATGAAGGAACATTTTATATTTATAGAAAACCAAGTCCTTTCACAAACCTATTCACTTTACAATGCATCTGTGCACACGGGTGGCTTCTGGAGAAGTGGAGGAGTCAGGTGTCCCCATGATGTGACCGAAATGGGCAGCAGTCACGAGGACCACCTGAGAGAGAACATAAAAGCCAGAGGAAAGCAAGGAGACCTGCCACAGGCAGTTTAGCGGAGTTGGTACTGCAAACACTTTTTTGCTAAGAAATTTCTAGTCCCATTCAGAAACAGCACTTGCAGCTTTTTAGTGTGTGTCTCCAACAGTGTTTTAGTTCAGACCAGGAGTGTGCTTTTGAAGCAGCTCTCCCCATTGCTTCACTATGTTTTGGTTTGCATCACAGAGTGGCCTCAGAGTGCATGAACAGGATTCCTTTCCAATGAAACTAAACGGAAAGATGCACTCCCAGACAATACGTGATTCACTCCAGCTGCAAAAGGCTTCATGATACCAGACTAGAGCTACTCTAAAGTCAACAAACAGACCAACCCTGAAACAGATATAGTGTAGATGTCAGATCCTCTGTGTCAAGTGCTCTGCCATATATCAGAAAATTATTCTGCTACTATGTGGCAAAAAATCACAGTACAAATACAGAGTATAAGCAGTACAAAGTTTATGACATCATGGCTCAGCACCACTTATATAATTTTCATCCTTCCTTTAAAATTAAATGACAGCTTCATACAAACACACCTGTATTCTGATACGTGGTACAATACCTATGACAGTTACACACATAGGTCAACACTCAAAAAAAATACTGGCAACTGCAGCAGAATAACAGCCAGTCTCGCACATCCACCGTATCTAGCGGCAAGATGAAATGAAAAATGGCTGTTATGCAAATGACTGCAAACATTCCCTACCTCTCTCAGATAATCAAACACCCATTTCAGTCACCTAAATCTGCAAGTGATAAATTTACTATCTGCTTTGTGTTTGTGTGTAACAATAAATAACCAGCATGTGTCCTGAGGGCTAGGATTTCACGAATCATTAAACTTGTCACCAGGTGGATGTCTGTCATTAACTATGGTTTAACCTGTTAGGAGATACGCGTAAGGATAGAACTGAGAAAGTTATGTGTAAGTAATGCCGAGGAAAGAATCAAGTTCTGCAGTTTCATCCATGAAGGGAAGAACCATGGTCTTGCACACATATCACAGCAGCCACGGAGGGTTAACTAGGAAACTGGGTTTTCTCACAGCTCCCCATGAGACTCCACACAGGGGCAAGTGTGGACAAATAACCCTCAGAGAAAGTTTGAAAGATGAGCAGGTGCTAGGCAAACTCTGTGTAAGGAACTTAGAGCATCCATACTACTTTGAGTCAAGTGCTACAACTTTTTCCAACAAAAAGAAACTGTCTTCAGTTTTGCTGCACGGAAGAGACAACCACAGAATAGAGTAAAAAAGATATTGAAAGACATATCCTGTGTGATGCGAAAACTGGATTTAAATCCCATCCATTAGGGTTCAAACCAAACCAAACCATTTAGTTAATTCCACTGTGGAACTTAAAATTCATTGTAGAGAAATGTATTAAAGGCTTTTCTACAATCACGAGAAGAGGAAATATAGTTGAAATGTGCATGCAAAATATGTGCACATTTTCCCTATAGGAATAATACATAAACTAAATAGCTATTTTTTCCTAATTATTTGCATAATGTGATAGCGTAATACATGCAACTGCACTCATACCTGCGAATTACTCCTGAAAATTTTTGCATGTGAAGAATGAGCCATTTCTAAGTAGACTCATATTCAATTAAACCATATGATGAACATCAGTTTATACTATAAAATATAGCACAGCATAATAGAAGCAAAAGTGATTTTACTGCCTTTTAGCCCATGTATACTGGAAATGTCAAGATCAGTATGGTGATAGTGTTGTGTTTTTTTTTTAAAGTGTAAGAAAGACGGGGGTGGGAGGGCTAAAGGGGCTTTTCTTGTACAAGTATTTCCTATATTAGTCAGTGAAGATAAAATTCTCTTTACTATGACCTTTGCATTGTCTTTGTTCCATTTGCATCACATACTTTCTTAATCTATTCTTTAACAGCCTGATGCCCACCACACCTGTCAGTAGAGCAATGACCGACTTGGGTGTGTGGGCAGTTCCCATATAACAAGGATCACTTACTGATAAACTACAGCTTCCTCAACATGTCCTACCTTACTGACACAGGACTTCTTTGCTATAAGCTTACCCAGTAGGCTCTGCTCTCTCTTCCAGGAGCCAGTGTGTTTTGAAGGTAATTTTTCAGCCTGTTACAATGTGACCCATGAACCTGCTGTTACAATTCCCAAATGGTTGGGCAATACCAAACCCCTTGCTGTAGTCCTTAAGATCTGCCAGCTCCAGCGGCGTAGGGTATGTACAGTCACATGGAGCCATTTCTCCCAGCTTCCTTGCTTTTAAAAGCAATTTCTGAAATGCATGAGCTGAGTGATAAAGTTAAATGCGCAAAGACACTTCAAGCTCCACCAGCAACCCCAATATTTATAGTCAGCCCTTAGTAAGCGCAAATGACTCTGGCACTGACGCCACCTTTTTATCAGCTTAAATATTTGAGGATACTCAGACTAAAGAGTTTCTATTACCTTAATACAAGCCTCAAACAAACACGCCTTAATTACCACCACCTGCTAATTGACAAGAGCCTAATTCCTCCTCCTCCATGTGCGAGACTTCAGACCTTTTCATGTCTGAACATTGACAATCTGACAGTTTTAAGCTTACATCATAAAACACTGACACAGTGAATATGCCAATTTCAAGATGACTGCCATGAAAACATAAACTGTTTGACATTTAATAAGCTTGTGTTTTCATAGAAATACAATGTGTTATAGATGATTTGTTTCCATGAAAACACATGGTTAGAAATGAAACGGAAATACTTTTCTCAACACTAAGCACACAAAAAAAAGTCATCTGTGAAACAAACTAAAAATCAAGAAGTTTAGAATTCGCATTTATATTAAATAACCAGTGAAGGGTCAAATACAACAGCTAATAGAATTATTTTTACCTCTTTTAAAATTTTTAAGAAAGATGTTTTTGGAAATTCATTTAAAAGCACCGAAGGGTATGAGTGCTGCATGTGATAATGCAAACTAGAGAGCACTAACACACATGGATGGGGAGGTTTGGGAGAACTATATTACCCTATTGGCACACAGTCTAATAAGATCCCAGTTTCTTTCCTTACTGGAGTTAATACCTGTATAATAGAGTAAAAAAAACCCTAAATACAATATGCTGTACCACTATGGGCATAAAGGAGAAGCTGTACCATTTTGCAATAAACAGGATCTTCTGGGTCTTAAACCAAGGGCAGTTTTTCTACTGATTCCAAAGGGTACGCAACTTTCCTCTTTTCTTTATGTCACTGCACCTATCCTTGATCATCTCTTTTCTCTGGTGGGAAAAGTCTCATGAGGAAAATCAAGAGTGCAACAATTAAAGAAGTGAAGGCTTCACATAGGAAGGACAGCCTTTAAAGAAAAAGGATGTTTTTATGAATATGATATGTTCAGAGTATGGACAGCATCAGATTTAAATTAGTAGTTGCTGTTACATGCAGATTCCTACAGGAAGTATCCTAGAAGTGCTTTTTTGAAAGAGGCTAAGCACTTCTGCTCTAATCTTGTAATCTGGGCATCCTTAGCTTGATATATGTAAGTAGTGGTGTGATGAGTTATGGTCTCACTGGAAGGAAACAGTTTAAGAGGAAGAAGTTTAAGAGCTTTAATGAATCAAAGACAAAATTTGCCATCACTTGGTTCCTGTTGCCATTCCTTTATACACAACTAGACCACCTGCTTCAGCTGAAGTTTCTGTTTCTTTAAGAATCAGCACACAACTTGCCAGTAAATAGTAACTACATCCTTCCCTCTTCCTTTTTGTTTCTCCTTACCTTCTGTCTCTCTAAAGCTCTAAGAATAACAGCAATTGTAACAGAAGTATAAACTCAAAACTATTTAGAAGCAAATATGTAGCAAGCACATAAAACCCATCAAAGGGGCTGTCCATTAAACTGTGTTCAGTGATTGCAAACTGGAAAACAATAGAAGATAAAAGCAGAAAAGACTAACTTGAGCTAAAACTACTTAAGTAGTCAATTAAAAACTTTTTCTGGATTTGTTATCCAGCAATGAACTAACCTAATAAAGGGAATGGTTATTTTTGGGTATGTCACCCAGAACTAGCTTACTGATTTTTTTTTTTTTTTTTTTTTTTTGGCTTTGGGCAAATTATATTTGCACTTTGGTAATTTATCTATTTAGAAATAGAGCCATTTTTTAATGACAAGTCCCTAGGAGAAAGATTTTGTGTGGGGATTAGCAAAGGAACAAGAAAGGGGAGAATGGAATGATACAGGTGCTACAAACTTTTGTAGTGGGTATTAAAGTCTCTCAACAATCGCCCAAATCCAACCATCAGGAGGGGTTCATGTCAAACTAACACTTACTCATTCAATTTATAACTGCTACATAGACCTTCGGGTTGTCAAAAAGAGCACTATCAGGTTTGATTTGGAGAGAAGCATCACAGAGGCTTACTATGCGGTGCCATTAAGTCATTTTGTACACACAAGCCAAATCTAACACAACAGAACACATAAGATTTACTGGACGACCTATACCTCCCCACAATACACTAGAAATAGAAATATAGTCTGTTGTTGCTTATCCAGAACACACAGTAAAATGTCAATCACATTCATATGCTCAGCTTTGGGATTTCAAGACCAGGAACTCAATACCTCGAGTCAAGAAAACAAGTAGCTACATTCTCAGTTTCGCACTTACTAGAATACAATACCATTTACCAGGCCGGACCCGTAGTCTAACTGCAGATTTAACCTCTGAGTGCGGAAAGCAGTCTATCTGCAAAACAAGTGATAGGTTCCTATCTGGAGTGACCATCATACAACTTCCCATCCAACATCAGTGAAAAGCAGCAAATTAACTTGCAGTAAGGGGAATTTTCTTGGGCAGCTGGGATTGCCAGGTATTAGTTTCACGAAGAATATTAATAAGTTTGCAAACTATTTGTTCCCAAGTCAAGGTTCTCTGCATCTCTTTTCTAAGGTTCCCCGTTAGAAATGGCTGGGTATTTTTTGGTGACAACTTTGTTTGCTTGTCCAAGATGAAATATTCCACTGCTTCAATAAGGATGGGATTTCATACTAAAATCTACTCTCAAAACAGCTGACAGTGAGGTGGTGAAGTCATTTAACAGGACATGGGAATTTACAGCTGAAGTACCTGCACTGCCTTCTCTCTATGCCAGCTCTTGAAGTCCCACCACAATCCCATGTGAAGGACTACTCACTTGGAGTTAACAAGGGGTTTTCTTACCTTCCTCCTGAAAACTGCAAAAAAAACCCCTGAGACTATTTCAATGAAATATTTTTTTTAAATATCAAAAGCTCTGTTTAACAGGAAAATTATTTTCAGCCAGCCTTTAGTACCCTTATGTCCTCAAACAGCATGTAAAATCATCTTTTTGGATGACCCCTTTACTTCAATTTTTACTTCAAGGACCATAACTCTGGAGTAAGCCAGCAGTATAGGGAGTGAAAAGGAAAAACGGGTCAGAGTGAAAGAAATGGTAAGAGTTTAAACAGGAAACTTGCCTTATCTGTAAAAGTTGTCTTTGCAGCCAGTAAGTATCACACCTACATATCAGTTAGGTAACAGTAACAAAGATAAGGAAACAGTTCTTCAGACAAACATTGGTGGGAAGAATGGTTATCAACTGATGCCTACATCTAAAAGGAAATCACTAAATGGCTTTGGTCATATACTGGCTTTCTGAAACCAGAGGTTTCCCTACCGCTGTTGCACAGAGATTAAATAAAGCCTAATTTAAATTTCCAGAAAACTGCAAGAACACCACCACTGTTGTGAACTGGCTTTTGAAGTCAGTGGTAAACATGTCAAAAAAAAAAAAAAAAAAAAAAAAAGAGGAAATTGCTTTGAGGGTGTGCCTAGTCTGTTGTTCAGCAACTCACACTGCTACAACTCGTAACTGATAGTTGATGTGAACCTTAAACGAGAACCTATCGCGCACACAGGGGAAGCTAAGCCAGATAGCAAAAAGGTCTCACAACAGTCTTCGTTTCTGCAGCTAAGTCATCATCCTCTTTGTCAAGGCTTCCCGTTTAATTTACTGCTTATATTTTTTACAACAACTCATGGAAGGTTCAGTTCTATTTCCATTCAGGTCAAGGATTTTACCATTAATGGCAGTAAGGTTAAGAAAGGAAGCTTCTTGAAGTCCCAGTTGCAATCGCTTAAAACCGTAACTTCTGTTTAGGTGAGATCTATTCCTTTGATAAAGTGAACAGTGAATCCAAAACCAGACAATACAGTAATTTAAGGCATTGGGGTTAAAGACCACATCTAGGTTCTACAACTACAGCATCTTATAATAGCAAGAGATAAAGTAGCAAAAGATACTCACACTGGAATGTAAAGGTATTCAGAAGGGAGGATGTAATTTTGGTACTTACTAATGCTGACCCTTTCCCTCTCTGTCTCTCTCTGTGTATAAAACATATTTAGAAAAAAGTTATTTCAATATTGTGATGCTTATTTCAATGTGTGCTAAGAAGCACATCTGTATATGCCAAATTATGCATATTTTAACTACGCTTTTGTAGTGCACATACAGCTGATTGAAAGGAAACCGTTCTGGCATTACAGAAAAAATTGTGTTGTTTTGTCATATCGTGAAAGCACTATATTTCTTCCGCTGTTTTACACTGAAACCCAGCTATTAAAATACAACAAGAAATTCAACTACACCCCAACTATTAAAATACAACAAGAAATTCAACTACACCCCAATGCTAAAATAACATCAGGCACCATGTTTTCTGAGGCTTTCAGTTCGGTGAAGAATTTTGCATAAGAAATTTGTATGTGAGCATGGTTTAGGTAAGCAGATAACCACCTTCCCATCCCTTGTGCAAATTACAAACACAAATGCGGATAGCATCTATGTACTCAGAAACTCTGAAACTCTAACTAAAGCACCTGTCACTACCTTTTGATCCATATAAAACCCAAGAATCACCTGTACTCCCACTTAATTATAACTCATATCCAGCAAGAATTCTGAAAAGCTGTCTGCACTGCTCTCCCTGCCTGCTCCTTCCCCCACCCCCCGATTAACCAATATGGACAAAGACATAGCATTTTGTCAATATACCTCAAAACTATTCAACTGCTATAAAGAAAGAAAAGGAAAGTTGAAATTTAAAAAGTGTATCCCAAATTCCACTGGGATTCTATTGAATTTTGCACTAATCTGTTTCTGTCCCTACTCTTCAACTGCAAATTTTAGTTCTTCAGACTCACCCACACTGCCCTTTGAAGCTTTTTGTCCCTTTTAGGTGAGCCTGAATTACTATACTTCATCATGTTAGGAGACTTAGAGGGAGAAAAGCTCTGACCAGCAAACCTGTTTTTAAAATAAGATCTTTTCAAATATCACCATCATTTAGTCATAAGATTAAGAGCAAGCTATTGTTATGAGTTAGAGTGACTACCTGATCTGCCATAAGGATATCTGCCTTATATGTTGTCTGCAGTCAACATTTAAATAATTCCAGGTTGATGTTCTCAGAGAAAGGGTGCAAGAACTTCCAATATTTTTACAGTCCTAATAAGGACAGCCATCAACATACATTAAAAAGCCCTTTTCAGGTTCAATAGTTGTTACAGAATGGCAACTGCACAAGTCTAGCAGTGCACTGTCAAATAAATGAGTCTATTAGGAATGATGGAATCAGTTCCTGGTTTCAAAATTCAGATAATAAAATGTGCTTTTTTGGTTCAGATACCAAACTTGGAAAAGTCCATATGACTAAGCTTGCTGTAGAATCATTAGAATTCAGCCTTACTACAACACAAATGCAATACTGAGTTATAAGAAACAATGTCATGAAGGGAAATAAATGTAAGCAGAAAGCTCTAAGCACAGATTCTTCTCAATGTGTGGAAAAAGGTAGCAGTGATACACCCATGGGAATAAATGCTCTACTTTGGGAAAATGCTTTGACTTTTGATCTTTGAACAAATGGGCAACCAGGCCTAAAGATCATCGTTTAATCCTAATTTTAATCCTAATTTAATCCCAACCCTTCACTGTATTTGGTAGCAATTCACTCACAAAGAGTTATCTTTCTATAAAGACTGAGGTGACTTTGAGGAACTGTTCAAATCAAACTGACACAGTCTTGCACAAGTCTTGTTTAGTAAGTACAATTATCTCTTAGGAGACTATTGCAAAGGATGTAGTCAAATGGCTTCCAGTGTGTTGATATTTCTCTGTATGTATAGTTAGAGTTGCCTAGACTCAGACTATTCAGAGCCAAAATACACAACCCACATATTAAAGAAGAAAGTCGTGAGCAGTAATGCTTCCTATTTGTTTTCACACTGTTTGCATTGAAAAATATCCAGAATGTAAAAGCAGATCTGGAGAAGTCTCATCTGCTAGTCTTCTGGTGCCCAAGCCACTCAAAAACTACAAAAAAAAAAAAAATTAACTTCGTGACTTTGCCAAGAGTAACCTCTACTGCTCTCAGAGTTGGATTAAAGCCTTAGAGTGTGGAGAGTATCACCTATTTTGAAGCTTGCGTTCAGCCCATAACACAGTTCTCTCCTGTAACCAATGACCATACCAAAATTGTGGATGGCTACTCTTATCAAGCTGGAAACACTAACTACATAAAACAGCTGTGAGAGTTCTAAAGACAGGAGACTTTAAAAACAACAACAAAAGAGAATGTGTTTTAAGGGCTGATCAAAGCATGTTTCAGCCAACAGGAATCCTTAAAGCAGCTGCAATAGAATTCAGATCAGTCCTACGCTTTCTCTGTTAGAGTGCTTTGCACAAGGCACAAGGGGTGTTTGTGATTTAATTCAGGATATCAGACAAACGGCCTTAGGAATTAATTGATAGAAAAAAGAAGGGTACAAAAGGTGTAAGAACAACTTCCTAGGGAATTATAAGGCAAGACTTGGGTATAAGAGAACACTGAAGACATTCCCAATGTATTTACCGCCTACGTCCACAAACAGGTTAAATTTAGTTTTAAGTCACATCTACAATCTCTTAATATCCATCCACCACACTGACAGAATTTACATGTCTAATGGCAGAAACCTCCTAATACTCTCCCAACACTGCATCATTCCTTAAAACATGGGTCTCCAAATCATTTTTTAAACTTGAAAGAGAATGTCTCTGCCCATCTTGTACACTTCCACAGGACAGGCCAGAAAAAGAAAATAAGTGTGAGCAGAATTGGAATTTATTGATTCGTACCCTCTATTAATATGTATTAGAGATATGGAAAGGGTCAGGACTTACCCCCAGACAAAGACCTGCCTGCAAAATTTAAGACAGCTTCCTTTCTCCTGCCTTGCCTAATTGAATTTTCTAGGTAACATTAATTTAGAAGTATCTGAACTATAATCCAACATACACACTCACACACATTTTAATAGTGGATGATTAATATTTTGCAAATGCTTATCAGTCTTCATTTGCCAAAATTAATTTTCATTTGTTTGCAGTTTTTTACCGTGCTGTAGTTTGCATGTGACTTTGCTATAAAGGCACAGAAAAAACCTATCTTAAGGTATTTACCAGAAAACTAACAGTAAAATAAGTCCTTAATTACTGGTTAGAGCCAAGAGGCCCATGTAGATAGAAGCTGCTCCATATACTCAGAACAGAATCAGAGAAGAGACCTGACATTAGCTTCAAGTGCAGCTAATAGACAGAGTTCCCCACGGGACCTCCAGGGCAGTGCATTTAATTGCCTGTTCTATCAGCCTTAGAGAAAACGAAATGTTCCTTCCAACTGTGCCAAAAGGTTGGAGCCCAGGAAGAAGCCAAGCTTTTGGGTAGCTAATAGAAGATTAGAGGCACTGGATTTGTCTCACCTCTGACCAGTTAGTCTGTGAGGGCATAAAATATGCATTATTAAAAAGTTTTCCCTACGCTTTACCCATAGCTGCTTCCACAGGGGCTGAGGGCCAGTCTCTTTCACAAACATGAGAACTTTCACACAGAAAATGTTTCACTGCTGTAGACCTACCATGAAGAACCAAAGCATCCACAGATTTCCAGCTATATCCACGTCATGAAAGTTACACATTCACACACAGCATTGTCACTCTGCGTACTTTCTCCCAAGCCAGCCAGAAACATTTTCTGATTTTAAAACATTTCCTCCTCTCCTCATTATGTGACAATGCCTTCATCTTTCCCCCTGTACTCAATAACTTGGCCACCACAACAAGAAGGCAACATACGTTCTCTTTCAGGCAACAAACAAGTCACTGGCATAATGTTTTGTGTGGCAGGGAATAAAACTGATCGATTGATGATGCTGACAGCAAAAACACTTTTTATGGAGATGGCGTCAAAGTGGAATTAAAGGTACAATATCTAGCTGCTGCTGAAGGTATTTTCTTTGGCTCACAGGAAAAAAGAAAAAAAAAATAAAATCAAGTGTAGCAGTAGTTCAGTAAAAGTTTTGAACAAGAGAAAAGCCCTAGATAGTTGTCTTCGGTTTCTTCACCAGGGCAAACAGTGCTTCAAGGACAAGTAGGAAAGTAGCTGCTATTTGAGGCAACTTCATTATAAAATCATTTTTAATAAGCAATCTGAACAAAGAGAGGGAGTGCTCTTGCAGAGAAGCCCCCAAGGGATCTTAAGGCTGCCCAGTAAAGTTATTAGGAGGTTACACACAGGGGACCAAACAGCTATTTTATTGGCCTCAGGGGACAGGGTTTAGTTTTCACCTGTTCTCTTTAGGCCTTGGTGCTAACAGCAGATCCTGTTAACCATCAGTTTTCTGCAGGCTCCTATTTGGTGAGGCAAAAGTATCATTTGTTTACTTTAGCCAGCACACGAAACACATGAGGTGAAGTAGACAGTACAATGCACAGTAGATGTACTAAGTAATTATAAATCATATCAAGAAAAAAAAAAATCACAGTTATTTTCACTTTAATGCAATTAAGCAAAATAACTAACAAACTTCAAGAAATGTTTAGCAATGGCTATAAAGTGGACAGTGAAATCAGAGAAAAAGAGAAATCCAGGTCTTGGGTTCAATTAAGCTGCAAACCTTAATATACTTGTAGAACTTTGGTGACCCGCAGTTCAGGGATATTTGGACATATGAGAAGCTGAATAGCTGTCTCCTGCCCCAAATCAGGCTCTTAGTTTCTAAGAAGCGGTGTCCTTTTCTTCGCGACTGCTCAAAGCCAAAGATACGAAGGACGTGATTTAGGAATGGATCTCTGCTCAGGACAGGACTAGGACCGTGCCTCTGCCCGAAGAACAAGGCGCTCCCTTTTTTGGCTGGTCACGCTGCAGCAGCAGTGAAGATACAGCACTCCAAGCTCCAGCCAAAGGCTTAAGGGCTCGTCAGGATAACGGGTATCTATCGAGACACCCGAACATTGGCACTCCGACTTCCGAGGCCTTGTTACATATAGTAGGCAGTATACGGTCAAGTTGATCTCCCTATGGTATCAAATCAAATCAAACCTTCCAACTGCAGTGTAAACTTAAACCAGGAATTGATCACTTAGCCCAAAGGTAAGTCTCACTGAAGTACACAGAGTCAAGATACTTCTCTAGATGAACACCTGCTACAAGATAAGTGTAGGAACAGTCCCGGAGCTTGATATGGGAGTGAGGGAAGGGGTTGGGATAGGTGCTTGCTGTGGGATCTCAGATAGCAAAAGGGATGGGTTTACTTCCACCCTTTGCCAACCAAGCTGCCAGCTCTTCATGCAAATGCTTTTATTTAGTGATAAAAATTAAAAGCACACAGTCCCCACTTAATTTTCCGGCAGGAGCTCATGTCATTAAAATCAGCACCTAGATTTGGAAACATTTCTTATCTGTCAGAAATTAACTGAAAGGATAATTTCAGTGTTAATAAAGAATATTTAATCCAAAATTAAGGAATTCATACAGAGATGCCTACTGACATTTTTAGGAATGTTTAAGAAAAATTACTCTAGAATAACCATTTTGGTAAATCATGAAAAGCAGAGAAGTCCCAAGTCTGAAATAAAGGGTAAATATCTTAGAGTTACAAAGGACTCTTAATCTAGAGAGAGGTTTTGTATAAGTATTTTCTCCTAAATCTGGATATGTCTTGGGTTATGCAAATATAAAATACACTGTGCTGAATGTGATAGCCAAGCACATTCATTTGCATTACAAGCAAACAGGGAAAATAAAGGAGGAATAAAATTAGTCCACAGATCAGTAATAGTGGCTTTCTCACTGTTGTACCCACCACAATACAATCTACAAAGCACAATCACCAGACACTGTTTCTGCCAGTGTCACACGTTACCAAGCAGTGACACAGAATAAAGAAGCAAGCGTCAAAACCTGTGGTAGTTCAGGGAGTAGGTAACAACAAGCGGTAACATGCTGAAATGGGACAGTCCACACCAAACCTGCCCAGGTACCGAGAAGGTATAGCTGCCCTGGCCTAATTCTCCCTCAGGAAGGTAATGCAAAGTATGCTATACATGTAGGTTTGAGATGAAGCTGAACTTCCCAACAGCTTAACCGACCAGATTGCTGTGAATGGAGAACGAGGTGCACGTTTTGAACACCATTTTGCAGCAGCCTTTAATGTCTGACTCTCTTGAGTCGGAGATTTAGGAAAGACTAGTGACAAAGTAGCACAACTAAAAGGTTCTATTACCAATAGGAAATCCCTATCATAAAAGCATGAGAGAACAGACAGAGCTGGGAGGTCTAATCGTTAAGTTTTCCTGAAAAGTGATCTGGTCCAGGTAGAAGAACTGAGGTACTTTGCTATCCATCACTGGGACATCCCAAAGAAACATGCTCTTTCTCTCCAAATTTAGTGATAATTTAGTCTAAGTGCATGAAGTAGGCAGTTGTCAAAAAGTTTTGCCTTGGCTCACAAAGGTCCATCATCCACTGTGTGTTGACAACGATCTGTAGGTGCACTGCCACTGGGAGGTTAAACCCAATGAGCAGCCCCTGGTTCAAAGTAGCACCCTCACGGATCCCTGCCGCTGCGCCGACGAGCATGCGTCACCAGGAGCTCGGGCTCCCGGTGCTTTTCTGCTGCAGAACGACATACCGATGGATGGTAGGGGCTGTTGCATGGCTCTCTGGAGACATGGATGGAAAACTGTGTGAAAGGAAGGATTGATTTCTATCTTAAAAATGCCAGGTAAGCAAATAGTTGAATGTACCTGGACCTCTATGCAGATACGAACTCCAGCTATAGTAATCAAATTCCTTTGAAGCTTCTAACTGTGGTTCGTTGCAATTCAAACAGCAAGAGAAAGAAGGTTCCATTATGTTGTGGTTCCATTACAATATTAGCCTTCTGGGTGCATGTGCAGGAAACCGCCCCTTGCTTTGACAGACAGTCAAGTTAAATTTGTTTAAGAATATAAAAATAAGGTGATTTATCTGTGTGGTAGTTCTGAGTCACAAGTGGTCTGGTAGAGGACCATCAAACTCATTGCATGAAGAATGGCAACATGTAGATTTAAGATGCCAGAAATTAAATGCTACACACTTCAGGGCTGAGTGTAAACCCAAGTCAGTAGGTACTAAATGCCAGGTCCTTTGCAGCCTTCTGTTCCCCATAATTTCAGACCTTTATTATCAGTGATACAATGATGCCTGTCTGAATTTGCAAAAAGGCTGAAGCTGTGCATCAAAGTTACCATTCACCTTGAGTACTTCTCCATGCAGAGTGGGAAACATGAGAGGAAGAGGGCTGTATTACAAATATCCGTGCTAATTAAACGATCAGAAAAGAATCTAAGTGTCAGTCAGTTCTCGAGTCAAAAAAGAACGGAAACTCCAGAAGTCCCACTTTGTATAGAAGATGAGATAGATAGGACTTGGCCTCTACCACCTGACTTAGCTAGACTAAAGGTTATATAAGGTGATGGTTAACCTAACAAATCACCATGTGAGCCCAAGAGAGAATAGTTCTACAAATAGAAAGCATGAAGTTTTACTTCAAAAGCCTGTTTAACCTACTGAGGGAAAAACTGCATTTTGAGGTAGACAAAATTTATTCCCTTAGGGCTGCTTGGAAGAGTATTTCACTCCTTGTTTAAAAATGGCAGGTTTTGTAATGCTCAAACTCTGATAAAGAGAGGATGTGGAGAAGCAGTTAACGAAACAGAATACTTGGATAAAATCAGTTGTATCAGTAAGAATGAAAAATCTCTTGTTTTATTTAGCTAGCTACATTATGAAAGACCTATATTTCTTCAGCTCTATATTGCATGTGTACAACTACTGAACTACTGCTTGATTCAGAAATGACCTAAGCACCTGTCATCAGCACAGTAGTTCAATTTCATCGGACAGACCACTTCTGTCACAGACTAATGCCAAGAAGGGGGTCAAATACACCCAAAATCTCAAACAATAAAACCGGGAAGAACTAAGTAGCGGAGACAGACCACCACCAGTTTCAAAACCCGCACAATTAAAATGGCTATTAGGATGAAGTCTGAAAAGGATTTATCTGATGTTTCAAATGCATAATGTATCAAACTTTCTGGCATTATACTTCACTAAGTAAGTCAAAAGGTCATTAGAAATAAGTGCTAGTTTACAGTCAGTCAACACCCTCATATGCCATACATTGTAAACTTGGAATAAGACGACTTCATCCATCTTTCTAAACAGTAGTGCAGACAATGTATATACACTTCACAAAGCATTTGTGAGAACATTTTTTGAAATTTATTTGCAGAAATCCTACTCTACGTAACTTAATTTAGATATGTTACATATACTGATACAGAGTGATAGGCAAACACAAGATCAACTTGATACACAAAAACTCTCATCATTTATAGTTGTTAACAACTCAGATTTGAGTTGTAATTTTTGCATTTAGGTGTTTATATAATTTTTTTCCATGTCATTCCAAACTGTGAATTGTGATGTCTACTCCTTCTATTCAATAATAAAAAAAAATGCTAGGCAATAAGGAAAAAAAAAAAAAAAGCTTATTGTGCATGATGCCAAAATGCCGAAGATGCAAACTTTACATTAATTCCTCTCTATGAGAATTTGTCATAACAGGAATGAATTCTAAAAGAACTTTAACCAAAACTGAATGAAACCTCATATTTGCTAGCAAACGCAGCCTGCATTTTCATCATGCCAATTACAGCATATTGCTCCTTCTATTTTAATCCTTTCTTAATGGGCAAGCTTATCTTCCCATTATTCAGGGAACTTTTTTGTTCATGCTTCAGCAATTGCATGACAACTGATTAACAAATTGGGGAACTACTCTTTAACAGTTCTCTTAGAATGGCACAAACAGAGTTCTCAACATAAAAGATGCTTGGACCCTAATTTCTGTCTTAACTAGATTAAAGGCTGTATATGGTGAACAGTAGCTAATCATCTAACACAGTTGATGAATACATCTTTTTTTATCATAGGCCTCAAACATAGCATCCACTGAGATAGACATGATGACAACACTTTATCAATCTGGCATGGTTTAAGAGCATATTTCCTATGCTTTCTAGGTCAGTGGTTACTATTTAATCTTCCCTACAAAAAGTATCAAATACTGGAACTGGAGATGTGGCTCTTCTAGCAGGTCAGTACATGGCACTGCTGTATACAAAATACATAGAGTGATTGCAGCTGATTTCCAGGTGGCACGTTACAAACCACCGTGTACAGTCGTTAGCCTCTATACAAGAGAGGCCCAAGACTGAGCTAGCATAAATACCGAATTACTTACCACCTCTAGAGAGGGTGGTCGCTCCAAGCCAGGGTTGAGCTCATGGGCAAGGCTGTGCAAGGAAGCTGTCTGTACAATGCCTGGCCTGCGGATATACAGAGGACTTCAGTGTCCTGTACTGTCAATCTCAATCAGCATGAGCTCAAATATTCACCAAAAATTTAAGGGTCAATTTCTGCCCTCAGATGCCTAGCTGTAGCTCCCATCAAGTTCAATGGAAACCATATATGCATTCAGTCAAAGAGGATCTGACCCTAAGAATGCATTAAGCAGCAAGACCACCTAAGCAGAGGACGACCATGCTCTAAAAGTTTGTGACATTTAACATTTGCTTCAAAACTCATACAAATCAGCTTCTCATTTGAAATTCTTAAATCAAGCAACTGTATTTTGTAACTCTATATAGTGAGAATTCATAATCTCAAGTCAGATATTTCATTACGTTAATATTTTAAAACCAGGAATGAAATAAGAATGAAATTAATCTAAGGCACTTTATGACACCACTTTAATCCTAGAAGCTGTGGTGAACATACTTCAAATGCATAACCCTATTAAAATGCATGTATCTTTGTAAATTTTGTGCAGCCTACCACCTGTTTTGTTAGAAGGCCTTCATGAGACTAACAGCCTCAGCTTTAGCCTACTCCTGTTTCAGATCCTGGGCAAGTACAATTCCTACACTACCAGATTTCCAAACCTCCACGGTACTTGAAGAATCTCAAAATATCTCCTTCAGCTAGAAATCGTAACATTTTCTTGGAATTGTGCTTTTAACTCACTGCAGAGTAGATGAGAGTTGATCCCCAATAATGATGTCTTTGAAGAAGATTCAGAATAAATGTATACATAGGTAAATGCACGCATCCACATCCATTTCCAAGGTTGCCATTTATGAGGACTGTTTGTTTATATGGTTGAGAGCAAAACAACCACCTCCTCATTTTCATCAAGAGCTCCTTAAGCACAAGGACAGAATGATTTATCTTACAGATTAACACATAGGAAGGGAGAGAAGACTTTCAAATAAATAATTTATTTTTGTTGCATATGTACTGCATATATAACAGACGTACAAAAATATAATCACTCTCCTCACCTGTATTTTCTGGATACGTTACTTATCAGCTAGCTGTAAGGTATACATACTAGAATAACGAATTCTGCCTTTCTTCACAACTTACTTTCTTCTGCCCTCTGATTTAACACATATACGAACGCGCACACGTATACACACACATGCATTGTATATTGATTTAGACAACATTTCGGGTGAGGACTGGAACTGCTCTAAAGCAGAAAACCCACCAGAATTTTTAAAATGGAGCCTTCTCAGACCAGACCGACACCTAACAATCTGAGTGCCACAGCACAGCCTAACATGAATTCCATTTGTAAGAGAAGGCCAAATCAAAAGATCTTACTTACATGTGTGAGTCTTCTTCGTTACAGAAATACCTGTAGAGAAGAAATGATACCAATGTTAGTAAAGCGACCACTGAGTAAATTCTTTTGATACGTATTTCATCACCAAACTATTTTATTTCAGACACACAGCGGCCACTATAAAAGAGAAATGAAAATTGCAATGATTTATATGTTAGAGGTGGGAGGATCCCCCTTCTTTGTATGCGGACTTTAGTGGTATATTCTCTCCTTACACCTCATCAATAAATGTTTCAACGTGTATTGCTTAAATTTTGTTGTTGGAATGTGTATCTACATGCTGCTGCTTTAAAACTGAAGCTGATGCAAACAGAAGATACTAACAACGCTATGGAAGCCCCCTTTTATTTTTCATGGTTAAAAATTTTTCCACAGTCATCTTAACTAGTGCACATCAAACTACTCAGACAGAACAGATTCGAGCAGTACAACGATTCATTTGCTATGTTACTAAGTTCAAGTAGTTCCTTGACTGCAAGCTGTAGCTTATGCTCATTAAAACCAAATAAACAGCTCTCTCAATATGATTATTACTTGCCATAATTCTAAGCCAGATGCAAATATCTCCAAGCTGTTAAATATGTACTTTCTGAAGTAATAAAGATGTTTTTATGCTAGACAGGCATGTGGCAGCAATCATCAACGATGGTCCAGTGCCAGTGAAATTTGAGAGGTATTTAAAGAAAGCAACAGAGTGAACAGAATGAGGCGAAATTCATAATACCAAATAAAGATAAAATTAACTCTGTTAAATGTCATCGGAATTCATGCTTGAATACAAACAATATTGTCTCCACTTTAGTAGCTAACTGGTGCTGTACTCAGACCCCTCAGTATTTAAGCTCCACTCTCCTTGGGGGGAATTTTATGAGAAGAGAAAGAGGTTACTGGAAGCAGTACAAGTATTTGAAACATTTCATTTGTGACTAAGGCCTGTAATGAAATTTTGGAATTGAAATTGTTTGGCTTACTATTCATGAAAGACAGAGAGACCTGACTCTCTTTAGCTACCCTCTTATTCTTTTAATGACCTCTTCCAAAAACAAAGTACTGCTGAAAAATACAGGCTTTTATTTCAGGCTTCTTTGTTGCAGAACATCTCAGGGAAGCAATAGGTTGTAATAATTCAGAAAAATATAGATACCTTATTTGCAAATTTAGAGTTAACTTCCAAAGCCAACAGTTTTCAAACTATTCATGTTTTTGGTAGATACATAAATCCACAATGCCAACGCCAAATATGTAGCTATCAGGTTTGACATAAATATCATCAGGATTTTTTTTTTTTAATTGCACTTGTGTTGCTATTGGCCTTTTGGTTTTGAACCACCAAGTTCTACCAGTGTGAGCACTGGAAACTTTCTTTTCCCTGAAAAGAAAAGCTGAGGGGCTCCAGGCTTTGGGAAGAGAAGTTCTGAGCACTTCCATCGAGTAGTTTTGTAAATGTGAAACACTGGTAGGCAATTAACAAAAATCAGAACGCTAGAACTTGATTACTTATGTGTACTGACTTAAAGTGAAAGGTCCCAGCCAAATCTGCACATTTCTCATGCCAGGAATTAGCATTGTAGCCTCAAACTGTAGAGCCAGGGTAAGTAACAAGAACAAAAGGAAAACAAGCATAACAAAAATAAAGCCTTTTAGTTACATAAGTAGATACTACAGGGGGCAAATTCATCCTTTAAATTCATATTCGTAAGAGCCAGCTTTCTTGGATTTTCATTCCAGTCCAATCATCGCTGGCTGGCTCAGAGTAGGTGGACAGGACAGGACAGCTGCGTGTGTCAAGGAAGCGAGTGTTATTACAGCAACGATAGCTGAGGGCAAGAAGAGGGGCAGAGCGAGAAGAAGCAGAGAGATCTAAAGTATCTGTGTCAAAATGCACAAACAATAATCTTGCGCACTCTTTGGTAGGAGTGCAAAAGCCCCTCTCTCTAGGTTTTTCTAAAGGTCTGCCTTACCCTTCGAATTTGAAATTACATCTGTTGTTAGGAGAATTGTTCTTCCACCAAGGAAGAGCATTTTTGCTGCTGTTCGACCGCTCGAGTGACCACTAAACAGCACGTACAGCTCCTGACAGAGTCTTCATCATCACGAACTGTCCTAACATCCCCCTGGCAGAAGTACTCGCCCCACCCTTGCCTATCTGGCCAGTTCCCACAATTTTAAAGATGTTTTATGGAATGCGAAACGAAGAGGAAAAGGTCTTAAATCTGAACACCATTTGCAAAACTTCCTCTCCCAACACGAGTGCTAATAAATGGATACATCGGTGCTCTTTCAGCATTATGGGAGCCATATGTGTACTTTTCTCAGAAAATAATGCTTTCTGTAAAATCACTTTGAACAGAAAGTGCTTATGCTGTCACTTCTGATTACTCACAGCCGCTTCACAATGGGATTTGCCACAGCACAAAACAGACTTAGCTGTATTCGCTGACTGAGGGCCCACTTTCCCCTGATACATAAAACAGTGATGGAAATATTAGTGCTTATATTTTTCTACTTATTTTTTTTTTATATGAGATGAGTGGCGGGTTTTTCCAATCAGATGTTTCCATAATAATTACTGATTACCACCTGGTAAGGCCTTTTAGCTGTTTCATGCAGATATTTTTCGATAACCTTTTAAAACAGCAGCTTAGAGGTAGACTTTTTTTGCATCTTCTTCATAATTACACTGGTGGTTGCAGTGAAACCAAAGTATTTTGCTTTGAACTGTGGTTTTACAGTGACTAACTGCAAGCAGGTGGAACAAGGATAAATGTTGCCAGGGAGTTCAACAGGATTATATTTAAATTAATCAGGAATCTTTTCTTACGTTAAAATGAGTTGTGAATTTTTAAGAAGCCTTCCCTTTCACACCAGTAACTGTAAGTGACTAGAAAAACCGAGCAAAAAATACACCAGCTTATCCAAAGAGTTACTTAGGCTAGATACATTATAACTAGTGCTTTAAATATAAATATTAAGTATGCAACACATCCCTACATCATTATTTTTAATGCAGGAAGCCAAAGACTCTGCTATTCAGAACATTCAAGAAATACAATAATCTCCTAGAAATGAGTGTATCATGAAAAACAAAATCAGTCTGAAAACTACTTAATGTAAAAAAGGGGAGTTACAAGATCTGTCACTTTCTTTGGGCCAGTGCTAACTCCCACTTGCATATATGTTTGAATGCCTTTCCTATGAGCCATATCCTAGAAGTCTTACGCAGACGAGTTCTTTTGAAATCAACAGGATCTCTTGAGAAACTAATTCTGCAAGTCCAACATACATCAGTAATTTTCTTCACAAGATTAGGCATGATTAACTGGGATTGCTCTTGTTTGTAGTTATTTCTGGGACTGGACCATCAGCTTATGGAGATGTGAGTAGACACTATGTAATAAAACCTAAACCTAACACACCACTGAAAGACAAAAAATTATTTATTTTTAACAAGTGGAGCACAAAGAAACTACTAATTCTTTTCAAAATGTTACTTAATGTAAAATCCAATTTTTTAGTGGGCTTCATTTCAAAATGTGATAGACTGGAGTAATATGTGACCACGTGTCACTATTAGCACTACCCTAAACAGCCAGCTTTCCATTCTTATTTAACAAAAAAAAAAAAAAAAAAAAAAAGAGAGGAAGAAACAACCCTAACTTCAGCGTTGCTAATACGGAAAGACTTCCTGACTTAACCAACTAGGCTTCAAAGTACAGCAAAGGAAATGTCATGAAAATACCACAACATATCACTGCCATGGTTATCAGTGAGTGAAAGTTTCAGTATTGCAGTTATCACAGAATTTATCACTTCAGCAGTGCAATTTGACATTCCTGATCAACACCAAATCTTCAACAAATTAACTTCTTAGACTTTTCATTGTTGCTATGCAATGCTCTTGGCAACAACAGTCGACTTCTTTTTTTTTTAAGTGAAAAGAATTCATACACAATTCCCTTTCCCCCTCCCACTAACAATATGTAATTTGCCATGATGGGTGGTATTTACAAAAATAGCTTTCTGGATGCAATGAACTTTGAAAAGAGTATCTACCAACAGAGACAGGATATTCTTTTGCAAGCAGTTAGCCTGACTGACCTTCACTAGCCAACTTCAAATAGAGATAACAATATCTTCAAGTACAAAAAGAGACTCAGATATTTTATACATCATAAGCTATTTCTCACAGTTGCCCATCCAAATAAAGAAACATAATGAAACACTGCTTACTCTGTGAACCCAGATCCCTGCTGCTGTTGTACAGTTGTCAACTTCCCATATTTCAAGGGGAAAACATACTTTGATGTACAGAAAGATAAGTAAAAAGTCCCCGGTCTGGCAGAATATATTACTCTGCAAAATATCAAAGGAGGATATTCTTGAGTGCAATTTTCTTAAACCTTCAAGAAAACTCTTCCTCAGAAGTTTGTATAGATAAACACACGCATCCCTGGCAAAGGTCATAACCAGTCTCCAGGACTTCTGTTTAGCACTGTTGTGTTTTCTTTGCTTTTTGTGCCAAAATCAGGTGATTAGCACTGGTCTGATGACAGTATATCTATGTAGATGGTATATGTACATGATGCTTTGCTCATGTGGCTGTGTGTATCAATATATGTGTGGGGGTTTTTTTGTTTGTTTGTTTGTTTGTTTTTTTTACTTTCTTTTACCCTCCACTCAAGCCAGCATTATGGCCCTAGCATGTTTCAGAACTTAGTCATTTTATGATGGATTGGAAGTCTTGGGGAAAAAAAGTTAAGATTTTGAACTCTAAGCCTCCTGCCTGACGTATTGTGTAAAATCAGAAAGAAAATGTATTACAAGCTTGGATCCCACTGTGTTTCATCCTGTTGCTCCACTTCTTTTTTTACTCTGTCACTACACAAACCTAGCAATTAAGGTGGAAGATTATATGTAATGCTCGGGCACTTGCAGAGAACCTATCAAAGCAGAATAATAGATTTAGGTGTATTTAGAAAGGAGTTCATTCTTTTAGAAACCTTAATAATGGTTTACATTAAAGTCTGTACGGTTCTCTGGCTTGATTGAATTTCGAGGTCTTTGTAGGCCATTGTTTACAGTGACCAAGGTAAAAATAACATACAAGTACTGTAAATAGAACTTAAGGGAATTTAATCAAACAAAATGATGTTGCAAAACAGCATCTTTTTCTTGGACAGAAGAGATGCTAACAATGATCAGCACACATTACTGAAAGTGCTCCAAGTAATTTTAGTATTTTGTTTCAAAAATTGTTAATGGTCACCAATGCTTATAGTTCACTCAAAAGAGAAATAAATTATGTGCTAGGGTAGCAAGGATCAAGATCAACATCCACTAGGTGTGTAAGAACATGGAAACTTCAAATAATTATGAAAAAAATAGCAAAAAAGGAAAAAAAAAAAGCTTTTTTTTCCTAAATAACTTCAAATATGATGACTGTAATTTTTCAATAAATATTCCAGTTTTTCCCAGACTCGTTCACAGCTTTTACTTAAAAGGAAAGAGCTCACCATGTGAAACAAGATTTTTTCAGCAGGTCTAGATCATTCTTTTGTTCTAAAGTCCATAGGTATATACCAAAGTCCCAGGAATCAAGATTGACCTAAATATGACAGTACTGAAAAAAACCAACCGTGCTCTTCTAAGATTCACAGCTGTTTCTTATACATAAATTTTATCAGAGCATTATTCAGAGTTTTATTTTTGAGGTGTTGCTTTAGACTTCTTCCTGTAATCATATGGTTATATCATAATTAGCTACAGAAAATATTCCACAACACAACTGTTTTATTTTCTACTCAAATACAGATGCAGGATATTTGAGACAAACAGATTAAAGCCAAGGATTTTTAAAAAATGTTTTGACGGTATTTTACTGAGATAGTTGACCATTTTAGCCCTTGCAAATCAAACTGGCTTCCTGATTCTGAGAGTGACTTGCTGCATCATCTAGGCATTTCATGACTTCATTTTTCAGTAGCAGACAGCCTCCCCTGCCCAATACCCCTTAAAATGATAGTAGCACCTGTGAGAACTCTAATTCTTTCAAAGTTACAGAGTATTCACAAGAGAGAAAACACCACTATTGTGAGCTATTTGTCATCTGTACAATTCTCAGTACAAAGAATTTCCCGTCCTTTCTAGATTTTTCCCAAATCAAAAACTCTTAACAGACCCCAAACTGATTTCAAACCTCTGATGCCAAAACTGCTCCAAAGGAAACAAGAATTTAAGAAACAAATTCAAGATCCAAGTGTCCATGTTTAAGGCTGAGATAATGATACTCTTGTTATTACAGATGCACTTACTGTTAGCTCAAAATTAAAATACTAACTTCTCATCTGTGATTAATATTGAACAAAGCATACCCCCCAATATCATTCTAGACAACTGACCACATGCAACTCCTTGTTTCAAATCTTCTTACAAACAACCTGTTCCTAGCTGTATGGAAACCTTAGATTAATATTTGATGCTTGACTGAAGAGTCATCTTTTTATCTGTGGATCTCACACACACAAATAGTTACTAGGTGCTGGCATCATATGTGACTGACAGCACAGAGTGCTGTCATTTTTTTTTCTCTGATGTGAGATTAAATATTGAACAAATTTGGGAAAATTACAAACAAAACTCTTAATTGCGAAGATCTTTAACCACTTCTTCATTCTTGTACAACCTCACTGAAGGTCCCTCTGAGCTTTAACATTTCTTTAGTCCTCACAAATAAACGGTGTCTTAGATTAGGAGAAATGAAATGCAGAATCTTCGTTAAATAGCCATTATGTTCTTGTGTAACAAATGTCACCACAGAACATATGGCCAGAGATCAGGCTAAATATCTGCCCCACATTTGTACTGTATTTCACACATTAGAAGTCAAAGACAGTTCAGAACTGTATGTAAGAATGTATTTCCAGCAGGACTCTTTATAGAAAAACCATGGATTTGCTTTGTTTTAATGACTCAGCTACACAATCGACCGAGCAAATCACAAAGTCAGGATTTCAAAATAGTCTTGCAAAGCAACACAGTTACATTGACAGAATCCAGCCGCACATACAAAGTTGCGTAAATCCAAGTAAGCCCCTACAGTTCTTGAAACAGACTACAAAGTGTAAGGAAAACCACCATTTCTAAAAACCATCACAGGCTCTTTTAGTATTGTATATTTACTTAAACTGTGAGCCTTACTGTAAGTCACTATTTTAGATCGTTTTAACAGTGATAAGAAAACAGTGCCATGAGTATGGCAGACACCACCACTGTAAGCACTATACTTTCTCCTCCCCGTGACATTCAAAGAAAGTCTCCTCCAGCTAACGGCCCTGTCCTATCAGCACACTAATGGGAGCAATTCCTTTAACTTGCACTAGAGGTGGACAAGAAGCTCCCTAAAGTGCGAGGTTTCCTGAGGGAATCGATCCTCACAGCTGGCCTTCCCTACCATTTGTTTCACTGACTACAGCTCTACTTTCTTCCTACTCAGTGTGATCTTGGCCAAAGAAAATATCCCAGCAGATGTGAACCATTAAACGAGCAGCACCGTTTTTGCAAACTCCCTGTTTGTTGATATTAGGAAGAGTCAAACAGCACCATTTGTAAAAGCAGCAAGTCTGGCACGCGCATGCCCACATGTGTATGTGTGCTGGACACCCCATAGTCTATACTATTGTACAGGTAGTAGTATGGCTTTCGTCCTCCATTTTGAAGCATAAAATTACATTTTACTTGGCTGCTCTCCCAGACCTAACCATATCAGGCACCTCATCCCAAGAATACTTTTGAAGTAGTTTCAAAGCAATGTTTTACTTAAACATTGCACTCTCCATTCTTCTACAAGCCTTTCAGACTGCCTTTTTCAACACTGCTGACAACTTCACATTTAAAAGCATGAGCCAGGCCTCAAAGGGTCCATGGTATTTTCATAAAATCCAGAAAATTATCAAACTACGAGTAAAAATTAAGGGTAGGAGCTATCTTCCTGCACGTTAACTCAGGCCAACTGTTTTCAGTCATTTCTCCAGGTGCATGGAAATCTAACTGTCCTTAAAGCAAAACTGAAATTCTCAGAGGGGCCCAGGAGCTGAGATATTGGCTGAGATGGCAACCACAAGGCTGCAGTGGTCCTGATTACACCAATTCTCACCTAGAGGCAGTCCTTCAAGATGGGAGATAAAAGAAGCCTTGATGTCCCAATTCTGTGCCTTCAGGTAGCTAAAACTACAACGTGAACATTTTCATACAGGCTGCCAAAGCTCTTTCACATATGTAAACCAAAACAAAATGAAACAAAACCAAACAACTAAAATGTGTAGCTGTAGTCCTTATTACATTTTGTGCAACAGGAATTCATTATTTAAGAATATTGCAAAGTTAAATACATTGGATTATGATTTAAAATGATCTGATGGATATTCTTATGTCAGAGAAGGGAAAATAATGGGTTTCTATTTAGAACACATTTTAAGATGTAATTGTAGATTATTTTTCTTCTTATTTTACCCTTTAATATCTTTCAATAAAGTCTGTTGTATTTAAGAATATATCCATTTATCTTCTATGTTCTCAGTGATGCTACAGCAACCAAGGAAATCCCCTCAGTATTTCTATGACCAGAAAAAAAACCCAACCCTGTTCATGAATTTTCCACAAGTAGAATATGACCATAAAAGTCTAGAAGTTGTATACATTCATAAAATACAACAAACCAACCCCCCCCAAAAGAAACACATTTCCTTAATTCACGAGTTACTGATCCACTCAGTTTGCTGAAACCACATCCAGTGAATGTTGATGCTGCAGTAGGCTACCTGCTTTTACATATAGTGTTTGCATCTACAAAATTAATCCATTTAAGATTTAGGCCTCCAGGATTCAGTAACACTATAAAGATTTACCAGTCACAGAACCCAGTCTTGTTGAGCATTAAGCCGTTCACAGCATATTGTACCACACACTGTTTGGTATGACAGAATCTATTTGAAATAGCATTAATATGCCACATAAGATACTCTAATTTTTACAGAATGCAAGTACATTCTGGAAAACAGTCTCCTGCTCTAGCTACACACTTCTCACCCAGCTGCCCTTCCTGTACCTTATGTTCTAGTCTAATTAAAACTAATAAAATCATCACTCACAGATGTCTGTACACACTCTGGAATTACCTTTGTCCAGTTCTGTCTCATACGATTATGTAGCATTTCTTTTGCAGAAGTATCAGCAGTTGCAATGTCAATTCTTTCCATCATCCAGATTTTCCACTTAGTGTAACTATTTGCATTAAAACTCATTTAATATTACATCACTTGAGATGGGAATGACTTGTCAGCATCAGGTAGGCTCTGTGTATCAGTCTGACACCAAAGCCCAAGGGTTCTTCAGGTGAAAGGAAATAAATGACCGAGCATCGTGTTCTGAAGTATACTTTCACAGGAGTACATGGTTTTAAATGATTGCATGGATGTACCCCTTCCTTCAAAATTAAAACAAAATCTAAAAATAAATTAAAAGGACAGAACTGTTTTGGACTTCAGGAACTTCAAATCTACATCTGTGCATCTATCCTCTTTTTTTAAAGAGCTTAAATCAAAGCTGTCATCCAAAATACTTGATTAATAGGTATGCTGCAACATGTCCTGCTGGTTAGTTGCATGCAGGTATTCTCCCTCCTTTTGGTCTTAGTCAAATATGCTGTGAGAGAGAGAGAGAGAGAGAGAGAGAGAGAGAGAGGGATCATCGAGACTGCTGTCATTTCAAAAACTCATTACCGATTCAAATGTCAGTCTTAACTGCCTGGTTCTCAGCAATAACCATGAAGAGTGTTCACAGATGAATTCTTTCAAATAAGCAAAATTTACCTAATTAAAAAAAGTATACATATTCAATTCTTCTAACACCTTTCTATGAGACATTAAGTTTGTACGCTCATCAGTAAAAGAGATAACCACCTGCAATTTATTCATGTATTCAAAGCAGAGTAATTCTTTTGCATGGCTGAATAAAAGTGCTACTTGTTTATGCCCCCTAAAGCCAGTGGTGGTTGTATATTGCAGGCAATTTCTGGCAAATGGAAGTCCTCACGGAGACCCAGTGTTAGAGCATTAAGTAAGCTCTTAATCTATATCAAAATTTCAGCTTCATAGAGTTTTAACTGCTGGGTAAAATGATGACAGTGAATAGACAAAGATTATTAGTAGTATTGCAAAGATGCCAATGCTAACGAGAAGAGCACCTTGCTACTAAGTTTTGCCTGTACCACATTCCAATGCCTTTAAGCAGTTCCTACTGTCCCACTACAAATACTGCTTGGTCAACTCTGTGACGATGGACACTTCTAATAAAAAAAAGATGCATCCATGGACTATTCAAATGTACAACTCTGATGGCAGTGGAAAGAGTTGGTCAGGTTATAAAATTGGGATGAAAAAGGATATAGGAAAGTTACAAAGTAATTGGAACTTGCTGCGTATTCTATCTCAAGGATGGCATTTTGACTAGCACAGTCCTCCCTGATAGAATACAGATATGGCTTCACTGCTGAGCTGGAAGAAATGGCGTGGGGGAAGGACACTATCAAGTGATTTATCAACCCCATTTGCTCTGACATACAAGTCGCTCTGGGAGATCTCCGATCCAAATATAGTCACAACAAAGTCCAGGTTAACTTTTGAGAACAAGCAGGAATATCATACAAGGTGATATGCTTGCAAGCTACAAGCACTTTTTTTTTTTTTTTTTTTTGGTCAATTCCTGCCCTAACTTACAATTGACCTGTGCAATTGCACTTTATCGAGTAACTTCTGTGACTGACTGTAGGTAGAGTTGCAACGTTTACAAAGGTGAGAGGAAGTTTGTCAAAAAAATATAATTGCGTTCAGGCAAAGCCCCAAATGCTCAGATTTATTCCACGTCAAAAAGCAGGCAACTCTACCATGGGTGCTATTTTTTGTGTGTTTTCCTTGGTGTTACTGGGTTGGCTTTTTTGCAGTACTTTGCATCATCAAGTTAGTGCTTATACATTCTAAAAACCCAAACACTATCTGCAGTTTACAAAGAAACAGAAACTAAGTAGTAATGTAACTACAAGTCATGTATTTATAAACTGGGTTGCCTGGCTCATAGCAGCAATCTTAATTCAAAAACTCTCCAAGCAAGGATTTTGTCACTGCATCTTTCACAATCAGTTCATGACTTCATCAAGATGACTGAGATATCACAAGATAAGCAGTATAACATGTCTGAGGACCAGAATTTTAATGCTGCATCTCCCTCTGTAACCCACATCATTTAGAAATGAAATTTGCGCTTCCATTCTAAAAGTAGTTTCATGTAATAATGTTCTAAGGTCACATTATTGTATCTATATGTGCTAAGATCTCACCAGGAATAAACAGAAAACAAATGTTTCTTAAAGGTTTTTCAAATCATCCTATAGTATTGAATAGATAATACCATAGGGACTACAGAGAATTCAATGGGGTTTTGTAGATTTCTACAGGATTTAAAATGACAGCTGTCTCATAAGGTAGTTATTTCTCTGCCATGCAAGCCCCTTCAAAATCATGAAGGATGTTTATTAGGCTGACTGAATTCCTTGGTTCACCCCAGTGATTTTCATCTACTTAACACGTTGGATGAGTTTGGCCCGTCGTACATCAAATGAAGCCAGCTTTGGATATCAGGTTCTTAACTATGACTGGAGGATTATTTTAAGTTTAATTGAAAGGTCACCAATATTTTTAATAAGGACTGTATTTTCTTTGCTCAGTTGTTCTGCAAAGTATTTATAAGGTAATACTTTTGATCCAGAAAAATTGATTCCTTACACATTACTTCATCTATCCCAACTGAATAATTTAGCTGCAATATGCTTGTACATTTGCCTTTCAGTATTCTTCTGAGACTGACTGTTGCAAAAAATTACACTTTTTTCAAGCAGTCTCCTATCATGGTAACTTTTTCTTTTTTTTTTTTTAATTTCAAAATATACTGAGGTTGAATCTCAACTTTTCATTGCTTTGCTCTCCTGAGGAAAAGAAATAAGATTCTATTATGTCGTCTTCATCAGGTTCGATGAATGAGGGGAAAATAGGGAGAGGGAAGGATTTGTGCTAGAGGTTCATGCAAAATTTGAGACTTGAATATAGCACAAGTAGCACTTCAACACTTCAGACTCCTTCAGTGCCGAGACCCCTGGAGAGTTGAGTTTAAATCACTAAACTTATTTCAGGAAAGGGGAGAACACTCTGGAGAAAAGTCTGTCGACTCCAGCAAAATTAATAAACTGGTTGCTCCTGATGTGAACTACATTTCTTGACAAGAGTTTGACAAATTTCTAATTCCCTCTTAGCTAGCTTGTGAATACTGCACTTGTTGCTCCTCTTTAACAGTTATTTAATACGACAGCACAATAGAATTGATAAAAATTGCTAAGTTTCACTCACCTTGCACTTTCAGTGCCAGTTATAAGTGATAAAGGAAAACTATGACCTTCCTCAATGTCTATCAAAAAGGGCAGCCTACTCTTTCCTCATTTAAAATGCTCATGTACAGAAAAAAATATTTAATCCCCATTAGGTAATTTTTGTTTAAAGAAATCAGAATTAATAATAAATTGAAACAGATCTCAAATAACATTATGCATTTTTTACTAGACAGGGGCCAGTTGTCATCTCACATGTGCTACAAATGTAAAGAGAATTGGTGAAATTTATTTTTCATCTAACTGCATTCATCTAGCATAATTATACTCCGAATTTGGTTGGACATTCACTTTTCAGTTTTTCTTTTCTCCTTCTTATTAAAGACCACTGCCGTTTTCATTGCTTCCATGTGTTCAAGATGCTAGCTCTTTTGCAGTGCTCCCTGCACTGCTGTGATGGTTGGTGATGCAGAGTATAGTCAAAACCTCAGCAGATCCCTGTACTCAGGGACTAGTGGAAAAGCTTAACTCTTTTACAGAGATGATTATGTTCCAGAATTGAAATGCAGCTCATAATATATTTATATGTTTTAAAAAATAGAATAAGGTGTTAATATTCCTTGACCTAAAGTGTATTTTAGAATTTCTAGATAAAAATGCTTATGAGATAGCTGAATTACACTAAACGAAGCCATAAACCAAGTCAGAATGGAGTCCATTTACTTTTTATATCATATACTAAAAAGTGGTATTAACCATCTCAGGAAGATAAGTCAAAAAGGATGTGATGAATCAATGCCCCAAAAGTGACATAGTTTGCAGCACAAAGGCCCTTTTTATTATTGTAAGATAAGGTTTTGTTTGCTTTAACTATTCAATTACAGAGCACAGACACCACCCCAATGTATTTTTCACTTACATTAGGACACTGGCATGCCTGTAATTGTATGGCAAGGTTAATATGTTTCCCATGATCCTGGACCTTGGAGCACCTTTCCATTAAGTAGGAAAGATCTTCCACTAGGAGATCAAAAAAGCTTCCCTTAAAAGCTCTACTCAAGAGTAGGAAAATACCTGTTGTGGATAAAGGGGAGGAAAGATCATGTTAAGAAGTCTCCTAAAATACTGTGTGGATATGTGTACTGTACACAAACCCAATGGATCACGCCACAATTGTAATCACCTGAAAAGCACAGCTGGGACTCTGCACTTGTTCTCCAGTCTTCTGGCAGCTCTGTTAACAGACAAATGTGTGTTCCTGTTTACAGCGTATGACAATAAATCTGCGTGTTGCATCCGCCATTCCAAAACCTCCTACTGCAACGCACATGGACTTCACTCATAGATTTGTGGAATGCAATTTGCAAAGCAGGCTACTGCCTATTAACTCTCGAATCATCCTGGCTGGGTTAGTCGTGTCCATTCGTTCTTTCAGATCTGAAAGGTTTCTTGTTTATTAAACATTAAACTTGAAATGCAGCAGAGTACTTCAAACAAGTATTTACCACTTTCAATATGTATATGAACTTGGCACAGAAAAAAGAAAGTTAATTTTAGATATAAGCCCCAAGCAAAAATCCTGCTTCCAACATACGTTTCAGACTGACTTTAGCCTTTTTTTTCCCCTCTGTGCACTTAACTCATGGAAGTTATCAGTGTCATGTATCTCTTCTTGTACATAAGCCTGTGGGAAGAGACCCGTTTCTATTACTTCAGTGAGCTGATATGATTGGTACAACATGGTTGAACCTGCCAGGCTGAAGTTATGTGGTTAAGATTTCAACAGTATGCACTAAGACTTGAGGGACCCATACTCACATTCTGGTTTTGCCATCAATTCCTCCAATGACTGTGCAGAATTCACATAATTTCTATGTATTACAATCTCCTACCAACAAAATAGGTAAATTCAGCCTGTTTCTTCCTGTTTGCCTAGTCAGTTCATATGATAACCTTTTTAAGATGGGTCCTGATTCTTGGTAGAAGTTTGGATCAACTTTATTCAGTGCTTCTTAAATATTAAAAATATTCTCTAGGTCAAAATCACTAAGGATCATCACAATGAAAAGATTTTATTTTTGGAAACAAAGAAACCTGGTTAAAACAAATGATTTTTCAGTCTATTCTGTACTTTATATCACCCTCCACAACACCTACCAGAAACTGTAACTATCTATAACCACATTTAGCCAGCAAAATTCTTTCCTTAAACTTTCTGCTCCCTGAAGACAATGGTCCCCTCAGGAATACAGCAAGAGCTTTTACAAATGCTTGGAAGCAATATGAAGCTGTGTAGCTGTTAAAAAAAAAAGGCCATGAAAATATCCAAATAATCCCACATTAGTTATTCTCAGGGCTCCAGGGAAATTAAACAAGGGTGGGAAAAAGGCATAACCTGACTCCTTTACATACACAGCTCAAATTTACAGCATTAGGAATTGAAGCTCAAGACAAGAAAATTGAGCACTGGTCTGTAAATTCATTCTAATGACATCACTGCCAGGATTATCCTTTCAGGGATGGCTTGTGTAGGGGGTTGGGAGGAGAAGGCAAGGGATTGAGGAAGGGAGATTTGATTATGTTTAAGCTATTTCAATTTGAGGATGCTCTTAACTGACAAAATAGAAAGCATCTTATCTGAGAAGGGATTTCACTCAGCTGCTTTAAAAATCCTCCATACATACTGAAACTCAGCACATTCCCTGGAGGATCAATTGCCTTGACAAACTCTAGACATCCTCTATACCATCTTTAAAAAAAAAAAAAAAAAAAAAAAGTATTTCCATAGAAGAACTTTCTCCAGGCAAAAGCATGACATGCAAGGGTTTGTCCTGGGGCAATTGAAAAAGAACTTCTTATAAGTAAATTTAGTGCTCGCAAAAGTTGCTGCATTGACAACCTCGCTACCAAAGGGTTGTCGTTAATCCAACGAGCTGCAGCAGGGCAAATGTCTCTTCTGCCACTGCTCTTTATCTCAAAGTAGGATGAACTAGATCTAAAGGGGGGGTGAGAGGGAGCTTAGCTCTTCAGGCTCATTCATCAGGAAAACTTACTTTTAACTCACAAGCTGTCTCACTGATTTAGAGAAAACTCTCATCCAAATATTTGAGGTGCTTAAATGACTTCCTACTTTTTAAGCAATGAAGTATTGGTCTCTCCTGAAAGGGCCAAGACAACTGCCAACTGTAGTCAACAAAAGCTCTGAATGGAGCTATTTGGTACATAGGTGAAATGCCAGGAAGAAAATGACATCTGCTTCAGAAGATTTCTCAGATTGCCTGCACTAAAACACTGAGTTTATCTAAGATATTGCCTAACAGTAGTCAATTTCAAGAAAGCTGTTCCTCTTGAAAATTATACAGAATAATATTTGTGAACTTTTTGTATAAGATTATACTTTTTGCATTAAATATATCACTGTATTTGCACACCACATTTCTATAGAATTATCCCTAGACAGCAGTGATACCCACAGAATTATTCCTAAAATGACAAAATATAGAAAGAATGTCATTTAAGGAAAAAAGCTTTTGGTTTTAAAAATCTGAAGTTACAGATGATCATCCTTACAGGTGGACTTACGATCCTTTGCAAAATACAGAAAATGTAGCCACTAAAACACAAAAGTCAGATTGGCTGAAACGTGATCCTTAGCTGGAACTCAAGGGAAGGACTGCCAAACCACAGCCAGATCCTCGCAGCCAGAAGATCCCCTGGCAGCTCTTGGCTGGGTCATCAGCTGGGGTAGCTGAGCACTGCCGATTCCCAGACTGGATCTGATCTCCACAGCGTGGAAATCAGCCATGCTCATCCACATCAACTAACCTAGTGCTGCTACAGCACTGCCTTGGCACATAAAGAAAGGAATCGCAACTTACTTTAATTTCAGGCATCTAATTAAGGTGCCTAGAGTTCCTCTAACCTTACATTTAGGGAATACGGTTCCAGGCAGATAGTAAGTGTGAATGCTCCCTCTGTACATCAACTAATTGATAATAGTTGAAGATGCACTTTCCGTTCTACACTTGTTTCTGAGAAAATTTAAGTTGCCACTGCTGTGCATACTTATTACAACCAGTCTAGCATTCTTCCCTCTTTTAAACTAACTTGTCTGCTATCAGATTTGGCACCAACTAATGAAATAGGTGGGTTTTTTTTTCGACTGCTTTCAAATAGGACTTTATAGCTGAGGCGTTCCAAGGTTCTGTGGGGCCACCACACATTCCACATGCAAACGAAACTCCCCTTAACTTCAACATGACCAGTATAGGATATAATACTGTACCTTGACCTGCTGGGCAAGAACTATGTAATTTGGCACGTGTCTTAAGCCAGACAGCATGGTTTATCGTGCTCCCTTTTGAGATAATACAGCCTGCCTGTAACAAACACTTCTGGGTAAATGTCTCTACTAGTAAATACATGTAAAAAGCTGAACAAAAAACTGTAGGATGAGCTCCACTAAAAAGAAGTGAGTTACATGTGCGCATTAGAGTTATATCAAGGTTACTGTATGCATTAAAAAATGATGGCATGTCTCCAAGCAGCTCTTGTATTCTACAGTCTTAAACATGAGAGTTTATTACGTTAGAAATGACTTTTTAAGAGACATGACTATGGCTCTATCTCACCACAACACAGAAAACTGGACAGAGTTAGTTTAGCATTCTCTTGTGATCCAAATATTTATGCTAACCCAACTATCCCCAGGAAGATGTGCACCCAGTGTTCCATCAATCCCTAAACAGCTAACATATTTTTGTTTTCTTAATTCTCTGAACCACGTACATTAAAGAATGAAAAACCTAGGAGAACTACCGCCTAAGACACTTCACATAAAAATAACACGTTACTTTGTAACGTCAGTGGCACTGCATAAATGCAACCAACAGTAGTACTTGAATCAAAAGATAAGAAATATACACAGAAGAGACAACTAAAGGAAGAAAAAAAAAGTAATTTTGGGGAATTTTGAAAGTAAGAATCCGCTAACAACTAATTGAAAACACTGGATAAATTCTCCAAGCAGCTCCAGTGATGTTTCCACGAAGGAATTCAATGCTTCAGTGCCTACTATCATTTGTGCGCACAGAAAATAGATATTTGCATATACAGTTAAATGTGTATGTGTGAATAGCTGGATATGTATTTTCCCATACAGATGGGCAATTTTGTCAATACATCTAAGGCAAGGATTTTGAATGTGTCCTTGAGCCAGGCATTCAATCTCTGTTCCCCATCTGCGTTACAGGGATAATATTGCCTCCCAGGGATTCTGTGAGTGAGGATAAATAGGATTAAGTTTGAAAGGTGCTAATATATCCCAGAAAGCTCATATAAATATATCCTGATAAGTTTCTAACTAATATCGTCACAGCACAACATTCAGTTATCTGACAGATACTCAACAATAGTATTGGCCAGTAATTGGTAATCAGCAATTGCTATCCACTGGTGGTTGTTGTTTCATTTTTCTCTCAATCTCCTGGCAAATATGATGAAAAATGATGATATGGCAAAGCAGAGTTCAGAAAAAACCTTCAAAAACCAACAAGACTTAAATTTACCTTTTACTAACCTGAATTGCCATGCTCACCAGGGGTCAGACAAGGAATTCATTAACATGTGGAAAGAGCCTCTTTTGGATGCACTGAAAATGAGCAGTATTCATTACTAAAAATCATACACGAGTTGTATAAATATTTACCGAGCTGAAAGAACATGTTGGCCAATGTTTTCCACAAATCGGTGGAAGGGAGTCTCTAATTAATGAAACCAAAGCGGTAGGGTTTTACTAGGCACTTAAGACCAGTTCTGGAAGCTAAATGCAAATGCCATAGTTCAAACACTAGAGTCTATTAAGTCCTAGTGCACTCTTGCTCTCAGCTGACTGCCTGCAAACTGTGAAGAGGATTAAGGTGGATGGGATCACTGCCAACCTGAAGCTGTTAAATGACTGCATTACAAAAAAAGCTCCATAACTCACTGTTGAATATTTTTCCTACAAAATTCTCAGCCACTGGAAAGATAAATAGTGAGAGGGAAAGGTTACTTTTTTGGGGGGGGTGGGAAGTTAAAGTGCATTTACTGCACTGAGAACAGCAGGATCATAACCACCTGACCCACTGAATACAAATAATAACTGGGAAAAAAAGCACAATAATTAATGACTAACTGTATGTGCATTCCATTAAGTACAAACAGCTGTCAAACATCTTAATTTAAAGAACTGCTGGATAGGGAATTATAGCACTGTAAAAAGCTTCTTCCTTCTGCTGCTCCACAGAACCGGAACATATCAAGGCTTTAAATTTTTAAACATGGCTTTCATGTTCTTTGGTGCACAAAAAAAATCTCTGACAAATCAGCTTGTTAAGACATTCATCTAGCAGCTTCCTCCCTTTCTTTCTGTTTGGAATGCTTCTGTACACTGAACAGAGATCATTCTGCTTATCAAGGTTTTTAATAATTTTCAAAAATTATTTAAACAATATGGTAACTTAACCTCATTCAGGGGGATATTATGCCTCATTATATCCAGAGTATAAGCATTGCTAAAATGTCACATCTTCTGTTAAACTGGGCAGACCTCAACATTTGCCCAACTTTTTCTTACAGGTAACAATGTTATCATAACTAAGGTCTGGAATACTTGAAAGCCACAAAGACAGGCCACTTCTCATACCCAGGGTGTAGCCAGAGCAAATTTAGAGAAGGAGAGCAGCTCTACAGTTATGATAACAAGTTATTATCAAAGGAATAAAAAAAATTTGTGCATGCCAAAACCTTCTCAAAATGTCAGTCCACTGCTATCTGCTCACCGTATACATTTTCAAGATGAACAAGATCCTAGCACTACTACCTCCTCTATTAAGAAAAGTTACTTTATTTGCCTCACCATATTTGAACATGTGGGGGTTTTTATTGCCTCCTCTTGCCAGTAAAGAATGACTAATAACTGTAATTTGTAATTTCCCAGCTTTTGTGGTTTCTGCTTTAAGCAGCGTTCCTTATCTTTTGTGAGTTTCAATTTGGGGAAACTTGTCTTTTATACAATATTTTTTTCCTATTTTGTGTCAGGTTATCACCTTCTGGGTCCTAACTATAGTGCAGGTGACACGTACACTGACAAACCCAGTGATTGAGATTTTTTTTTTGTTTTGATAAGGCTGCAAACAGTGCTGGTATCAGAAACATTATCTGCCTGTGTTGGTCAAGCAAAGCATGCTGGAATCAAACAATCTTTCAAATTCTGAGACTGAACCATGAAAGGTACCAACAACAGGAAACACCACTTCCCCCCAAGAAAGGCTTTTCTTTTCAAAAGCACACTCTGCAGTGTCCCTGCCAAAAGGAACACTTGGTATTCATTGTCGGTCCTGGCATACATTAAATCCTTCCTTTTAGATGCACAACAAGCAGCTGACTTAGGCCTTTGAAAACTTTGATCCTCATCTCCCTTCCAAGCTGTAACTTCGCTCCTCGGCTGCACAACCCCTGGAAAATAGGCAGTGACAGTACAGGTCACACGGAAACTCTGGGCGTAGCCTGCCCTAACTTCATGTCCCCTGCACAGATTACTGAAGATAAGACACAGGGAAGGTCCTGTTTTCCTGCAAAATGCTCATCTTTCTTTTGTACTACGTCTTAGAAGATGACCGACTATGTATGTGTTCCCTCCCAATACTCCTCAAGCATCATAAAGCTCCACTACATGCCACTTATTTAACAACTAGAAAGCAAGAAAAACATTTGAGTTATACCCCCATAGTAATAAAGAAATTAAAAGTACATATTTTAAGGAATATAGGCCAATCACCATTCCATTTTCACAACTCCTTCAAGTCCAGAACACAGGGGTTTAAAAGTTTCAATTGAAAAAAACCACAAATGAACACAGAAAACCCCACAAACCAAACCAAAACCGCAAAACCAGAAAACTAAACCAAACTCCCAAACTTTGTAAAATGGTTTAATTAATTTTCTTCATAAGCATCTTCTCAAAGAACAGCAAAAGGCTAATTTCGTATTGAGTCGGAGGCTGGCAAGACATCAGCAGACACACAGGATATCAGGGCTCAGAACACGGTGCAGAAAGGCAGAATCAGCTTGCAGAGCTGCCTCGGCAGACAGTTCAAGTGGGTCTCCTGCACCCAAATTTTCAAGTTAGCCCCTCAATCACCCAGACTACCAAACGCTCTTGGTCAAGTCCTGATTCAGTTATCTCACTTGCCAAACCCAGAAATTCGGTCACAGGTGACTGGCTGGAAGGTAGCCTTCCACCCTCACTGCTTCTCCAGGCATTGTGGATGTAATCCACGTGGCAAACAAACGCACGTCAGCCTTGGCTAACAAAGGCAGCGTATGCATACTCTAGACCTAACCTTTAATTCTGTCAGATTTGCATGATAACACGTAGCTGTATTTGAGACCAAGAGGGCCTCTATTCACAACCTTGTGAGAAAATAAAACCTAGGGTTCTGGTTAACAGAGAATAAAAAGAAGAAAGTCTTAAAATTATGGGAATATCCACTGTTTCCCTGTTTGTGCTAAAAAAAATGCAGAATTTAAGTAGTGCTTTTGTTTCCCTTTTTCCTTTTTCTTGCTCTTTTGCTGTAGGTGTTTTTCATAAGTAGGAAAAATGGAAATGGCAATCACTTATTTTGGAAACAAGGAAAGAATCCAGTAAAGCAAGGCAAGGGCATCCTAGTCCCAAGAAACACAAGCTGTGAGCTCTGCACACACAGCTGTTTCATCTCAAAAGCAAGTTGCCAGGGTATTCCAGGAACAACACACATTTTGTTCCTTTTCCTTCTTTCAGATTCAAAAACATAATGCAAACCAACCAAACGTACTACATCATTCTGAGACAGAACCAGGGAGCGGATAGGATGAGTGATGGAACTAAACTTGGACTGTAAGTAAATAGTGATCCACAACTTCATAGTTCAACTATCTTTAACTGTGACGTGCCAACAGAGAGGTTTTACAGTCTACCAGTGCTGTCGCCAAGCTACTAATTTTCAGCACTCCCCAGACCTCTGCTGAGACGCAGCACTGGAAAACTTCCCAGCAGTCTCCCTACCTAGGCTTCCAGGTTTGACAGTCTGAAAAACTGGTCTTTTCATTCTAAAACACTTCAAAATGAGTACTGACACCCAAGAATGTTTTAAGTGTGGCATCCAACGACTTAGACCAAGTGTGTGTTGTCCTTCCTGGAGCAATAGATACAAATATTCTACTGGCATGAAAGTTCTGGGCGAAAAGAAAAAAATGAAGCAATTTCTATTTCAAAAAAAAAAAAGTATCAAATATCAAAAGATACAGTAATATGCACCTACTGTCATTCAAAAAAGTATTAATTTTTACTTCTGACATTTTTTCTAAAATATCATCAGTATCTTTTTCCATGCAGAAAAGTAACTCTGTGCCACTTTGGCTAGGATTGCTTTATTCAGAACCATTCAACACCAACACCTCACCTAATACTACTTTTGTACAGAAAATTTTTAAGAGCTGTTTTTTGCTGTTTTTTCTTCTTATAAACTTATATGAACTCCTTCACATTGGGATAAAATAGGGAGTGATGATGTATTCTTGCATCCAGCTCTCCAGCATCCAGCATAGAACAACTGGCGCTTTTAAACTGGATTTTAATTTCTCCTCTCCTGACTACACCCTTATGTCTAATAACATATGCTTTCCTGGTATCTGCTTAATATTTTTCTCCACCAACAATGAAAAGCATACACACCTCAGCATCACTGAAAACCATGGAACATAACAGAAGCCATACTTCAGAAAACAAAGAATTGCCACTTTCATCATAAAGCCCAGCTCCAGGTATCCATGATGTACTGCACACTCGATTCCACACTAACATTCATACTCGTTTAGTTAAAGCAAGCACTGCAGAAGGTGATAAAGCAATCAGACTTTATTTACTCTTACTTAACTGTGTTTTCATACCTAATTCCTTTTGAGTCTCACTTTTTAAAATCAGTGGGTAAGGAAATGTTTTACTCATATTTGAAAGCTAAAACAGAATAGAAAACTTTCTCTTAAAAGTTCTAACCGATTCACTATATTCTCTACCATTGCTAATGAATCTGTTTTAATGCCACCATATCAGCATCACTGTGCAAACATGCCACCTGTGTGACCACTTGAATGAATTTGGCAAAACACCTGCATAGAAACACAACAAACTTTATACAAAGACTGCATCAAAATGTTTCAGTGAAAGTCTTAATACAGTCTTTGTTATAAAGAGAGTTTAAATATTTAATCTGTTTACAGATCTCCCATCAGCTGTAATACCCCACTTGGGATGCATTGAGAACTAGTGTAATTCAGTTCACTTGCATTACTGGCAGAGCGAAAAACAATGACCTTTCTGTTACACATTAAAATGCTAATCATCCTAAAGAGAAAACTTAATGATATTACATGTTATCTTTTTAGCCATGCAAAGAGACTGAAGCAGAAGATATGCACATGATGCTTTTCTTCAAGAGACTAGGTAGAGGAGCGGATACTGTCTGAGAAGACAGGAACCTTGCCTTGCCCAATTCAACAAGTCTCATGCAAACCCCCAGTGCAGACAAGGCATTATCTATAGTGGAGTCTATCAGTTACAGACAGGGTCATTTTAAACGGAGCACATTGTGCTTTCCTCGTTTATGCATTCAGGTTTGCACTGAAAGGTTCTGACCAGTTATTGGCCAAGTGAACACAAGACCTCACTCTTCTTGCGTGCCTGAAATGTAACACGAGTTTGTTAAGCTTGGGAAAAATAGACAATGGGTGGTATCTTAAACAATATCTCCAACCACCACAGTTCTAGCCTAAAACTCATGTCTGAAATGGACAAGAATTTATAAACAGAGAGGAATGGCTCTTTGCTAGACTTTAGTAAAGGACATGAAACAAAAACAAGCAAGAAGATGTACTTAGTTTAATTAACAGCCAGCACTCTGTATTTTGCAGTGCCCTCACACATTGGTTTTATACTATACACTGAAGAATATTAGCTGAAAGGCATCTCAGGAAGTTAACAATATCTGATTGCCCAGGTGTGAACAATGTTCCTTCCCCAGAGAGTGAACTTAAAAAAAATTTTAGCCCTAAGAGAAACATACTAAACAGGTATGCTTGTTGAGCAGCAAAATACAATTTATTAGTTCATTTAGAGGAAAAGTAAAAAGGAAATAATCCTTGTTTCTCATGGAATCCAAAATGGACTGAAGTGTTAGGTGCTGCTGTCCTCTTAAGGATTCCAAAGAAGTGAGTAACTGAATCCCAGGTACTCTCTGGAAAAAATCTCAGCCTATTGCTCTTAAAGGTAATAATAATAATTAAAAAAAAAAAAGAATACTCTGAAAAATCATATTAAAGGATAATTGACAATAGTCTTTTATATTAAATCCTAATGCTCATAGAGCACTGAAGCAGCCTTGGAAATACCAAAGATCCACTAGATCTTATCTTGCCAAGCTGTAAAATACACTCCAAGGAAGTTCTTTTTTCTCTCTCTGCTCATTCTCATGCAGATCAGTTCCTGACAGATCCTTAGAGACTGCTTCAGGACAGGCAAAAAGCTGCACTACATAAAAACTCCAGGGATACTAGAGAGTCCCTCTGTGGTTAGTGGGGCTCTCACAGAAAAGAATTTCTTAGCACTTGGTAAGTAAGAGGTTAATAGCCTATATAAAGAAACACCTCTAACAAAAATGTTATTTCAATTGTATTACATTTAGGAGCCCTCAGGGTCATGGGGTAGATAATCAAAAAGGACAAGGAGGAAATTAAAAAAGGGAAGAAGGCAATCAAAAAGGGCATTTAGAAGGACCCATAATCCTCCATAGGAAGAATACTAATTATACTACTGCATCATCTTATAATTAACCCTGATCTAAATTTTTTTTTTCTTTTAGCTGTAATAACTTTCACATGTACAATGATTTGATTGCTAATTCTTGCCAGTCTTTCTTGAACAGCTATTTTAGTTTTGGTAGCTACTTTTTACATAGCAGTTTAACTCACTTATCAAGAAATAAGACAAAATATTTAGATATTTGAATTATTTTGTCATCAGTCATTCTGATTAGCACATTGGTTTCCCTTTATTCCGACAGTGCTGGGTGGTACACTCTTTTCCTTTCCCCCAAAGTCTCTTCTATTTAGGAGTGAAATTAATCTCTGATATAAATCAATGTGTTGCACCCACTTCAGCAGTCAAACTTGGCCATATGTCTTTGTGATGACTTCCATCTGTATTTCATTTAATAAATATGGGATATTATTGTAGACAGCAAACTAAATTCTCAACATACCTTCATACCACAGCAGACCCCTGCTTGGGCTCACCTACATTCTTGGGCAACTGGGCACACATTGCTATGATATTTCTAATGACTTACAAACAAGTCTGAGTTTTTGCCAAGCTGCAGAAAATAAGCAAGCCCCAAAAGAAGGTGCTTTCCCTTGGATGAAGGCTAGTCATTTATGTACGAAGCCAAAATTTATTCCCAAACTAACCTGAGATGTTGACACATGCAACGATTTCACAAGAAAATCTGGCAATGAGAATGTATAAAAAGTGGACACTACAACTGATCTGGATGAATAAATCCAGAAATAAGCCTGTCTGAAGTCTGCCCTCAAAGGAAGGCATCTACAGACACCACTTATTTTTTTTCCTTGATCTTTTGGATTCATTCTAGCCATACATACTCTCTGCGGATATAAAAGCAGACATGCTCCCCTCTTAGATTCAGATGTATGAATAAGCACACATAACAGAAATTACTTCTAACTGAATTTTTGTAGCATGATACAAAGTTATCCTCTTATTTTCTGTACTTCCTTCATGTATCTGTAAGGCACCTTGCTAATTAGTTCTTAATGGTCACTAGATTCGCAGATAATTAAAGTTTGGAGGGCACTATTCCCAAGTCAGGGGCAATCTAAGGACAGTAGTCTCTAAGGCTTCCTCCATAGCATGTGTCATGGGAGGAAGCATGTTTTTTAGTACTTTAACAATCACTTTACTTCAGAAAGATAGCGCCTGAGGGTTTTGGCTTCCATAGTATGGGAAACATCAGCTTTGCATAAATCTGGAGACTATACTGTGTGGTCAGCAGAATGTACTCTCTGGACAAACACATTATTCCTCTGGAGAAAAGAGAAGACCAGAAAAAACCCCAAAAGGCAATCTACATGATTAGCACTAATTTCCTTCTGATTAACTAAAGAAAAGTATTATTTCCAAAACAAGAATTTAACCCTGATTAAAAGACAAACCCTGAACATTACTTTATAAATAATAGACTTCAGTACTGCATCAAGAAATTTTGTCTAGGCATAGTAAGAGTTTGCAGAGAGCAAATGATGTCAGGATTTCTTCCCGTATCAGTTAAGACATCTGCATAAGAATTTTGGAAAGAGGAATGCTGCTTTCCCAGGAAATGAGTGAGAATAGAACATCCTAAAATATAAGTAAGCCTGTCTGAAAATCACCATCCTTTTTTGTTCCTTTTGAAACCCTATCTTAACCTAAATGCACATTCTCAATCAATATTTAATAATACAAAAGCCACATCACCCTGAGGCGTTCAATATTATCCTATTCCTATTATTTTCAATGTGATAATATTTAATATAGCTGCTGAATCATTTGAACTGATGGTTGCACTCCTCAGATAATACTAAAAACTAAACTTGAAGCCGGTTTAAGCTTCTATTGCAGCCTGCACCACCAGGCAGCTGAAATTGGAGGTATGAAATTAGAGAGTGATTATTATTTAAAGTATCACCTCCTCTATCTTATTCAGAAATACTGACTGCAGCTGTAGTGACTTTGTCATAGGAAATTGCCACACTTGTCAGTGTTTTTTCTTTTTGCTGGTTTATCTTACAAGGTAGTAACACAGACAGCATTGAAATGAAGCACAGTATCATCTCATTAATGACCTGTCACTCCTAATGCCTTCCTCTTCCTAATTGAACAAATAATTAATAGCAAACATAGTAAACAGCTAACCCTTGGAAACATCAGAAAATGGCAAAAATTGCCATCTTGTAAATGAACTTTAGGTCAGTTTTGAATGTTGAGTGAGCAAGCATGCCCTGTTATGCCCACCCAAGCTGTGCACTCACAGCATGCAACTAATGATATTGAAAGTTTTCCTTATTAAAAGTTGAGCAGTTACATTACCACTTTGCAGCACACTTTTGCCCTGGATAACTCAAGGCGGTGCCTGCTTAAGCAGCTGCATACTCTGCAGTCAGACTAAGTATCAAGGAATTTTCTGCCTCTATGGCTAAAGAGAGCCCTCTTTGATTGCCGGAAGCCTGACATTAAAATATTTTGCTGTGACTGACAGAACCAAATAAAAATTATTTCACTTGCTTTCAGCTATTGCTTTTATGAATGTAAGAATAATACCTAGAAAGGGCAATAGCCACCAACAGAGATTAACCGCTATTGATTTTTTCTTTTTTTCTTTTTTTTTTTTTAAATCACAGCTACCAAAAATGTACCTACTACATAATGAACAGGTATCAATTCCAGTTAGAGACTTTGAAAAAAACCCAAATACATTGGGTAATAACTAGAAAACAACGATGTTAGAACACCAATTTGCATAAGAAACAAAAATGAAAGGAGTTATCAGACAATTTTTTGTGCATATGTATAAATAATTGCTTGCTCAATTAAATGGCTAACATTTAAGAAAAAAAAGTTACACTTACTCCACTGTAGAAGTAGGTTCCGCAATACAGAGATGGGAGAGCCAATGTGGAAAAAAGTATTCTTTGTTGAAAATGTCCTTCAACATTTAAGAACATTTCAAGGTGCATGTGGGGTGCCCCGCCACATGCACCCCGACCAGTTCATGTTTCCTGAGGCTACTGCTGCTGGGCTGCCCCGCAATGCTACAAGAGCCCTGCAACAGGGTTCTTGTAGGATGATGTTATCTCCTGCCCAGGGACCAGTTGTTTCCAAATCTTGTCCTTCCTCAGCTTCCAAAGGTGTGTGATATGTATCTTCTGGTTCAAGGCAAAATAAATGTTTACAATATAGCTCATGGAGTCAGGAATTGTCTGAGAAATAAGCCTAAAGTACTAGTCAGCTAAATATAGGCTAAATTGATGCTAAAGGTATGAAGGAACCTCAGGAATAAAAAACATTAGCCTAGAAATCAGAATTGGGAAATCTGTAGCTATGTTAACTTTTTGGTTTTCTGTTCCTCTTTTGGAGGACATATGGAACCCATTTTCTGTTTCTTCCCCAAGAGGAGATGGTATGCTGATCTTTCCAGATACTATGGCAGCAAACTGGTGGTTTTTCTGCAACCTTCAGCATGTACTGAATGCTGACAGCAGCTAGAACCCAGCTCTTCTTTCACTCATTTGTTAAATAAGTGGGCTCCCAACTCCTTCTTGCACAACATAAAATAAAAAAGGGAGGGAATTATTTTAACACTTTAACTCAAATAAAATTGAACAGAATATAGATGAAACATTTCTCCCTGCTGAATTCCAAAGGCATTCTGCAAACAATGGAGGTATTATTCTAAGGAGAAAAAAAAAAAGAAGCCTGCAAAAATCTAATTTAAAATGTTAGGCAACGTCAGCATAGGCCCACGGCAGGTCCCTTTGCTTTGTTATTGGCTATCTAAAGGTAAGCAAGCCTGTTACCTGGATTACTGATCAGTTGATAATGGAACTACCCCTGGTATAAAGCTGCTTTGCAATCAAATATAACTTCTCAGTTAAGGTTTGTGGGTTTTTTTTAACCACTGAACTACAGTTCACCTACTTTTTGCCCAGCAAACAAACTTGTTTTTCTCAGAATTTCAGTTTACTAAAGTTGTCCTGAAGTTGTTCAAGGGACAAAACACCAAAGAAACCACATAAGATACTCTTTCCAGCTCAGACAAGACTATCAAAGCTCAGAGGATTTATGTATTTTCTTGAGACCGTTCCGCTGTTCTCTTCTCTGAGCATGCTGCTATGCTCACACCAAGACAGACAAGAGCCCGTACAGAAGACTATTCTTTCCCGCAAAGACCCCCACCTCTGTGCATGAACTCATAAATACTGTCTTGGGTAGTGCGCACTCAAAATGTGGGCCTGTGAAAATGCAAGCTTTGTTACTATAGCTGAAATATTTTTCCCTGTTTAGAAAAAGTTCTGAAGTCATACAAATGAGACTGCAAGACAGAGCGGGCTACAGAGATTTACATTTCATTGGCAAACCTGTGACATAACTACTCGAAAATTAGCAAGGGAGAAAGACAGGCAGGAAGACAGAAAGATACTAACTGGTGAATATTCCAAAGAAAATTAAACGAGATTAGCAATAAGTAATTGACACTGCGTGTTCTAACTAGGTTTCTCTGTCCAAAAGATACTCAAGGCAGATAAGGGCAGCTGGATAACTAATAAAAATACTCACACATGCAGTATCTCCATGGGCCATAAACAGGCAAGCTACAGGCAGCCTAAGCCTACGATGCAGTTCCCTTGAGAGCAACTGACCACCCATAAACAGACTGTTTCCCCAGCATGCTACCTGCAGATGACTAAACTGTTTTCATGTATTTCCAGTTTCAGCTGGTTTTCTTCTGATCCTGCTGTAATTGGCTCATTTGCTTTTGTAGATGCTTTCAGACCTGACTTCAGCTTCAGTGACTTCTAAGTAGCCTTGCTACATTTGAAGAAGAGAGCTACTTAATGTCATCAGGTGTGCTCTTCAGCTACTCCGTTTACAGAAGCAAATCAGTGTGAGCTATAAACAACTAAGACTCATCAAAATCTCTCTGGATAAGAGAAAAAGAATTTTAGCCACAGACTCTGTAATATGCTAAGTAGACCCGAGTGAACGATTCATAGAGAATCTTTGTTGCAAATTCTCCCTTTTTTCCTAGTTACGAATAGACTTTGACTTTCATGAATTCACTTGTGATTTAAAAGAATTTGACCTTTTTAGAAGAAAAAGTAAATTAGCTAACCATTGCCATTACATAGTCAGGATCCAGTCTCACAGATCACAGCCATGTACTTGGTTATTTAATCATGAGGGACCAGTCCTGCTCCCTGACTGGTTACATGTACATTTGTAATTAAAAAGGAACACTGAAGGATAGAGCTGATGGTGAAGGATCCTTGATTCTTTTAGGAGTAAATACAGGATTGAGTGAACAATGATATTCACCAGCTGGATTAGAGACTTTTACAAAATGACTGAAATTTAACTACTGGAAAAGACTGAGCCCATTTTAATACACACCAGAGCCAGCTTTAAAGTGAATGTAGGGGGTACACGATCTCCTATATTCAGGGGACAGCCGATCTCCTCAAGTATAACCGCTTACCGAGCCCAATTCTGGCTTTGGGTGGTGTGCTACTTGTCTCACCTGGAGATTATTTAGCGATCTGGGAGCGAGGCTCAAGCCTGCTTAGGCTGCTTATAAAACACACTCCATATACTCTTACCCTTAAAGTTCATAGCAAACAGGAAACCCACTAGAGCTAAGTCTGGGACTAAGGCTTGTTAATTGTGTCTTGTAACTTCCTCTTCACCAACTTCTCAATCACTTATCTAACGTGGATGAGAATACAAAAAAGTAAAAGCATTTCAGGGATTTGTTGGAAAAAGAATTGACCAAAAAAAAAAAAAATCAACTTCCTGGCCTAAATAATTTTAAAAGCCCCACGCTTTTCAAAATAATACAAAAAGTAATTTCATTTGAATAATCTCATTCACCGTTCCTCTCCTCATGGTTCTGAGACAAGCCCAGTTATTTCCCGTTTCTCAAAACTTTTACAGTGAGTGAAAGATTAACACAAGCTACCAGGAACACAGCCCCGCCAAGAGGCAGAATGACAGAAGAATACCTCTGCCCCTTGAGCTTCAACATAAACACAGGAAGTCAGCGTTTGGCCCATTTCTCCCACACAGGCTTCATTTGACAGACAGACTGCATACCAAATCATCCTGCAGGACTTGTGCTAATCTACTTTGCATAGTACGTGCTTAGATATTCAAGAAAAATCCCACTGTGATGTAATTCCTCACTTGCATAGTCTTTGGTTGCCTAATCTCAAGTCATCCTCTGCTCATCATCTGTTTTGTTATAAATTAGCCACGAGACTGTATCTGCAATGACTATAATCTGCAAGAGTATTTCCCCATGCCCTTTGTTGCTTCAAAGCACCCATTTCAAAATAATTTCTATGAATGGGTATATGTATAAGGTTTACAGTATGTTCTGTTGATCAGTTTATGAGATTTTCACATATTTGGGTAAAGAGAAACCAGTTGTCTTATGTTCAAGCTCATGATCTCCACGTGACTGCCTTCTTTCAGTGTTTTTGCCTTCAGTTACACTGCACTAACATTAGGTATGTTTTTCCACAGGTAGGTGTAATTTAATAATGAGTATTCACTGATCATCCAGTCAAAACACAGATCTGAAAGTGAAACTGTCTCAGAAGAAAGGTTAGATGGAAAAAGGAAAGAAAGAAAAAAGAAAAAAAAAAAAAAGGGCAAGAGAATCAATTACTGTCCCCACAGGCTTTTTTGGGTAGAGGAACGCTTGAGATCATGTAAGTACTCCATTCTGTAGGGTCTATTTTATAAATTACCATCAGGCTTTCAAACAAGGGTCACTAAACACTCTCAATAATGCTAAATGCTTAACTTCCTGGTGGAGGTAGAAATCACACCACATAAATTATAAATTCACAAGTGAAATAATCTTACACAAAAAGTAGACTAATAAAATAAAATAGCTTCAGGGGCATGTAAAGTAAAAACTGATCTTGTGCAAGAACTTTGACTCTCCATTTAAAACGCAAAACTCTTACTCTGTCAAGGCTTACTGTTTTGCCTGGAAAAGCCATTTATATTCCTTGATGTGAACCGGAGCCGGAGAAATCATTAAAGACAGCAGTAACAATACTGTTAGGCTTTGTCAAAAGTAGCATAACCTCTGTGAAATGGTTCTCTTTGAGTGAACAGAGGTAAATAACACTAATTGCTTTGTTAGAATACATGCCAGAAATAAAGCCTTTTATACTTATGCAGAGTAAAAAGTCAAAACCATGTCAGGAAGACTCAATTTCAGCAAGCAGACTGTCATGAAATAATGCTGGTGGTTCCGCTAGCCAGAAGCTTACTTGGGCCTTTGAAATGGTAATGTCCTTCACTGTATAGCGGAAACCTAGTAAATGAAGAGTCTTGTTGCTCAGAAATTGATATTCTTTGAACAGGTACATCTATTTTCCCTAACAGCTATATTTTCAAGGTAGCTCCACTATGTCTCTTCAAGCCTCCCCTGCTCCTATTTTGAAGGCTACCCACAAGGTAGCCAATGTTTGCTAACCCTATTTGGACTTGACAAGATCCTGATTCACAAGGAAGCTTTTCGTTTGTCCATCAAGCACATCTGTTTTCAACATCTCACTCAAATGTCACATTCTTGCACATGCAAAGAAAGTCTGCATCATTTGTGTACCTATGGTAATAAGGTCATCTATCCTCTTCTCCTTGCCATGCGCCGCCTCCTTGAGAAAGCTCTTTTCTTTCACATTTAACAGGTGTTTGCAAGGTCAGTTCATGGTTAAATCTTCTAAAAGATACTGTTTTCCCATCACCAATTCATTTCTGAAAGAAACTAGGCCACCATTAGGCAGTAATGATTTTTTTGGGCATTAAATTGGGCAGCATCCTAGACAATAACACTTATAACTCTTTACCTATGCACCCCATGACACATTACACTGCTTAATGCAACAGGTAATCTTTCTACTCTAATACAGAGCTTGGCTCTTAAAAATACCAATAAAGTCTCATGTAACTCTAAGCACCTGCGCTTTCTTTTTTTGGTGCGCTATCTGCCATACTCCCAATCCTAAAAAAAAAATTAAAAAATCACATGAAGCAAAAAGTGGAATATAAGGTCAAGTGACTCCAAAATGTTGTTTAGACTCAGTGACTATGACTTGGCAAGGTAAATGGTGTTCAGTCATCTCTAACAAAGAGGTCAGAAACAGAAAGGTTTAGAATCCAGTCCCAGAGCCAGATTCTGCTCTTAAACTCCATAGGTTTTCAGGGCCTTCATTTTCTACAGGCTGGGGGTGATGAGGGTGGTTGCATATGAGGATCAAAAGCCCAAATAAGTCAGTGGGCTAGTTTATGTGATGCTACAGTACTAACCAATATCATGAATTAATCGGTTCTAATCAATTATCAGTACAAATCAATATCTGAGTCTCACAGCTCAGACTGGGTTCCATCAAACCTTCAAACATATTGTTGTGTTTTGTAATCCCCACTCTTCCATTTACTTTTCCAGAGGAAATTATGCTAAGGAGGTCAAAGCACGCTGCAGAGAACATCTGCGTTCACTCATTTTGAGGGCAAGCTGGAATGCAGATTGCATTGCATTTACACGTGAAGTTTTATTACATCTAAACCAAAAAGAGATGACAACAACAAAGTGGGGTTCCAAGGCCGCGCACTTTGTACACACAAGGCTCCCTGTAAAAGTTCCCCAAATGCTGCCTGAGCAATTCACACTGGATGGTTCTGCTATAGACTGAAAAATGGAAGCATTACGCACAGCTGAGTGTCACTGGCAGAAGAAAAACCTATAAATGTCAAACTCAACTGCAAGGAAAAATGCTATCTTTTCTCTGATCTCTGCTTGAATGAAAGATGTGGAGGTTACATTTCAGATGAAGGAGCTAACTGCACTCTGAAAAGATTTAATGAAGCATCTGCCAGTTAGCTCCTGATAGTGACATTAATCAAAAAGACATTTTAGAGAGAGGAGTATAGGCCCATATGCCTATTTACTCACATTTATGAATTTGTTTACTCTCCAAGAAGGGCGACCACTAGGATACAGTGTTAGTGTGAAATCTCATATTCAATTCATACAAATGCAGCTAAATACACGAAGAACAAGATCAAACAATGCTAGGCTTTTTTCTCCCAACTTCCGCTACAAAATCCAGCACTTTGCAGCTTTCAGCCCCAAACAGAAACATAAAACTCACTAACAGTATCAGTAGGTCGTAGTGAGCAAAAGGCTCCAACTCTTAGACAGCTACAATGTCTTGCAACAGTGTGAGAAGACACAACTGGCACAAGTGAGTATTGGTAACACAATCTCAGAACTGTTCCAGCTCAGGTCCTGACCAACAGCCTATTCCACTGACTCCCTTTCTCTATCCAGAACGTTCCCTTCTGTTATTTCTGTCTGTTCCCAATCTTGTGATGTGATTAGAGTAGATGATTACACTTACATAATAGTATCAAATTAATTTGCAGCAGAGCACAACAGCAGAGGAAATTGTTTCGAGTTCTGAAATCTCCCCCTCCCCAGTTTATTTCGGTGACATCAGGGGATTAAGGCAAAATGGGTCAGTAGAACACTGCTGGGAAAACAACCAAAACATCAGTCCTGACCTTGTAAACGAGAAAAAGAGATTGCAAACAAAGCAAGCCGTTTATAGCATGTTGTGTAAAAAGAGCCATCAAGGTGAATCAGCTTCCTAAACAGCTATCACCATCTGAAAGAGGATGGCAGGTAAAACCACATTGCACACAGTCTTTCAGTAGAAACAGGCATTTTGGGAATACTTTTCCAAAAACGTGGAGCACGGACTTATTTATAGAGTTTTACTTTCTGTTAGAGGATGCCTTAATGCCAACAGTAACAAAAGTACTAAGTTCCTGCTACGTTAAACCAAGGTGGGGGCGTTGAATAAACCCACCTGTGTATGGCCCAAAAAGCCTGACATTATACATCTCAGTTCTCTGGCATTCAGTAACTCTGGATGGTTCCTCTCGTGCTTCCTCTGCAAACAATTTCCTACTGCTGGGATACTGAGATGGGGATCATGTTATATGGTTACATCCACAAAATCTTTTAGCACTCAAGACAGTCTTCTGATAGGTGTACAAAGACCGTGTCTGTAACCAGCAGATTTATATTGATGGTTGATAGTTGGCTTGGCGCAGGAAAGCAACCATTAACCAAGTTTACCACGCTGCACAGCTGGCACAGCTGGTTTGTAATCTCTGCTAACGCTTTATGTACAAGGCACCCACAAAATATTTACCCTTCCTTTGGAAAAACAGATGCTTCTTCAACAGCTACTCCTTAAAGCTTGCTGAATAAATAAAATTTGGGCCTGGGACCAGCTTCACAGAAATATCCAAATGACTCCTTTTGCTATCTGTTTGTCTTTTCATCCTTCCAATGCAGACATCTACTTTCCATCCCAAATATTTTAATGAAGGTGAATTAACATAACTTCTTCTGGTTTAACAACAGCTTCAGTTTTACACCTTGACATGCCATAGCAGCATCCTTTGTGTTTTATGAGCTTCATAAGCTGAGGTAAGCACAATAACTAGGAGTGGTGTGCATTTGCATGCCACTGTTGCAGGTTGTACCAAGACAATGACACTTTCTGCACTTTGAAAAAGGCAGTATTTTAAAAAGGTATCTAAACTCCCAAACATTCAAATTTTATCATGACAAGTAAATCTAGGCCTAACATCATTAGTTATTTAATTTCTTCCTTGTGCTCTATTAACAACTCCATCATACATTTATGCTTTATATTAGATTTACGATGTTAAATATGCAGATTTCCAATGTCACTAAATTCAGCCTTCTCCAGTATGGGTACAGTCATACATACGTTCAGCTCTCAAAATAATTCTGCATGGCTGGAAGTTGTCTGGTATGGCACCTACTTACTATATTTGATCAAGCGTGCAGTGTCACAATATGTTGATGCATTTAGTCTCTTTCTTCACCAAGGTAAAAAGACAGGCTTTTTCTTGTTTCTAGAGCATATGAAATAAAAGAAATTGTCCACATAAAAATTTTATCAGCAATCCTGGTGAAAAATGATGAAGATCACACGAAGTCAAGTACTATGCAGTTCTTTCCTGAAGTGTCGTAAACACAACATAAGGTAAACCTACTAAACCTACTTTTCCTGCTCCTTCCTGTTTGTTTTTCTTCTCTATCAACATTATAATGCTTTGATGAAACGCAAGTATGAATGCACAGGCATACTGTAATTTGTTGTGCTTTTCCTTTCCCCATGTCTGTAATTTCTACATAACTAAGACAACTTGTTAGTACTAATCTGATTTACACATAATAAGAAACACATTACTTTGTTCCTTTAACCATATAATCATGAAACTTGCCCATCGTGTTACTGGATTACAGAAGTCTAACCTGTGGTCACCTTTATTAGATGTTCAGTCTGCTCAGAGATATTTGTATTGCATACATTAAGGAGAAAACATTAAAAATTTTTGATATCCTAATGTTGACTTCCTTTACACCGCACATACTATTCTACACTGCTCTCTATATGCAAGATACATGAAAAGAACCAACAACAGCACAAAGCATAACGTGGAAAAGTGAAAAAAAAAAAGAGGAGACATACTTTAGGTTTCCTCCATTCCGACTGCTTCGTACTTTTCTATCTTTAACATTGTCCTAAACACACTCCTCTTACATAATTTCTCCATATAAAATGAAATGGACTTTTATGAGGGGAAGAGTAGAGGAGGGATTGTAGTATTCATAAATTGTTTAAGTCAGTGAAGCCTTCAATGCTGTCAATGAAGTATTCACATCTGAAACACAGCCAAGATGCTACCCAGACTGATCTGTCACTGATCTGTCACCAAGGTTTTCCTAACAGAACATGTTATTTTTTCACATCTGTACTATTGGATATCTAACCAGTGCCAAATGATTAATAATTCAGAAAGACACTTAAAATTCTGTAAATTTACTCTCTGCTCCTGGTTGGGCACCCTATAATCCAAGCACCAAAACCTACTAGCCAGGCTTAAAATCCTCTACAAAATTATTAAGTTTCTTGATACAGAACAATTTCATCTGGAGAACTTAGTAATTCCTCCAAGTTCACCTTCAGCAGTGCACTAGATGCCTCCCATATGCTAATGAAACACTTCTACTTTTTCAACATCAAGAAGCCATTACACTGCAGTGTTTTGATCCTCACGTTACTACTATCAATGCTACTAGCAAAAGCCCTTGACCCAAGTCTAACCTAATGTCAAACCTGATGCTACTTCTAGCAATTAACACACTACTACAAAAGGGAGTGCCCCCCCACCCCCCCCCCCAATCTGTAGCAGTTGCTACTCCCATGGATATGTCATGAACACTCTCAGCAGCATTAAAATCATTTAAGTTCACAGACTAAATTTAGTAATTGCCTTGAAAGCCTAAATCGAACCCCTGTTTTTTTCAGGGCTCTGACAGACTCAGAGGTGGATTCAAACAGGACTTCTGTATCTGTATGCTACTGTCCCATTCTTTCTGCGAAGATCGTGGAAATTTGGGCAGGATACCTAATCTACTTGTAAACCAGTTCCCAAACTGCCATATTTCTCAGTTTAGTTCAGTACTATAAACTGAAAACTAGACTCTATCTTGTTTGGCTGGGCTGAAAAGAGCAGCAGCAGATCAGACACCACCAATTCTGGTTTGTGACATTTGTCTGGAGAGTGGATGGCAGGAAGTGGTAATATCTTGAACAATTCTGGTTAAACTGCCAGAGCACTCAATCAAAAAACTTTTCTGGGCCAAATAGTCATGATTTTTAAAACTTGGGGTTCACAGTACTGACTACAGCTGGCTGATAATGATGCAATCAAGCCATAAGAAGCTTTCACAACTCATTTCTTTGTACATAAAGCCAGAATATACATGTAATCTTTGACAATAGCCATGAAATCTATGACAAACAGTTGCTGAAGATAAAAAGCAAGAAAGCAGGCAGAAAGGCCCGAAGGACTGAAAGGACTGAAGAGTTCATTCTAGTAGCTATGAAGACAATTTTAAAAATAGACAAAGATCTACCAGTCCAGAGCACTACCACTTCTGTCACTACCTTTAAACGTTCCTATTGTTTCATACCACAAAGGGAGGCAGAGATCATGCCTCCATCTCTTTTTTTTTTTTTTTGTGGGGGGGTGGGGCAGGGCGGAGGGCCGGGCGTGGAGGAAGACGGGAAGAATAGTTTCTATTGCAGAAAAGTCTGTAGGGTCATATGGATGGTTGAACTTAACTAAAATGCCAGAAATATCAACAAGGTACTTTGAACAATATTTTAATCAGGCTTGCATTCAAGACTTTAACTATTTACAGACACTCCAGCCTGCATTTAGCAATCAACTCCTTAGTAGTAACCACTGCAACATCGTGTATTTACTCTTTCTGATTTATAAGCAGAAGACAATGCTGAGTTCTAGCTTTACTTGTTTTGAATTTCTGCATAGGAGAAACTCCAGCCTCAGACTCCTATGTATTTAAGATGGATGATAGTACTTTAAGGTGACAGCTGAGGGCACTGTGCTGTAATACGCAATTTATGTCTCTAACGCGTTCTTAAGTCATTAGAAGCTAATGCAAAAATCATAAAGTATATACCAGTACTTCCACCATTTGAAAGCTTTTTATCAAGTATCACAGACAGCACCAAAAGCAACATGAGATTGGCATAATTTGGACACCTGACTGAAAGAGGCAGAGCTTTTATAAACCAACTATTCACATGCCTGAATCTTCATACTACTCAAACTTCTTTTGACTGCAGTAGGGCTAAGGATCGTGCACAATAAAAAACATCCAAAAAAGAGGGTATTACTTTATTAGACTTGTGATTTTAGTGATATTTTTAACAGAAATAAAGCAGAACTATATTTTAAAGTAGCTGGTCAGCAACTTCCCAATTCATGGGATTTGCCCCCATACACTGAAGACCCCCAAGACAAATCCCTATGGACTTACATTGGGGTTTGCCTGAGCAGACAGGCAACACAGATCCTTTAATGTGTACGCGTACTTGCCAGTGCAAGGAACCATATATTTATTTCTTCAGACAGCAGGAGCCAAATGAATCTAATGAATGTCATTTTATCTGATGCTTCTGCTGTTTATAACAATAAACCTACTTCATTCCTTAGTCTCTGCAATTTCTGGAGGAGCTCACTCAAGATTATGTCCCCCCAAAAGAGAACATTAAAGTGTTATAAACCATGGCTATTTCTTCTCTCTCTGCTAGACATGGTCTAATGAGTTCAGAAAATGACATTAAAGATGCTGTCTTGCTGATTAGAATTTCACTACTTGATTCTTGAAGGACACAGCCATGCCTAACTGTATGTGCAGACATTTTATTAAGTTGTGGTCTCTGCTTCTTGTGTTTTAAGTATATAAACCTTCAGAGACTCAAAGAATGATTTAGAAAAATACACCCTGTAGCAAATAATCCATATCCACACAGGTGACATCCATTTTGATGCATCTGATTTGGAGCAAAACCAGTTTTATCTGAGTTTCTGGACCACAGAATCTGAAAAACAGTTCTCTCCTGAATTTACCCAATTTTTTCAACCTATGTATGTAACACTGGACAACTAACCTAGAAATCCAAAAATTTTAGGACCAGTCACAGAGTTTGAAGATTGATGACACAGATCCAGAAATATCTGTGGAGGCATGGAGAAACAAAAGTGAAAGGTAATCTACAGATGCACAGTCTGCATCTGTAAAATGATCAGGCTTACTCTTTCCTTCAAAGGTCTAATGCAGTCATTTTTCTATGGAAATAAATAAACCCAGAAAAATAGAAAAATCAGACAGAAAACTAGAGCTAGCTTCCCATGGAAAGGAGTGAGACCTTTGGTTAAGTAGCCATAGGACTTCCTGCCAGCTGATGCCAGCACATGTTTCCGGAGGACCAACAGAAAATGAAGTCTATTCCTGCTCCTGTATCAGAAGGAGCACTTTGTCCTCTGTTTTTTTGCTGTAGTTCAGCAGAACATCAGGGTTACCTTAGCCATGTCCACAGCTCCTTAGTGTTTCACACACAAGCCTAAATATTAATATTACAGTTGTGGCTATGAGATTTTCACTCTGCTGCTTGTCTGGTTTGGAGAGGTGGAAAGAAGAAAGTGGAGGAACCAACCATCTGTGTTCTTACCTAGCTGCTATGTAAAACTTAACCCTTAAGAGTTCAATGTAAGAATGAATTCAGGATAGTAAGGAAGCAGAAATACTATGGGAACCTCATAAAAACAGAGATCATGCTTAGGTTTTTCCAGCACCTCATGTTTGACAAATACAGCAGTATCACACATAAACCTCTGGAACTGGGCTGCAGGACTCAGAACCATCCCGGTTTTGTTAAGGAAATAAAACACTTAATAAACTGTGAACAGGTAACAAACATAAATAGGCATCTAGAAAAATTACTCTGTGTCCTAAACTGTTGCAAAATCTTCTTGAGCAGTAGTTGTAATGTTACAGCCGTGGCAATTTGTAAGTCAGTACCGACTTCGCCCTTCCAGCCAGGCTGAGTCACTCTTGCTCATCAGACACAAATGACTTTACACCTTGTAACATTAGAGCCGTGATCTCCACCTGTGTTTCTTTTCTCTTAAGCCTAATTTTTGCTTCCTACCCGCTTCTGATGGTGGTACTGCTCTCCCAACAGGCTTTGTGCGCCGCTCCCAATGCGACTGGCATGTTATTAATGAAGAGGTGGCTGGTGTCTCTCATTACGCTTCCACTGAGTGAAAGCACCTCAGAACTAATTTAGCTTTCACTCGCAGGGGAAGACACAGTACTCCACCAAGAAGTTCACTATTCTGCTGCCTTTAGCAATAAATTCCCCTTCTTTTTTTGTTTTAACATTAATAAGGTGAGAGAATAGAGTATTTCCAAAAGAAATTAAGAAATGCAGAAGATAGATGCAAGTGCACAGGCTCCCTGTGAGTAACCACCAAGCCCAACTCAAAGAGATAACATGCATACTGAAACAGATGTACAGGGTGGAGAAGAACTCCACAGGCAAACAAGCGGTAATAAAGCCCGCGCCTAGTGCACAGAGTTAAGCAGGTCTCTCAACCATTTAAACTTTCTTCCCTGTTTGTGAGAGTTCTCTGTGGCAACAAATGCAAAACTCCTGTGAAATTAAGGAGTACGGAAATAATTTTGCTCCCCAGGCTGAGAAGGTCAAATAGATTCAGAAAGTACTTCATACCCATCACTGTAAGAATAGAAACCTAATTAGAGACCAGACTTCGCTGGCTAAAAGAGATCAAACTCACTTAAAGCTATCATCTGAAACATATTTTTAAAAGATTTTCCCTTGATTATTAATTCATTTACTTATACTGCATACAGGGAGAGTCATTCACTCAACACAGCTCTGCAGTTGCTCGTTCTCCGAAATGAACCACCTCTTGACTTCCAATCACACTATATTTGCCAGCATCCCTGTTTGTTACACTTTCTCCTTTTCCTATTTCTATTGTATCTCCTATTTTTCTATTTGATGCCCTTTAAAACAGGATATTTTACATTTTATATTCTTATACTTTACTTTAACACTTTACATTTTATGCTTACAATTTTATATTTTACTAATGGAACAGTGGTAATACAGTGAACTGTCAGAACCACAGGATGACAGCTTGTATTGTACTCACGGTATCAGTAGGTTACATGCAAAGATACAGACAGGGTCTCCTCTGCCATAGGATCAAAGCCATCAAGAAAGAGGATCAAGAAAGATTTTACTTGCTGCATGCATTCAAAGATTTTCCAGCTATATGCCAATTAAATAGGTAGTGAATTGTCAGTTAATCATTACATAGATGGATTTGCATCAATGTCAAACCTCATTTAAGGACCGACACATGTTTGCCTTACATATAAGGAAAACCTTACTGATTTTAATGGGCATTTTCTTATTCCTTCATATTTTAATAAATTTAATGCTCAGGAAAAAGTACAAAAGAATAATAATTAACTTAATTTGGGCAGGCATGCTTTAAAACTTTCTGGACCACCGCTGCAGCAAAAGTGGTGAATGCTTCTTAACGGGCAAGAATAGAATGAGGATGAAATTAAACTTACTTTACCTTTCACTTCACCCCTTGTTTGAACAACTGCAAGACAAAGTTTATAAGCCCAATTATTTTGCAGTGATATTTTGGTTAGTGTTTACCTTAGGCTCATGCATTCTCTATTTCTGTACTAAACAATAGAGATAAAAATCAATCAGAATTAGATCACAGTTCCTCATGCTACTGGATAGATGCTGGGTAGGCAATCCAAATTTAAATTCTTTTCTACCCCAAAATTATCTGCATCTGGAAAATGAATCAAACTTCCTTTGAAAGAAAAAAAAAAAAGCAAGCTGGAGAGCAGTTACACAATTGGACTTTTTTCGCGTTTGAAAAAGTTGCAGTTTTGTCGCCGTTACTACCTAGGAGTGTATCAACCCCTCCATTATGCAGTTATTGCTAGAGAGTATTATTATTATAAAAACTACTATGACGGTTTTGGCTACATTATTTACTTGTGACATAAAAGTTCAAAATTTGATCCTAAATTAGCTAGCTTTGGCGTGATCAGCTCCGTGTCTGTAGATATATGTACATATATAAATATGCCCACATAAACAACCCCCAAATCATAGATAGTAGAACTTTGAACGCAAGCTACACTGAGATGTCTCACTATCATTTCAAAAGGCTTCCTACTGTCATACTGAAATGCCCAGATAGGTAGACTGCTGTGAAATATGTAGGCAATGCCTGCTGACTGGTTTTCTGATGACAAGGAGCATTTGAAAGCATCAAAGATTGCTGTGTGGATGTGTGTACATTAATCCCTCCCTTCGTGATATCTAGACTTGACTATTGTAACACATTGTTTAATAGACTGCAAGACTCTGCTCCTCACAGACTGAACCCTATTCAGAAATGTCAGTGCTCCCACCAGGCTTCTTCTGATATTAGGTATTCTAAACTTAACCTGATGGCTGCTGAGAGATTGCATTGTTGGAAGGCTGAGTTTACAGCTCTCCTTCAGTTTGTTTTCTTCTCTATTTCACTACTGGCTGGACTAGAACTGAAGTGCTAAATGCTCCTCAGACAGGAAACCTGTAATGAAAAAGGGTAGGCCTTTGGGTACAGTGCCTCATCTCTAAAGCTTCTTGAAAATGTAGTTCAGCTTACATTTGCTTTAAGAAGAAGCAACAATCTGTTGTTAAAAAAATCATATCCCCACACTGCTCTAAACAGAGGAAAGATGCTGGCATAGTTGTTTTTGTTGTGGTGAAATATATAGTAGAAAAGCTCAGATATGATGGTGAAGAAAGACACTAAGCACCCAGACTTCGAGTAACAGTTTTTCAAAGCAGTAGTTAGAGTTGTCATTATTCTGTTCCACTTCATGTTTTCAGCTTCGCTTTTCATTACGGCATTTCAACAAGTGGCATAAAGTCAAATATGTGCTTATCCACCTCACTGAGCTTGCTGCTTTCAGTTCACAAAAGAAGACATTTGTACACTGAGCAGAGGAGTGCAGAGAGAATAGCCACAGAAAACCTAAACTGTGCTTCATTGTGAATGATGAGTAGTTCTGAGTTCCTCTGCTGTGCCGCATACTTTTACAGCACCTTTCGGAAGCAAAAGGTTGTCTGAAACGATGGGTTCAAATCTCACCTAATATGTAGAAATGAGATGAGTGACATCTGGAAAGCCAGCACTTATACAGTATATACAGTGCTGTGCTACTTCACTATATAGCCTCCCACCAGAGTCAGGAGGGTCGCATTGAAGAAAGTATCTTTAATAAGGCAAATAAACTAAGAAAACAAGCACAATTTGATTAAATAAGCATTCAAAGTTAATTTTTTAGCATTACTAAGTAATTTTATGGGTAATAATACCTCAAGACTGACAACAGATCTTTGCTGAAAAAGAATATGTGATTTCATGAGGGACTGCAGGCCTCTCTTCTCTCAAAGCACACACAAAAGGGAGGGACATTTTGTAAATAGTTTGTAGCACTTGCCTGCACTGTTCTGGGCTCATTTGTAAGTTGCTAACAAATATACTCAGACTCTATGTATATTTTCATCTCTTCTTCAGGAGTTTCAGTGCAGTTCTCTCAAAGATCAGTCACTGCCCTCTTTATTTGAGAACAACTTCTAGCTCTTCTTTAAATCCCTTCTGGTCCTTCCATACAGTCAGTGTAATAATTTAACACTGACAGGACTTGCCAAACTTCCCCTACATCTATTTCCATTTCCCTTCATTTTTCTTGCTCCTTTCATTTTTTCCTGTGTATGCTGACTCCCTAGTTCCTCTTCTACTAAATTATGCTCTATTATTTCCACAGCCTGAAGAACTCACAGCTGAAGCATTATTTCTAACCTTATTTTGTATTCCTAGCATGTCCTATAATCTGTTTTGAGTGTTATTTGCAGCCAAGATGCTGACACAGCATCAATTTTGTTTTCATGGTTTGACTGGGTAGAAGTGTGCCTTACTACAGGCACTGGGATAAAAACAGTCAGCTATCTAACACCAACACAAACACATTTAGCATGAACCTTATTTTTTCCAGGTTGCGTGTTATTGTTTCTAACTGGTAACTGCAAAGCCTCAGCCCGTGTTGGAAAGAAAGGGGAAAAAAATGATAAATTGAAATGGTATTTTTGTTGCATATTCTCTTTCCTCCTTTCACCATTTTAGTATGTCAGTTCTTTCCCAGAGAATAAACATTCATACCTGACCCACATCAAAAGCTACTGTAGGGCACCAGGTTGAAAGGGTCCCCAAAAGCTTTTCTGACCTGTAAAAAAAAAAATCTGCTTTCCTTTTCTCAGAGATCACTAATACCTAAACTGACTCATTTATACTAGAGTTCCTTGTTGTGTGTCCTTAAACACCTGAGGTTTCCACACTTCTGTCTTTAACCCACATAGTTCTCCTCTTTTCATGTGAAACTACATTTTATGAATACGCTTAAATCTAAAATCCCATATCCAAGCCTTGCTGAAGCTTTAGGGGAGGTCTGGAATGTGAACCACAAACCCATTTTATAAAAAGGCCCTTTAACAGCCGAACCAACCTCTTTAACACTTTGAAGAAAGCCAGCAAGAACAGTGAAATTTACCTTCCTTAGCTCTGATAACCTAAACTCTCCATTTATTACGAAAGTCTAAGGAAGTTATTAAAAAAGCCTAATTTTTACACTTTACTTTCAACACTGCTTTGTGAGTTAGTAATAAAAGATGACTGCAAAATCATCATGCTTATTTTTTTTGATTTATAGATTGCAAAACTAAAGTTACTGCTTATCATGCAAATTCAATGCATTAGAAAAACAACCACGAAGAAAGGTATTCTTACTACAGCTTGTAAATAATCATCATGTAAATTAGCACGAACATTTATAATTAAAAAAAAAGAAACGCAGTTACAGAGGAGCCAAAATCCCGAATAACTATAGGGTTTAACAAACAGCAATATAGCCTATGTCCAAAGAGGTATCACTTTCAAAACAATTAACTAATAAGGGTACTGGAAAGCCAAGCTCACCTCAGAAGAATGAGATAACCGTGGGATGCCATCATCGCCACCTCAGAGAAAAAGTCTTTTTCTCTCTCTTTTTTTTCCTCTCCTCTTTTCAAACCAGAGAGGGGGTTACATGAAAACTAAAGAAGAATAAAGTTAGGATGTCTAGCTCCCTGACTTTTCAGCCTAGCATTGTGAAAGAGAGGTCACTAAACGGCAAAGAAGTGCTCCTGCTTTCCTTAGAGCCATTCGGCTGTTCTGTACCTGGTGCAGATATGTTACAAAACTGAGGGCAAGTAACTCAGCAAGGCTGGTTGGGAAAAAGGCTGATACCTGACAGGTGAAGTTCAAGGCCTTAGAATTTAAAATCTGAGACCAGCCACTTGTTCCTGTGATTGCCATTAGCTTCCCATTTTGGGCACAGGCTTTGTATATTGAAGGTGCTCCCTCTTACTAACTCCCAGAATTTCTTTGTAATAGGTTAAGTTATATGATTTTCTTAAGAAGCAAAAAGGCAGGCTTCACTATCAGCTCATCATCCTAAGCCATATGCAAGGCTTTTGCTACCTTTTTTATTTAGGCTGAAAAGCCTGCGACAACTCATTTCCTCACCTGGAAACTCCCAGGTCTCAGCATATGAACTTCCATCTCAATCAACAGCCAACAGCTTGCAGATCTCTGGATGGACTTTGTGCTGTCCTCTTGCTCACTGCAGAGCCTGCTGGCCTAACTGGGCTTGAGCCCAACAGTCTATACCAAAAAAGGGCTGCACAAACACAGTACTGCCAGAATACCTTGGATTTCACTCATATAATAGAAGAGACATCACCCAGACTTAGACGTGCATTCTCCCCCAAACACCAGGCACCTAACCAAGGCTCTCACACGAACACATCTCCCTGGCTCCCTGCATAGCTCCCAGGAGAGCCACAGCAGCCCACCCCTCCCGCTGTCAGCCATCTCAGCCTGCGTCACTCAACCTTAGCTGCCTCTACAGCCAGTGAAGAGAGAAGGGACCTCCAGAGCGTGACTCGGACCTTGCGTACATCCGAGGCTGAACCCCAGCATATCGGGAGCACCACTTGTGACTACTCCTTACATAACGGGGCGGGGAAATCCAGAAAATGTGAGGAAAACAGTACATGAAAGACAATCTTACAAAACTACAGCTGTTACATATTTCAGGCTCCCAACTTCATATTTGGGAACAGCTATATTTGAGCAGCATAAGTAACAGTTATAATTAAGAGGCATCTTGGATCAACACAGTTTTCTGTTTATTTTCCTTTTTTTCATAGCAGAGTGATGTTTTTCAAACTGCTTCAATACTTAAACTTCTATTTAATGCCAAAACCAAGAAAGGATGGGTAGGCATAATCTGACAAGCCTTACTGTACTTCAAACCCTTCTTCTCCAGCACATATCTTAGTTCAATTTGAGTTTTAACTAGAAGGTACAAAAATTCAGATTTAAAATTGAAACATACTCTTACCTGTACTTATGAAAAAGAGGAGCTAGGAAAAGACAGGTTAATACTCAGTTTGGGAGTATTCTGTTCGGTTCACCCAGACTGAATTCTCAACGTTATGCCTAATTATCTTAGTCTTTACAAATTTTTTTTATGACCCATTTTAGATACACTAGTTTCAGTGCTAACAGAAATGTTTACTGATGTTGACGGGCTTCTGGTGTTTTTTTCAATTTACATTAAACTACCCAGGAGGTCCTCTAATACTAACCACAGCCAGGAAGCCCCATTAACTTGACCAAACTATGCTTTCTATAGCTTGACGCACCCTCCTTTTCATGTGGCTTTTGTTTTCTGTTGGCTCTGCCTTCTTCTCTGACTCATTGCTGGCTATACTGTCATATAATCCCACACACACTCATTCTCTGCAGCTTCAACTTCAATAATCAACCCATTACCATGTTGTAGCCATGTTGTATCCATTTTTTACCTTAGCAAAATACTGATTTCTATCTGACACTCCCATGCAGAATACCACACCTGCTCTTCATCGTGAGCCAGTTCCAGGTGATACTTCCAACGCCCTAAAAAAATCCCCTTGTGCATGATTGCTCCTTCACTTCATTCCTCTCCCTCCTTTGGATTCGTTTTTTTATTCTGACTACAAAATTTAATATTCCAAAACGAATCTTTGCTCTCTCTTTTACTTCCGACACGCTCAAACAACTTTTCACCCTGAAGAACTAGAGCAATTGTTTTTATATCCCTCAAATTATACCCTCCTCTTTCACCTATATCGTATTCTCTGCTAAAGTAAAGTAAGTCTTTGGGACCCCTACACCTATTATCCTGTTCTGCATAACTGTTTGCAGCTTCTTTCAAAAACATCTGAATGCTTTCTCCTTTTTACCCTTTCTCAGGAACTTCATCAACTAGTCAGAAGGAATGTAACCCTTTCCCTGTAACCCTCTGCCCTGTTGTACAGGGACAGTTAATGACTTGGTAACACAGATATTTCCCAATTATTTAAAATATGCATTACTGTTAAAAGAGGTAGAAGGGAACTGGGAAGCTTTCGAAAACCTGCAACTTAAATTTACTCTCTCCCTTTGTCTGACATTTAGCTTCATAGTACACTCTTTGAGAAACAGCTGTTATTTTCATGTCTCTGTTCAGGGTGCTGCATGATAAAGATACTGCTTTTGCCTGGGAATGTTTGGGTGCTGTTGAAATACTTGTGCTAAACAATACATCACATAATATTGCCTTGTTAGTGTTTACTTCTTTCTCCCTTCCCCCCCAACACCTGTCTATCAAGCAAACTATTGCACAATTCCAGTGGAGATACCCGAGGAAAAAAATCAGGATTCTTTTTTCTCTCAGGGTAGTGCATTGTGTGCTATTTATTTTATTATACTTTATAACTAATTTTGCTAGTTATGGTGTATGGTAGATATGACCGTGACCAGGAAAAAATAATTTTCTGCTGTTTATCATCTCATCTTTCACAGGAAGAAAACAAAACAAATACAAACAAAATCCTAATATTTATGTCAATGCAAGAATGGATCAATGGATCAAAGCCAAAACAGTCCCGAGAGGAAAGCAATAGTCTCTTTTCCTGTTAATGAACAGTCTGTTGTTGCAAATTCGTGTAGGCTTTAATTTAATAAACACAAATGGATGAATGTGCTTACAGGATGTCACCCCCTTTAGGCCTGAAATCACTGACATGGAAGAATTGTCACACTTCAGTGAATTGAGCGCTATTCCCTACCCTTTCAAACCTTATTCACTGTGGCAACACAGACATGAAAAATGAAATTTAATTTTACAACTAATTCTTGTGCCTTTGCAGAGTTCAATTCTTTTACATTGGAATGTGGATTTTAAAAGTTATGTCTTGTTTCACCTGAATTAAAGATAACTTGGCTCAGTTTTACTGAAAAGAAATGGTTAGCTTGAACACAGAGTTTTAATAAATTAAAAAAAAAAATTACATTTGGAGCTAATTTGTCCTCATGCAGGTGGACTCATTCTCCAAATCCACTAATGTCAATAAGCTTCAGCCCCCACATAAAGCTTATGGCAAGTTCGGATATATTTATTTAATAAATGCTCTTAGTTCTCTTAGTTTCAGCTAGAGGCTAAAACTTGCAATATACAATGAGCATTATATAGAGAAGTGTTTTTAATCCACTCTGGAAAACAAGTAGAGATCACCAAAATCCACAACCCCCATGTAGTACAATCTGTGTAAAACAGAAACTCAGCAACTGTGGGCATTGCTACTCAAGCTGGCGAGGGTTAACAACCCTTTTGTAAACACTACTTTCCTTTGCTGGGCAGACAGACACTTCCCTAGAAATAAAGGGAAAACAAGCAGGGTGCACATTCCGGAGGCTCATCTCTCTGTGTATTCTTTTAAAATAGTTAGGAGGAGCAGAAATCAAACTGCATTCTCATGTGCACAAAATACACAAATATACCACAAATCTCTATCCAGCAATGCTTACATTCTATTAAAATGGCTTTTAAAGTATTAAAACAGGATCAGTTTAACACAATCTAACAAAAGCACACATGGAGTATCATGTCACTCTTAGACACTGTTGAATGTTCGGTCAGGAATAGGAAGTGACTTAAAATTAATCCAAGAGTCAATACAAGCTTCTGTTGTGGAGACTATTGACACAGAGCTCAAGTATAGCCTCCAGCAAGGGGTGCCTAACACAAACATGCATATTGCACCGCAAAGCTATATTGATGGATATCACAGGAGTTTGCTCCTTCGATACGGAGTGCATTTTGTGGGAACAAATGTAATCCAGAGATCAATTCAGATTTCTCAAGGATTTTTTTTTTTTTTTTTAATCTATTTTCCAGCTTGACTAATACCGGCATGTTAACTTAGGCATGTCTCAAAATTTCTGTAAGACACAGGATTATGCTTCATGGGTGGTTTTGGTTTTGTTTTGGGGAGGGTTGGTTGGTTTGTTTTTAATTCCGGGAAAGGCTTTTCAAAATGCACCCAGAAAAGCTACACTTTCCCAAACACAAAAGAAAGTCACCTCATCTCTTTGTCCTTTATTAGTTGCAAAGGATATAACTGGATATAACAAACTTCATTCAAACGATGCTTCTTTCAATCTGAATTGACAAATTTGTCCAAGTACTAATTCAAAAATAGATCTGTGACATTGCAAAATTGGATCTAACTTAGCAAATCTGGTAGTACACAGTCATCTAGCTGCAGACAAGCATTTGCATCTTGTTGTTTTCTAGAACTGATATCAGAATTAGCTAGCAGAGATGGAAATTAAAAAAAAAAGAAAAAGAAAAGGAAAAAAAAGACTAAAAGTATATTCTACTGCTTCTGACATGGAACTTTGCCCCACAGAATTCATAAGAAATGTGCAATGTACATAATTTCCAAATTTTGCTACCCCTAGAGTTAGAGGGAAGTGAAAGAAGCTCGAAGAATGTAGGATACCAGAGTTCCACAGAATATGCAGACTGCAACCTTCATACCATGTCAGTTTCATTAATTTAAAAGCCATCTTCAACATTTCAGTGAAGTGATTACCTGTCACGCCAACCACATCAGTCATGTCATCCAGTAGCATTGTATGTTTTAGCTTATTTCATTATAAATGTCTTGCTTCAAAGTGGTAAAAGGGGATCAAAAGCTCACCTGATGGTGTATATAACCTTAAAAAATGTCAAGATCCATTTCTTGTCTAGAAAACAGCCCACAAGCCACAGCTTCGTTTAGCTTGTCTTTGGCCCTTGTGAGAAATAAATAGTAAATTTTGCTGTTTACCACAAACGATGGCAATAAAAAGAACAACAGAATGGACATTAAAAAAAAAAAATCAGGCTGGCAAATTATGAAACTTACTGGTTGACATAGTTAATCCACAGGCTGTTCAGAAGACCAAAGTGGGCGATTCATGTGGAGGAAAGTGATAAAAAATTTCTTCCAAAATGGACAAAACAGAACCTCAGCTACCCTTGAAATGATGGCACGCATTTCCTAAAGAAGGTGGAGTCGCTCAAAGTACATCATCAACATGTTAACAAGCTTATTCTACCTATTAAAGTCATTAAATCCTCACCACCATCTGAGATCAGCCTATCTATTGCTTTGAGAAGACATATAAGAATGGACTCAACTGGACCATGGTGCAGAAAAAGCCTTCACAGCATCCTCTTGCCTGAACATTTTGATAGCACAGAAGCCTGCAGAAATACTAGCTCAGTCACAAAATAAACAGTTGCAGCCAGGCTGATAATCTGTTTCTGAGATCATCCAATTTGCTGGTTTGTAGGGTCATGCTGATGAAAATACATAGCTTCTGGTTCTAGAGTTAGATCAGTCAGGGCTAGCTGATAGACCTCTGCACCAAACTCTGCTACACAGTTTAAATGTGCCAAGTCTTAGGTAAATCCTTTATTTCACGTAAGCAAACCAAGCAAGGAGTGTTTTTCCTGTTTGTTGTCATCTTTAAAGAAATCTCCTCACTCCTAAGTTAGCATTGCAGAATACCACAGTTTTGAGAGACACACAGACCCAGTACTGTTACAGACACATACATCATTGTTTTGGGACTGCTGAAAGTGATGTATTCTCACAGCTGGCAATCCTATGAAAAATATAGAAATGACTACAAGCTTGTATAAATGAAAAATAAGTTGGATTCCTTCTGCATAAACTCTAAGCTGTATCTTCAGCTGAGAGTGACAATTAACCAAAAAAAAAAGCCCCATCTGTATTATTGAAACTGGACCCCTCACGTTGCCTGCCTTTGCATTTCTGGAATTTGACTAGGCTTGAAGCTGGACAACAAAAGAAGGGCATAATGAAGCTTGTTTACAACATCTTAGTGTGAATCAAAGAAGGTGGTACTGAAAATCTGATGACAAAGCTCGTGCTTTTAAGTTTTATAGTTTTGGCTTGCAGACCCAAACTCAGACTACCACCCAAATACTTGGGGGTTTATCCTAACTGAAAGCATATTTTCAGAATCTGTATCTTATCCTGCAATTTCTTGTGCCTCCTTGGTGTTCTAAGAAGCCTTATCCCCAGGTGAAATTCAAAGGACAATAGGATACTTTGCAGCTTGCAATATTAGGGTCCCATCAGATCACTCGCTGCTTGTTAAGGCAGAATTAGAGCATATGTTTCCCAACGTTTTGAGTCACTAATTATTTCTGCTAAGTAAACCGGCTCCAGCTAAAGAGCCACTAGGACATACCTAGCTCGTATCTACCCATCAGGGATATGAAAGACTGAAGTTCCAGTTCTGTTCTGAGTCTTCCTTAGTAGCAAGTCAGGGGTCTGGCTCTAAAGTCTTGACTGGAAATTGCCTCTCTGCACAAAGTGGTACACCTGATTACACAAAAACCTTTGGCTTTAGTAAATTGGCATTTCCTGATAGGAAATAATTTTGAAGGAAAACTTCATAGGTGACTCAAGTTAGAACTCCCACACAAATTCCCTAAGCCATCTTTCACTGCAAAATTGATCTGATTTTGCACTGTTCTGTATCTAACACAATAATTTTGTGCACATGAACTAAATAACTATTAAAAAGTGTTAGGAAAATGTGTAAGGAATATTTGTGATAGACATATGTCAGCAACAATTTTTCTGGATTTCATTTAGCATATTTTTACAGAAAATGGCAAAGGAAACCACACAAAAAGAATGCTGATCTAGTACCATAATTTTCACATGTAATTGTTAGATACACAAATGATTACTCACACTGAGATGCAAACTTACATACATATTTGGTTTTGCACTGCTGTCAAGTGCTGTCACTTACCCCATCCCTAATTTCAATGAATGTATGACAGAGGGGTAGGGGAGCTGCATTACAATGAGCAAAGCCTTTAGTTTTGCTCTCCCCACTTACTGTATTTAGTACAGTATGGAGGTATTTAAATCCATACAAAATGCAGGAAGTTCCCTCTCCATGGCAATGGGTTGGAGAACTTTCAGACACAGACTTACGTGGCACTTTGAGTTTTTTGTAAACATGGCCTTTTTTGGGCCCACTGGTCTGCGCCCACCTGAAATGACTTGCTGTGAGCATTTCCATGTGGCCTACAGAGCTACTTCTGGCTGCTCACGGTGACTGACACTTTCTGCGCGAGCAGGGAGTGAGAGCAAGCTACGCAGGCTATGTTTGTCAAGGGGCTATGTGAACAGTGGAGGAGCTGAGCCGCTGCTGGAAATGAAATGTAGTCAGCTGAACCCTGGCTAGTACAAACTTCACGGTCTCTTCTGAACTTCCTGTGACCCTCTGGGTTATGACTGACCATAAAAGGAACGCTGAGCTATTGAAACACAGACCTACTTACCTTTCCCATATCTGCTGATTTTTCTTTTAAGCAGTTTTTCCTGTAAACTGAAGTGTTTTCTATTTAGACTGGCTCATCAAAATTGATGAAGCCTAATATTTAGGTTACCTATAGTTCTAAAAAGGCAGTTTCCACATATGTATTTTACTACAAATATTGTACAGAAAAATAATTTATAATGTTCTAGATAGGCAAAGAAAGGTACAGTGAAATTAAGGGTCATACCTATGAAAATTGGTATAATCCTTTCTTGCACCAGTCACAGCCCTTATTTTCAAAACAAGCTTTTCAATTAGCAAATTCTAACTACTCACCAAATATCTGCAAATATACCATTGCTAACATTTACTTCAGATTTTTCTGTGCACATACACATGTGCCACAATCCTGCCTGTACTAATCACTTCCATTTAGAGCAGTTCAGCTGAATGAGGTTGAACTAAACAACTTTGGAGTTTAAGATTTAAGGCTTTGGAAGAAGAAGTAAAACAGAACAAAAACTCAGTCTGCAATCCAGTCACTGTGTGGCCACATGCTGTTGACTATTTCGTTGTTGGAAGAGACTGCTGCTTCCATGAGGTGAATACTGAGTACAGTAACTCCAAGTTCATGTGGCAAGGCCGAAGTGCAGTTTTGCAAAACAGAGCTATTAATTCTACTGATCAGGTTCTATACCCTGCTCAGCACGTTTACCAATACTCAAACGGCATGAAGTCAGTAACCGACAGCTTAGTGCATTAAATACAGCTGCTCTGTAACACCAAGTCATCCATTTAGCCTCTAAGTGTGCTTCTTCAGGCAGTTAGCACCACTGCCAAGTTTACCGAGGAGAATTCACACTTTGCTACAGTTCAGTAAACTGAACTCCAGAGCTACTGGTAACTTGGCTGCGGTGTCAAGTCCCAGTTATATAACCCGCCCAGCTGAACGCCTCCCCAGAGCTGGGAGGCCAGTGCACAAAGGCGAAAAGAAGCAGGAACCCACATTTCAAAGGCGTTATGGTTCCGAATATTACAAAAACAGGCTTTCTAATCTTCTAATGGACTGTAGTTTTTGTAGAAGTTTGATTCTCTTTGTTTCCCAGGGTTTTCCCCTTACATAGTCTGAATCCACACAATTAGAGCAAGCAGTGAAGTGAATTAATCTCAGCCACTTGCATATACACTTTAGGCTGTAGTCTAAAGACAAATGATACTGAGCACTATTATCTGCATTCCTCAACTAAACTTAATGAGCAGGCGTATATGAATTAAAGGATTGTTGCAAGACCAAGTCACTGACATCTACACCACTGATGGAAGCCTTGAATGGCAAAAAGGAAGTCTTTCACGTACGCTCTCTAGCATGATACAATAAATGAAATTAAATCATAGCTTTGTTTCTACTATTTTCTATTCTAGTTTTTTGCTACAGCATACCAATCACTTCAAGAAGGATAGCACCACATAACGAGTGACCAAACACCTCTCAGATGACCCCACCAAACACCAAAATTTTGTGCAGAAACACCCTCCAATTCTGTTATGGGACGAGGTCAGGTCCTGAGCTAGTACAAGTGAACTGCTGCAAGCAGAATCCTATTAATTTATTCTGGTTTGAGATCTGGCCCATGAATCCTTGACACCAGAACAATTCAAAAATAACAAAAATTAGAATGAAATTAATCCTCACTGTCTTCCCAAAACTGTCTCAGGTGGTAGGGATTTTGGTAGTGCCACCTAAACGCTAGATTTAAGGTAAGTAATTTATTTCATACCACGGATAGTTTGCAGTGTAACAAAATTCTGTCACTACTAATCTGGGTTTCTATTTAAGTAACTGTAAGAAAAGAAGGGGTGGACAAGGGGAAAGAAAATCAATACCTCAAAAATACAGCATATCACAACCTGTTTCTTGTACCCAAATTACTTCTGTTGGGCTTTATTCAGACTTTGCAAAGTAAGGGCAAGATTTGAGATTCTTCTGTTGAAGCAAAAGGATGAACAAGTCTAAAAATTAAAATATTTTTCTGGACATAGGAGCTTTATAAATAGCTTTGCAAAATACTGACAACAGCTTGGTCCACTATACTCTTGGCACACTTCGTATACTATACTATTGTTTTGGAAGCTACAAAAATAAATACAATTTCATATCAGGACAAAATATTCCATCTTTTTAACTCAGAAAAGTTATGGATACTGTTAGGTGACTAAATTAAAAAAATATAGCAACTAATTTAATCGCAGAAGAGATTTTTTTTTTCCTGCCAATTAGGTGGTGGTCAAAACCTTCAATATCTTGATTTTATTTAACAGCGATCTTAGCTGCAAATCCCACAAATCACTGTAGGAGCTATCTTAATTTTAAGTAAAAACCCCTCAAATTTTAACCTCAGCCCATTATTAAATCTGACCTTTAAAGCCAAAGTAGAAGAGGTAATTTATTTTACTTTGCATCTCTTTTGACCAAAACCAGTAACAGGTACTGTGAAGACCAGTTACCTTCTTTTGGGGTGGAGGGGGTGTTGATTGGTTGGGGTTTTTTTTTTGTTTTTTTTTTAGCTTTTGTTTGTTTGTTTGTTTTGTCTAATTCTAGATAAAGAGAAGTCTGGAGAATCTGTAAGAGACTGTTCTCAATAGAGAATTCCAGTCCAAAAAAGATGAGCTTCTGTTTTTCTGGATATCTTTTCAAAATTCCAAACTAACTGAGGCCCTAGTAACTCCTAACTTGTGCCAGTTTAAAGTCTGAACGGCTGTATGAAAAGGAATAAATATGTAAAAAATGTATACCTGAAGATTGGGCCTGGGACATTACAGTAGCAGAAGGCAGCAAATACAGATTACTATAGAGAAAGGAGGCTAATTTTTATCCCCTGGTAAGGAAACATTGAAAACAAAAGAAGTCACACAGTAGCTTTAAGGATATAGGCTAGATCTCTTAGGTTAGATGACAAAAACAGTTCTGAACAACTGGATGTCTTCCTAGATGCACTGTAGACCTTGCACAGGACAGAATGAATCATAAAGAAAACAGTACTGAGTAAAATGTAACTCCACAAAGAGCTGAGTACCTCTCAATATAGTGAAAAAAGGAATAGAGCAACTTGATAGGATCCAGCATATAGATCACTCTATTTAGCATGCAGGTGTTGCTAATTCTGCAAATTACTTAATTCATAGTTAGGACAGCAATTAATACTGTTCTTGCTATACTTCTGTGTATCTGAGAGCATGGAGGAATTTGAGAAAGCATACCCGAAATTCGGAACCAGTAGTAAGCTGTTTGTCTTCAGCTGCATGCATGTAAGAAGCTAACAGCAATGTGCATCTCTCTAAAGGATCTAATAGATGCACAACACTAAATTATGACATTTGACGGGGAGAGAGCAACAGCGTGGGTTTTGAAACCAATACAATCTTTCAGCTTCCTGAGTATTTCAACTCTGTTGAAAATAGGAAGGGAATTTACAGTGTTTCTTTCAAGTGGTAAATATTTTAAATAAATGAATAAGTAAATGGAGTGGAGATTTGGATTTTATCTGAAAATCACTAAGGCATAAAGAAGCCAAAGCAATGCATGCAAATACTGAGACAGGTTTATATCATCGTCTCTCTCTTTTTCTCACAAACACACCTAGATGTAACAGGCACATATAGTAAAAGGAGCATCCTGAGTCCTTCTAATGGGAGGTTTCTGTAGTAAAAATTAAAAGCTCCTTGGTCACCTTCACAAATCCTCTGCGACTGAGCCAAAAAGCTTAAATTCTTCAATTCTGCCTAGAAGTTCTGGTTTGTGTCAAGCAAATTATGCAGTAAATAGGGGATATCAAATTGTGCATCCAAGTAAGTACTGACCACCCTCTGCTCCTTTTTAATAGTTTTGTGAACAGCCACTGAGGTCCTGCTGTCTCTCCTGCCTGTCTCTCCTAATATTTTGTCTCTCCTGCCTGCGTTATTCAGAAATACTCAGAAGCAGTATAGTAGGACTCTCAATGACTAGTATTATGTAATGCAAAAGCATGAGGGGCTCTTCCTAAAAACACTCACCAGTAGAGTTCACCCATCTTACCTGCTGCAGACAACCACAACAATAACATGGCATTATGCTATGTTATAATGAGTTTGCAAGCCCCAGGAAAGCGATTTGCAATATGACAGGGCTGAGAGGTAAACAGTACCACCAACTTGGAGGAATATTTGGACATCAGTGCAGCATAAGACAAACGAACTAATAACTGGAAAACAAAAGCCTTGTTCTTTTAAAGCTGAGTACTGGAGCATGAACCTATGTAGTACCATGAAAAGCAAAGTAAAAGGCAGGAAAAGATAAACAAATAAAGTGCACAAAATGCATCACCTGGATTACAGATAAAGATCAGATTTATAAAAATACTATTTATCAGAGTCCTGCGAGGACAAAGTCCTAGGTAAAAATGTGTTAGACTGCTAGGCTTACCAAGAGAGGTTAGGAGGGAGGTTGCTGGGAAGTAAAACAGGTTGTTCAGCTGTATCCTAGGGCTCACAGGATACAAGGAGGCAGAAAAAGCATGCTCTGAGCTCTCAATGCCCAGTAACATCCTCTGCACATCTCAGCCCCCAATTCCAGCTGGCCCTTTTGGAAAACTTTTTAACATATGTTTCTCTCAAGTGACCTTCTGTTCTGCCTCTACAGAGACCTTTGAACTTGATTGCCTAAGCATCCACAGGGACACCTGAAATTCTGGGTGTTGGCTTGTATGTTTAAACATGACTTACAGCTTCCTACCTCTGAATATAAACACCACAGCCTGAAGTCTTCATTCACATGTTAACAGACGTGCTCCAAAAAACATAAATTGTTATGGCTAAAATGGCTAAAACCATTAGACTCATTGCATTTTGCCTAGGCAGTAATGCTGGGGAAGTTGTACACTAGCCTCTCAAACTCACCTATCCACAGCATCAGAAGTAGAGAGGCATGTTTGGTTGTATCCAACACAGCTTTTCATGTCAATATTCTAATGTATCTGATTCTCTTCATAAATTTATCCAGATGCATAAACAGAGAATAGGGAATAGGAAAATAGGGTCCATATTCAGACAACAGAAGTAGTGAGCCAGTATTTATGGAATATATTTAGTTTATAGAATAAAAGATACCATTATTAGTCCTTTTTTGTTTTAATTACAGAAAATAGCAACATACTACACCAGTGCTGCAAGGCAATCTGCCAAGAGAACTAACTAAATGTATGAAAATACTCTTACTGAAATAACTTATGCTGAATTAAATGTTTTGCCGCTTTATTTGATTTGGCTTACTGATCATTTAACTGTCACCAAATTCTGAACTTAAGAAGTGGCAATGTTTAATGACAATAAGACACTGTAGATCATGTGTTAATGCTGATTAATGCACTTCCCAAGCATGCTGGAAGCATTTGGCTTGCCTTGTACCTTACACTGTGCACCCAAGGCATGCATTCATCAGCACTACTGCTCAGTCTGTCATGTCTTATTGCTGAAGTAGCGCACCATTCTCACTGTGTTTGCTTTGAGCCTGCCTCAGTCAATTTACATTACACTGCCCACCCAAACCCACGTTTTTGAGGTTCACCCAGCTCTTGATGATCAGGGGCCTGTATGTTTAATAACATTTTGCTCTGCCAGTCTAATTAACTCCGGCACTGTATCTGCAGTCAGATAAAATGCTCATTTCACACCACATTAATTTTTATCAGCTGAACATTAAGCAACACAAAGCTATCTATGCTTGGTTTAATTTACATACTGACAGAGCTACAAAGCATTACTGCAATGACTGCAAAGCAAATAAGTAGAACTGGCATCAAACATGGCTCCTTCAAAATGAAATATTGATTTGCAAGACTGGCATCCCAAAGTGAAAAAGAGGAAAAGAAAAAAAGAATGAGAAATTACCTTCCCCTGTCAGCACTAGAAAAAAAAATTACACATTTTGTAACCAGTATTTCTTTAAATGTTATAGCTTGAGAGGGCATTAAAATTAAAACTTATTCTTTGATTGGCCAAGAAAAGTTAGAGGCGATAGTAACGTTTCGCATGACGTAGAAAGAAAAGGAAAGGGGCGGGGAGGAGGGACATGATGACTGTGTTAGCACAGACACCTTAAAAGATTTTTCTGCTCTCTTCACTGGGCTAAATTTAGCTGAGCAGTCTTCTTTTTGTCGACTACAGCTGTTAAGTCAAATTTAAAGGTAGGATGTATGAAAGACCCTGGAATTCTAGTATATGAATAAAAATACAGAAGAAAAATTCTAGGAGCCTGGGATTTTATTCAGAGTCTAGCAGTGACCCTTCAGTGCTATTTAAAAGCATCTGTGACCCCACAGTACCCAGAATAGTAAGTGTTCATCTGAGTTAATCTGAACACATAAAAGCTGGCCATGTAGATCAATCATTCCCAGCTTTTCCAGAACGTTGCACCACAGTAGTCAGGCAAAGACCTTAGCTCCAAAAATAAAAATATCCTGCCTTCTGCTCAACTGGCCAAAGTCAAATCTTCACTAAAGCTAATTACGAATTGCACACCATTTAAGTACTGCAGTATATGTCTTCCTTTGGGCTCTATCTAGTCTTTAGTTTGAAGTTAAAACAAAAAATTAGGCAAATCCAACTGGGCTGCATTGCAAAAATCTCACAGACATTTAGCAAATGAGCAAAATGAATAAATGAATGCTTTTTCACTTCTGCCTGTACGTTAATGTAATCTTTTAAATCTTTGAGCTAGTGCCATTGAGTGTATGAGCGATCTTTCAATGCTTTTTTTCCCCAGTTCCTCAGCCATTCTAAACACTAAGCAACGACTCTACTGTGCTAAGAAGGTTTCTGCTCACAAAAGTGCATGAGGTCATCAGCACAAGCAGCTCCCATGTAAGCAGGCAGGGAACAAAACTTATAGGTCCTAGAGGAGGACTGAGTAGCTAATGTTCAGTGTTCCTTTCCTGAAGCAAAATCCTGAAAAAGATTTTGTAAAACTTTGACCTTTCTTGAGTGATTTGCTGAAGAGCTAGGATTTAGGCCTCGTTCAGCCGCACGGTTTTCTGGCTGCTCTGTCCTGAAAAACCGCTGTTGGCATTGATACAGTTAAAAGTCTCTATAACATTTGAAATTTTCCCTGTTCCCATCTCAACAGCCTCCTGTGCTCCCCTGCCCCTACCTCCAAGTGGGTGGAAGAGTAAATCTACACAGGACTGGGCAATCATGGCATTATTCCCCGAGGAAATTGGTTGCTGCTGTGAAATCTTTCTTTGCTGTCGAAGTCACCTTTATGAGGAGCTCTTTTCTCTTCAAAGAGCAAATACAGTTAATAACCTCCTACCTAGAAGCACTAATATTCAGCTTGACTCGTAAGTGAAAAATCATTTCAAAACAAGACATAGTATTATAGCTATTTCTCTTGACTGCAGTGCAGTTTATTATTGCATTCCAGCTATTTTGGGAAACAAGTCAACTTAAAATGTCATATTAATTATTTACAAAATACCGACATAAATGAAATGAAGATTTGACTGAAATAACAGTTCAGTGCCTAACTCTGCCTTCTTAATGAACGTAACAGGGAACTGCTGAATAATTTTCTGCTTACTCTACCACAATCTTTCCTTCTCCTCCTTTCCCTGCAAAAAAGACCATAAAAAAACCCCTCAGGCTCAGGCATCTCTGAATCCTGAATGGGTCAAAAATCATAATCAAACCTCAATTCTATCTTCAGATAATGCTGGGGAACTGTTTGGTTTATCTTTATAGAACATTCCTTCAACATATGTTACAGTTAGTGTCTCAGGGAACACTCACTTTATTCTCAGCTGTGCTTTGAAATATGAGAAGCAAAATAGCCCCAGAATACCACTCTAACTAAAATCAGTCATTGTTTCAGAGTAACTACAATACAAAGAGTATTGACCCTTTCTGACTTCCTTGTCAGATTAGTAGCAGGCAGTTTTCTAAAACATTAAGTCAGTCGGAGCCCAAAGGATAACATGACTTCTAATTCAAGGTAACTGGAATAAAGAAAAGAGAAGAGAAGACAGGCTGATTAATTAGATCTGTGCAGTGAACTAATTTGCATCCCTATTCTCACTGGTTTTCTAAAAAGAGAATCAATATGTGTTTGTGCCTCACATCTTCTGGTCCTTCCCCACATTAAAAACGACAGGTTTTGCAGGTGAAAAAAACAATTTTCTTATAAAAAGGTACTATTTCCTATTGGGACACAAATGATTTTTACTGAAGTAAAATTTCCTTCATCACTAGGGCATTTGGGATAAGAAGCATGGAAATTTGTTCTTGGAGTTCTTCCAAGAACTTGCAGGACTTCCAGCACGCAAATTACAGAAAATTTGAGATGCTAATCTAAATTATTTCATGCATCCTGCCACCATGTCATCTGTCATGTCACGACTTCTGCCCAGCAGACAGAACAGTATAACCCTTCCTTGCAACTTAAGCCTCACCTTGTGCCTAAGATGGGTACCTGGCGGTAGAGAAACGATGCATTCGTGCACCATCCCATCAACCTCTCCTCTCCTTTCAAGCCACAAAAGGGATATCCATAACGACTCTCCCTAGAGAACAGCAGGGCAAGTAAGGAGATAGATCAAGGAATCTTTGCCTTGTTTCTATCTTTCTAGCACACAAAGATGCAGCAAACAGTGAGTCATCTCACTGAATTTTCCATTCAAGACTGCTGACTGAAACGATAGGTCTCACAGCTGCACAGTAACACCATGTACTATGTTGGAGGAGATCCCTCTCAATCCATTCACGTTTCTGTTCTAAATCACTTTTTTACGGCAGTGAAATTTTACTAGTAATCCCAGCTGCTTTACTTAAGTATTTTGGAGGTCCAAAGATCCTCATAAATTTCTCTTAGCATCTAAGGATGCACTGACTCATTTGAACTGAAGTGGCTCTGATACTTTGAAATAAATCTTGCTTTATGGCTTGGAAAGATCTAGGCAAATATTAGCCAGTTAATTCCCCCTTTGACTTCCTGCCTCCAAGAGTGATATGAGGCCTTGCCAGGGCTATCAAACTGAACTTTAACTCTGCTTCAAATCAGTTTGAAATGCAGAGATGGGAAAAGTTGTGTTATGGTCTACATTGCACTGTCTCCACAACAGCAAACTAATCAAACCTCTTTCCATATGGTTTTTTTTTGGTTTCACTAGCCAAAAAGCTGTTTTTCAAAATAGATGTGCCACGAACTCTTGGCTTGCACCCCAGGCACATTTTCTAAAGCATCCCCCCATTTTGTATAACACTGTTTTTGTATAACTTTATTTTCAGCCTTTCCCAGAATGGGGGAACCTAACTTACCTATCCGTAAATATTTCATCTTAAAATGAACAGATTGCTTTTCACCACTCCTTTCCACCCAACTTTCTTTCCCTAGACTCTGCTTTTGCAAGCATTTTGTGTAGACTATGTCTTTTGATAACTCAAGGAAGTAGTTTATTGCTATGCAGGCTTCAGGAATGAAACGTCACTGGCTGAGAGGGAGCAAGTATTGGCCTTGACAGTTTGGATGCTGCTTCCTTTCTCAAAGATGACTTTTTTGACAGCACCAGAAAGCTTTGTCTGTTTTCAAACTCTAAGATATGACAGGGACTCAGAATGCAGGATAAGACAGACCATGCCAGGTCAGTGTTTTTGTCTACACAAGCTTACGGTCTCTTTGAATTTATAAACTAGTAGAGGAAAAGATGCCAGGGAAAAAGAGGGGGAGAGTATGTCAAATTCTTGCAATAAGTATGCTTTCCACAGCCAAACCCTGATGTATTCAAGAGGAACAACATAGCCTTTGTTAAGCTATACATCCCACACTTAATTGAGAAATGATTCTTAATAAGTCCTGGAGAGCTACAGGTCTCTCTATCTCTCAAATGGGAAACAATCATATCTCACGGCAACTCATTACGTATTCTTTTTGTACCATGAGTTGTTTTAAAACCGTGAAATTAGTTCTGGCAGAGTGTACAGAGAAACACCCATGAGATGAGACTGAACGAGTTATGTAAGGTTTCCACACATTCCTCATGAATGTTAACTCTTCAGGGCTGGAAGTCAGCCTTTTTAGATGAAGAAATATTCACGTAGTATATAAAGGAAACATGGCTATTCTCTCTCTGACATTCTGTGTATACAACATCTCCTTATTCATGTTTGGCAAAGAAACCTCCTTTCTCTATTGTTTCTTTTGATGCTTAGATAGTTGTAATGAAATATGACTGTTATAAATTAGTTTACAGTATCGATAAATTAGTTGAGCTGGAGCTGCCTGTGCTGACAAGAAAACTGACCCTTCTGTGTAGTATACTGAAAACTTTTCAAAAGGTATCAGATCCATTAATGTATGTAATGTCATATGAGAACACAACTGCCAGAAATCAAGATCAATGTGATGATCTGCCTGACAGGCTGGACTCTCTAGCCTGGATACCTTGGACTCTCCAGCAAGGATCACAAGTGTTTCCAAAGACTATAGCCACTGTAACTACCAGTGAGCTTTTAGCCTCCCTAGGAAGCGTGTTAGCCTTTGAGTATTAGCGCACACACTTTTTTGTGGATGCTAGGGCTAGTGAATTGAAGGCCTTTAAAGCTGGAATTCTTCTGTTGTCCTGCTCAGCCTTGAGAGGTACCATGACAACTGGGGTCAGGTTAATGCTATAGCTCAAGAAATGCACATTTGGAGCCAGGAAGAGATTCCTTGTGCTCTCCTGCAAGTAGGATAGAGGGTCAGGAAACCAAGCTAAAACTTTTGTTCAGCTTTGTGAGCTACGAATGCGGTCAGGACAGAGCTGCAGCTCAAGGTACGTTTAAGATGGGATCTTTTGTCATTTTCCTTTTACAGTGAGGCTCCACCCCATTGCTGACTAAACGGACAAGACTGTCCGTGATACACACAGTGTTCAAAGAGACAGAGGGAAGAATTCATGAGACCGAGTGTCAGGACACAATAGGGTCTGTATAAAAGCACATATTGCAAACTCAACCTTCATGAATTGCAGGTACACTCATAATTGCTCAGGGTATGGGAAAAAAAAAAATCACATGAAACTTTCAGTGAAAGCTTTAATTCATTAAATTCACATTGAAAAGATTTTGTGTGTAAACCTCATTGCTTGCTAGGCCTTTAGGAGTGCAATCTAATGAATGAACTGCCTTCGCAGAGTTGCTGGAAAACAGGCTAGTTCTTTAGAAATGCAGCTCCTTTTACTTTCTGCATTTTAACAAGAAATTCAAATTTCTTTGACAAAAATATAGTGGAATAAATGACAAAAACCCACCACTAATCCAGAACAGAGGCAATATATTAGCTAAATTCAGTAGCTTAGATAAATAGAAGGAATAAATTTTCATTATATAGCAGAAGGTGACCACTGCTTTTGAAAAAAACTTTCCACATGTTACATACATCTCAACTTCTGAAATTTCTCAAGTTCTGAGGATAGAAACAGTCTCATTTAAGGCCATGTGAAGTTAATGAAAGAAAAACAGAAGATTGGCTTTTTAATTTCTAACAGTCTTCTGTTGACATACTCTGCTACATACATAACGAACAACAAAAGTCAGAGGCTTCCTGTTAACCTATGAGTGTTGAAGTTCTGAATGTTACACAAATTCCAAGAAGAAAAAATGATCATCGGCTTGTTCTAAAAACAGAATTAGGCCATTAAAAGAGGAAATAATTTTAGCTGCTTAAATATTTCTCAAAGTAAACGGGACCCTGGTTCAGCAAAACTGTAGTATTGTTTCCAAACGTCTTATTTTCCTCTCTTTAAACATTCTGGAAAATTGCTCTGAATACTATGCCAAAATGTAAAACTGAAAAACACAAAGGATATTAGGACTGTCTGAATTACAGATGTCTCTAAAGACTAATGGCATAAAGATGTGAAACAGACTGACCTTAAGTGTCCTTATTCTCAACCTGTTTAAAAGTCTTGTGTTAGTTTCTTATAGTTTACTGTTATACTTGGGCTGACTGGAAATGATGATAATAATTCATGGAAATCTTAAAAAATAATCTAAAATTGCTCCTTCATACAACTGAGCCCACTGTATGTGTTAGAAATAGGTAAGATTTCCAAAATGCTTGCCGACTTTTCTCTACAAGGTACAGCATTTGAGAGGACAGGTGACCAATAGGCACATACAAATCAATACCCCCTGTGGAATATGAGAGCTTGTTGCAACATCAGCATCTTCCCCCAGCCATTAAAATTTAAAGAACCATTCACTGGCAGCTGATAAAAAAAGAAACAAAACCCCCCATACTACCACAAACACTTCTGGTGATAAAAAAAGAAAGAGACAGAAAATCTTTCAGGATGTCCTTCCTTGTTTACTACTGCAGACACTTGCCATATGAGAGGGCATAAGGAGTGAAGACAGATGAAGACTTCCAGTGGTGTAATTCAGCTTTAAAGTTACAAAAAACCAGAACAGCCCACAGCTCTTGGAGCTATTGCGTGCTACCTTTACAAAGGTACCATTGCCTGTTGCCCTGAACAATGCTGGTTTTATTTCATTTAATGGAAGGGTTATCACTGAGGCTCGTTGAAAACCAATGCAATTAGCCATCATTGGTTTAATACCACTGAAGTAAAAAATTTGTCTTTACAATTACTTCATTTAATCATTCTCTCTTTCTTTGTCCATTCCAGAGGAGACCAATACAAGTTACTTACAAATGCAGTGAGTGTTCATTGCTGGAAATTTATCACTTTTTTTCTCCAACAGATACCTAATGTTTTAAAGTTATCCTTGACTTGATGCTTCAAAATACCTTTCTGCGTGCCAACAAAACTATGCAAGGACAGAAATTCAATCTCTGCCCCCTGAACTTCTAGGGGTGGAAAGGAAGCTATATACCACTATAGCCTGACTCACAATTTTTTTTGGTGTGATTTGATACTTCTTTCCAACTGACAGTAAACTGAGACTGCAGCTCTGAATGTACAGTATATGCATGACTGAACGCATGGCATAGACAGTCCTACCTCAAACTGAAAAAGGGCAACATAGGATATGACCCTCTTAAAAGCTGGTCTGAGTCATTAGGAATGTGTTCTGCAGCTCTGGAACACCCCTGGCTCCATTTGTTCTTAGTAATGACTAGCCACAGGATGCCTTGCACTTGCCTCACTGCTGCTTTCACATTGGTAAAACTGAGATGAGGCTAAAGAGCCAAATCTTCCAACACTTTAGGAAAACATGAGGTTTAAACTAATCTCTTATTGCAAAAAAGTAGTAAAGCTGACCAGAAATCCCCTTCTCCCCCCACCATTTGAGCTTCTCTGTGAGTTTTTGTCTGTGTATGTATTTTGAAGACAAGTGGGAGCAGGAGACTACCTGCAGACAAGTAAATGGTTTTGGCAGAAAATAGTTTTTGCCTGGCTGTGAAAACCAAGACATGGCTCAAATTGTGATTCCATCCAAATTATGATTACTTCAACATAATCTACAGCCTAACATGCAAGTGAGGCTGTCCAGCTCACTGGATTCAGATGCACCGACTTACCCTATTATAGTTAAACTCTGCCTCCAACAGCCAAGGGAACACCTGCCACCACATTAATTACTTCTTTGTTCAGAGTTACGTTGACAACAACTCAAAGATACCTCACTCCCAAAGTAAGCAACAGGATCTTCAATTGTAAATGACCAGCAGTCTGTTATCCCAATCCAACATCCAGTATTACAGCTTATAAAAGTAAATGCAGACCCTCCACTGTTAAAACAAACAAACAAACTACCCCCCCAAAAAAAACCAACAACAAACCAAACCAAACCAAAACCCCAAACCAAAAAACTGTGTAATACTAAAGTACAAGAGTAAGTGACTTAGGAAGCAGAAGACAAAATATTTCTATATTCCATATGATTTCCATCTTTTTATGGTAGTAGGCCAAAATAAACCATAGCACCTTCTAACACTGAGGGTGGAAAGCAGCATAATTCATTTACCTTCACTTGCACAAGTATTTCAACTATGAGCTTTATGGCGCATTTCTAAAGAGCCTGGGGTACAGCCAATGCATCTTTAATATGCATTTTGGTTGGTGAAATACTGCTTGGAATAATTCCCTTTTTCTTAGAAAAGTCAAAGCTGTCAGAAATCTAAATTTTCTGCTCTTTCTTTCTCTATTTTTAAGGTAACACCCATCGAGTTGAAAATAGTGCCTAACTCATCATGTGTTTTTAGAACTTCATCTTCCCTCACCAAAATAATGCAAGTGACCAGAAGCAAACACACGAGACTTTCCATATCAAGAGGATATTTTCACGTGGCAATTTCAAGTAATGAAAAATTAAGAAATGTGAAAAATAGTCTAAACCCCAGCCAGTTTTACAAACAATTTAGTTACATTTTTACAGTGATGGCAAAAGGTCAAACATGGTACCAATTCTGTAGACCTCGGTACCCAGAGTTTTTAAAGAAATGATGGCTAGAATTTCTGAATAGGGCAAAATCATTCTTCTATGCTTAGCTTTGAAGTTACGTCTTAACAAAGAGCTCAAGAGTTTTGACTGTAATTAAAAAAATTAAAGCAAGGAAAAAATGGAAAAACTCCTCCCTGTTTGTACTGATTTCGGTAAAGTCAGAAGTAACCAAGATCACTGCTTCTCTAATGGAAAACGCCAGCTGACAAATTAGTGATAAAGCTTTATCAGCAATACATCAACCTGAGCTACAAACCAAGCAATGCTCTTACTGCCCAGTAGCTTCAGAAGAGCGATACTACCACGTCAAGTGAAAATATTAGAAATTCGCCATTATTCTATGCAGCCCTATTTCCTGAAAAAACAAACGAGTTAATTTTTAAAGTTTAAGGTTTAAAGAGAAATGTATCACTAAAATTTAGTAACATCAATTTCTTCTGTATTTCTGTATAAAGACCTCAACTTATTAAACCTAGTGGCCAAGAATTTTGGTTATCTTTCAATATAAAGGAGGAAGCATGAATTCAGCTCATTTTACTTCACAAATTTATTATTCAATTTCCTACTATTGCATTTAACTAGCACTATGAGAGCTGTCTTGTATTTATCATAGTGTCTCAATGCTGCATTTCAAAAAATGAAAATGTATGAAATAAAATACAATAAAGAAAAAAAATGCACCTAAGTCAATATTGATTAATCCTACGTTGCTAATACTAAAAAGGGCACATTTCAATATTATTTTTGAAAGCAGATATAGTATTTAAATGAAAAACTATTTGTTAATATGCCCCTTTTTATAGCTGTATGAAGCATTCACTGGAATTACTTAGGCAATATGTAATAACTACAATACCAGCTGCATGCCTGTGTTAAACCCAATATGCAAACAGTCTGAAAGTAAGAAAACTGACTAGATATTAGAGTTACATAACAGTTATAGAGTCTTTCCCCTCTTTACATCCATTCCTCCTGCATTCTACTTATGGTTCCATAGTTTAACCTGAAGAGGAGTTGTCTGTTACGTATTTCTAGATAGCATACAGAAATGCAAGAAGGGTGAGAGCTGTTAAACTTCCCATTTCCTTCTAGACTGTGGTCAGGGCACTGATCTGACTTCCACTGCTAGAGTCGCAAGTCTCTTATGATCATTCCTTATTGTCATTGCTGTGATGGAGACCCTAACATTATGAATAAAAGTATCCAGAAGAAAGGCTGCTGCAGTTGAGACAGTATAGTTTTGAGTACAGTCTGTCTTTTTTCTCTTTGGGCTTGTTTCTGTATTAAATATTTTCATGTACACACTCTCCTAATCCTTATTCAAGACACTTGTGACACCTATTAAAGGGCAGTGAACACTGCAGTCTTCACAACAGCTAAATTCTGCTGTGTAGATCGTTATCTTGTACCTAAACATATTAGTGGTTTCACATTTTATTTTCCTACCTCTAGAATTTCCCCTCACTTCAGGGCATAAGAATTTTTCTTTCTTTTCCCCCACTTTTTAAAGATTCTCCAGTATATAGTTGTATGTTGTATGATTGCATAGTTGTCATATAGTTTTGTACCTCTAAGAAACATGTCCCTAAGTTATGCTTTTACTTATAGTCCTTTTAAAGAAATAGTTTCACAGCTGTGACAATATCAGAGGCTTAGTTAACTAATAAATACTTCAGGAATTTACTTTGGATATCGATGATCTTTTCATTTAACTGGAATATAGAATATAGATGGAGAGCATTCCTCCTTATGATAAAACATATTCTGGACATGTTTCCCCTAGAGACTTAGACACAGCACACAAAAATCTTACTTTTCAGTTACAAAGTTATTTATAAGGAATGTATTCTGACAGGAAGAAGTTCCTGAGACTTGGTTGGAAAAATACTTTTCTTCATAGGAAGTCAGAAGAAGCCTGGCAGCAATCTAATCAAAACATGCAAATGAGGTCAACTTTCTTGAAAGGGTTGTAGGATTTCTCCAGAGAAATTTACAGAATGTCATGGCACAGAGGTATTTTCTTAAGTCACTGACTTTGTCTTCTGTGGTTCTATACCATTCTATAAGGCCTCCTTGTCAGTTTGTACTCTCTGCTCAGTACAGACACCCCAGCTGGGGAGATACTTAATTTTTAATTTAATTCTGAACACCTCAAAGGATGCTGAGCTTCAGGAAGCAATGGAATTACAGAATCTTACATTTAGCCTTCCAAAGTAATAATAATCTGATAAATAATAATTTATTCAACACTGAAACTTAAGTGACTTGACTTTGTTTAACATCAAATTTAAAGCTACGGTCAAAGCAACTGTTTTCTTCCACTGCTGATTACACTCTTTACTGCAGTTCACGTAGAAACTGACTTTGCATGCAGACTGAGATAAGAACAAAATAAAGTCTCCTTGTTTTCTTGACTCTATTCCTTGTCTTAGCTGTCTGTACCGTCCCTTTCTATGGCATTTGGTGAGAGACTGATGAGCTGAAGAAATTGTTAAGATCGAGTGTGTGCAATGAGCATTAAGCCATTTTTCTAGAAGCCAGATTAACTTGGCTAAGAACTAGACTGAGCATTCGGGAAACCCCGCCTAACAACCGAAGGAGGGGGTTCTGTTAATACAAGCAAACACTACCAGCATCCTGCCTTTGCAATAGTTTATACCAGTGATATGCTAACGTGGAAAATGAAAAATGCCAGCTTCTCTTCAGCACTGTAAAAGCACACACTTCCATGGATTATACAGAGAAGCTTGCATGTAATATGAAATCACCATATTTTGGTTTCCCACAGTTTGACAAAATGCATTAACATATTACAGTCTTCCTGCAGCTTGCGCTTATGGCGAACTATCTGATGAACTTCTACTTTTCTCATATTATATAGAGCTTCCTGCTTATCGTGTCTCTACTGAAATTGCAATGAGGAACTCTGGCACCCAGCAATTTGTGCAAAACCACACACAAGCATCTCTCCACAAATAGACCATATTGCACTTAACAGTACCACAGAGCTTGGTCTCTGATTAAGAAAAACACTAAAGGGATGTCAGCATAAGCAGAACAACAATACTATCCCAGCCTACTATCGTACAGGGGACAAGATTTTCAGAAAAGCATATAAGAAAAGTACTGCGATTTCTATGAAATGGTGACTGATTAAACACACAAACTGAAACATGGCCATTTGGAAAAGAGACTGAGTGCTCGAGGCAGAGGATTCAAGACTGGCAGACAAAAGGCCCTAGTCCAGTGATTAATTATTTACAAAAAGAGGAAGAGCTGCACTGAGGCAGCCTGAGAGGGCTCTAATGCAGGACAGCCAGTTGCCTGTAGGGCCAGGGTTCCCCGGACTGCTAATACACACAATTCTAATCCCTAATCTCATTGAAGCAGGGCTGGGCCTTGAACCTGAATGGCTTTGGCAATCAGATAATGAACTCATAAAAAGAAATCCATTCTGCATCCAGATGAAATGCAAAATTTTGTACGTTACTCACAGGGTATGAACAGAGTCAGAACCATCCATTCAGACTGAAAGGGCTGAAGAGCTTCAGAGAGGGACAAACTCATTATTTTTCTGTATTTAAAGAGGTGACAGTCAGATGTCAAGCCGCTGTCCAAATCTGGTGTTATGTCTAGAAAGAGAAGGCTCTTCCTGCAAACTTTGGTGCATGTTTCTTCACACAACACTAGCATGTCAAAAAGTAACTAGTCTGTGTCTCCCACCAAAGCAAGATCAAAGCAAAGCTCATCTAACTGTACATACTAAAAAAGTTACTGGTTACTTTACTCCCATATTAATGTGCATAAAATGTTGAACTTGAAACTTAGATACATATCACTACAATTCAGAAAAAAACCAAACTCTAAAATCACACCTGTAAAAACCAAATCTCAGTAAATATGATCTAATGAAGACATTGTTACAATTATTTTTATTATTATATCAGATACTATCATAGCTGGATTATTGAAATACAAATAGTCAGTGAGGAAAAGTAACAGCACCAATCTTATTTGATGATTTTGTACAAAAATAACAAATAGGTGATTCTGATGCATTTTTAAGACTTTTGTTCCTACATATAATTTAGCAAATTAATAGTTTTTTCCTGGAATTACCTAAATACTATATTTATCCTTCTATTTTCTTATTACTTTGCATTGCTTACTTACTCTTAAAGGTGTTCCTTTAGTTCTTACAGGAAGTATAAACTCCTGTCTGCCCCTCAATTCACATGCAAATCTGAAGAGGCAGAATTCATCTACATAAACAAATGTGTAATGATCCTGATGCCTAAACCCTTACAAAACAGACGCTTAACATGCCAAAGTGTGCAACTCAAACAGTGCCTGACAAGTAGAAATAACAGCAGAATACTGATCATGACATCAGGACTACCTGGAGATTTGTTTAATTCCTCTTCCTCCTTCCCCCCAGCTCTCAAGAGGAAAGCTAGGAAAGGAATTCTCTCCAGACTTCTATTAGGAGGCTAAGTAGTGCAAACTCCCAGCTATAATGGTGCAAATTAGAACCTAGATTAGCGAGGGCTCTGGTTTGTTGGCTCTAACAATTCTGACCTGGACATGATCAGCACACAGGTTTTCTAAACCCTGAATCAGCTGCATGTTCCAAAACAGGGGTTTTTTTGTTGCATTATGTTGAAAGGAAAAAAAAAATCAGCTTCTATTTTTAACAATTCTTGATGCTAAACCTCATTTGACATCAATGCCAAGGGGAGAGTTAACACAGAGTAGGATTTTTCTCCTTCCCTTACTCCTGTTCCCCATTGAGAAGGGTGTAATTTATTGAAAACTGGCTGATACTTTCCTGGCTTGGAGATGATAACTTTTAAAAAACTATTATCATCTTTTCTTTACATTATGCTGCAATCATAGGCATTACTCTTCACTTGAATGTAAGTCATTTAACCCTTACGATGCTTTTGATCCACTGATCAAACAGCATTTGTTACAGATGAATTCATTACAACCCACAATTCTCTCAGGTTTTACTACATGATCACCCTTGCTTTAAAATGGAAAAGTGATTGACTCCCCAATACCAGACAAAGTGCCAGTGGCTTAGCAAGTACCGACACCCAAGAATCTGGAAGTACTCTCCTCCTGTATAGAGGCTCTCTCTATACATCACTCAATTCAAACAATGGGCCACAGTCTCTATACTCATAAAACCAGAACAAGTTAACGCATCTCCACGGAGTCAGATTCACATCATGTAAGTACAATCAGAATCAGACACAAAATATTTAATTAGATTTTGGATGTGGATTTTTCAGCCCACAGTGATTTCGTACAACTGAGTCATTCATTCGTTATAATAATACTGACTTCTTATTACTAGTACAGATTAGAGGTAGCTGAGATGAAAGCTGGGGGGGTGGCAGGGAGGGGAGAGGTTGTTTGATTCCTGTACAATTCCGCTTTTTTCACTGGAGTCATGCCAGTGTGAATGCAAACACAACCAAGTTCAGGCTAGAAAACCCAAAGCCTAGGGGTTCATTACTACAAGATCAGGGCTACCTGTCCTCAACCATTTACACAAAACAATTATAAACAGCCCCACTGAATTCAAGGAACTAGTCATGCACTCAGTTTTAAGAGCTGAGGATGGAATGGCACTTATTACTTAATTGACCTTAAAATCCATCTCACAATCCTCAATTTATAATATAAAACCACAAATGAGCTAAAAAAACCCAACAAGAAAGCTGTGCAGAGACTACAACTGCAATGGCCTTTCTGCATCTCCAGATGCCAGCTAATAGATCTCAGCTAGCTAAAGTAAATAGCCACAAAAGCACAGCACATTTGATCCTGAATATATTGAATTAGGAATTTCAATTGTGATAAAAAATCAAGTTTGATTAATTATCCCGCTAGAGGAATAACTTTTCTAGGTGTCAAACTGTATTAAGATTACAGAATACTTCTGAGAAGCCTAGTTAAAGAAACAGTTGTTAAAAAAAAAAAAGCCATGTAGGTCAAATTCAGGATTCTTTCATAGTCTGAAAAGTCTGGAAGGTATCTTTGAGTTTATTCAAGAACTTTCAATTTATATTAATACCTTGAGAATGAAGCCCAGGCTTTGAAACACCGAGCTGAATCCTGCAGTCACTATTTAACTAATAGGTTACTAAGTAGCTTTAGAGCCAAAATACCTAAGAACAACCGGGATGGAAAGAAAGTGCAAGTAGCTTCCCTCATGCTCAGTATGTGCTGGATAGTATACAGAAATAGTGTGGCTGGAAGCATATTGCCTAGGGCTGGATCTCAGAATTTTAGGGACTTCTCGACAGCTTAGTGAACATACAGGTCAAAGAAATCCTTGTTTGCTTCCACAATCTACTTACCCCAGTGGAACCAGTCACAAATTTTCATCAGAAATTCTGAGTAAGCAACAAGACTTCTCCACAGATTTAGAAAAGCTGTCCAAGACACAGGCATAAAGCCAACTCTGAGGACAGAAAGTGAGCATATTTTATTCTTGCTAGATGGCAGAGTTGCCACTGCAACATGTTCTCCTTGTCAGCAGCCCACAGTTCTGGCAGGGTTAACCATGACAGACTCCCTCTTCAGAGTGGGCTACTGTACAGCATCAAGACAGACATTTTAGAAAGTACTTCACTGTACTGAATTAAAAGCAGGTTGTCTTTCCTCCCTTTCAGACACTTCTTCAACATGTGACATTGTTCCATTTTTAAATTGTTTTCAACTGATTAGTATTTGTATCCATAGTGCCAGGCAGCGAACAAACATAAAAGAAAACATGCAGTCCATCATCTAAGAAGAAACTGTAGAATGCAAGATCGCCTACTTCAGAAAATTATCCAATCTGTGTAGTAATTATAATTAAAAAGAATTCTTAAAAGCAGGAGGAAGAGGTGTTGGTTTTGAGTTTACATTTATCTTGTTACATTTTCTAAGTCCAAAGACAAATATCTTTATGGTATCATGCAATCCAAACTCTCCCCCTCCCAAAAAACCCTGAACCTACCCAACCAGAACCTGCAACAGCAACAAAAATTCAAAGAAAACCAAAGAAGGATTAATACCCAAAAATAATAGGGGAGGAAAGAAGCTTACCAAATATGAAGTGATTCATTACTGATCTTAGTCTTTGCAGATAGCGAAGGAAAAAGTGGCTAATTTGTGTGTCTCTATGGCACTGCAAATCTCGTTTCAAGCTTTGACGGAATTTACTCATTTCTCCACCCTACACAGGTATTTGAGTTTGCTTCCTAGTGCTGTACTACGGTACTAAAAGAAACCTAACAACCTACTGTTGGTGTTTTTGTGTTTGAAAAGCAGTATGGGATCACAAGACAAAACTACAAGAGAGAGAGGGAAAGAAACAAAACTTATCCACTCACATATATGTGATATGCATAATGAAAAATAGCCAGCAGCTTTTATGGCTTTGATTCTGCCTTAAATGCAGAATAGACTTTAAGAGCTGCTGACAGTTTAACGAACACCAGGAACCAGGTGAAAAGCATTTATGTTTCCTCTCTGGCAGGGAGACACAGAGGTAAAACTCATCAACTCCCATACTACCTTTAGATATTTGCTGCCAAGATATGAGGAAGAAGGTTGGCGTTGTTAGTTTCAGTTGGAAAAACAGATATCGTTTATGACTGCTAATGAAATTTTTATGCTATCTTAGGATATAGTAAATTTCATATTCTTACCTTGCTACATAAAAATACCTGAAAATGTAAATCTCAAGCTTCAAAACCCCCAAACACATTAGAAATCCTAATTTTTTAAATACATGGGTGTTTAAGTTCTATTCTTTCCTGTTGCCCTTAAAAAGTTTTCGAAGCTGATACAAGAGAGCCATCAAAAACTTTCCATGGGATCAAAGGCTAACAGAAATGGATACTTGAGACTATACTCCACACAATGTGACCTTTGAGCGTTTGAGTTCTACCTTAGCTCCGATCCTTTGCTTGTCCTTCTCACAATTAAAAATATTTTTGGCCAGACTGGTGTGAGCCCTGAATTTATGGTCTAGATCCTTTAATTTATCCTTAATCAACAGATCCCAGTCACGGCCTTTGTAATACTGCCATCTTTGAAAAGAAACATTAAAGTTCACTTTTTCACTGTGACAAACAAAGTGAAAAACATGTTCTGGTAAAATAAGAATTGACAAAAAGATTTCATTCAGCTCTACAAACAATTTTTTAAAAAAATAGAGACTTTCAAAATTAAAATAGGATGGCACACTCTTATTCATTTTCAGGTATCTGCCTGCTTCCTGATTTGTTTGCTACCATCAAGAAATACTGGAAAAATAATAAGACAAATTACTTCCGGTGTAATTGTGTGATTATTTGCTGATCAGAACACTTGAGAATTGTTTAATCTTTTGGTTTTTACACAGCAGTAGAAGAAAAAACAGAAGCGTTGAACTGAGTTCCTTGTAACCGTTTTTAAATGGAAACAGACAACTAAGCTGCCAAAATTCTGTTACCCCCAATTTGAGCCTAAAAGTGGAATTAAAAAACAATAATGGCACAGAAATTTCAGCTCATTAACATTTTTTATTGTGTTGTGGGCTTACTGTGATTTGCTAGGATACACATCTGTTCAAGAAACAGGGTAAATGTCATAGCTTCTTTAACACTTTTTTATTCATAAACAAAACCAAAGAGCCAAGTACTACATATGTCTCAAAAAAGAATGGGAAAATTTCACTGACATTTGAACTACCATTATTACAAGAAGTCTAGGGTCAACTGATATTAATGCAAAAAACACCCCAACAACAACAACAAAAACCCCCTTCAACCTGAAACAAAACCCAAACAACGAATGGACCACCCACAAGATTTTTTTTCCCCATATGTACATAAATCAGCTGTCATTCAATATACATTTTATGAACTTTAAAATAGGCTATAATTTAGGAAGTACAGATGGTATAGTTATTTTTCATGTATGATTCAATGGGTAAAGTATATGAACATCAATACAATCGTCACAGAGATATCACCATCCAGTAAGTACTAGTCAGCATATGAATACAAGGGCTTTTTCCTACTACTTCCCTCAGTCTGGGACAAAGTTACTGTCTTTTCCAAGATGCTTAGCATATTTAATAGTGATTTCTGTAAAACAGGAGCTCCCTTTTTTGCATGTCTGCAGTGCTTACCACACTACAAGCTTGGTCTTGATATATAAATAAAAAAAAAGCAGAATACATTAGATGGAATCAAAATTACAACTCAGAAGCAAACTGCTTTTGTGAAACTTTATAGGTTCTGAGGAAATTTTTAAGGCACAGTAAACAATCCCACTACTGTTGACTTTCTTTACTGTTTGAGGAAGAATGCAGGTGAATTTCTTTCTGTAAGACTGAATAGTTGGGGGGGTGGAGGAGGGAAGCAAAGGTGGAGTGTGTTTGGAGAGCTAGAGGGCTTAAACCTTGCTTTTCTACTGACTGTGTGTGGGAAGAGGCAAATTGCTAATTGAGGCTGTTTTGTTTTCTTCAAATGTTAAATCATTACCTCACAAAACCTCCTGGTGGTATTGTAAGGATTAACACAAGACCTAAGAGTATTCTGAAAATGAATGAACCGACTTTGCGCTTACCTTCCGTAACACAGCTTCATCATCTCTTAGGCAGGGCTAGTCTGATGGGAATATCAGAATACTTCTTCAAACTGTTAGCATAAAAATTACACATAACTGTGAGGATTATTTGGATCCAGGAAAAAACAGTACCATTTCTGATTCCTACACAAGCCTTCCAAATTTTCTGAACTTTTGCATGTTGTCACCATTTAATCTCCGTTATATCCTAAGCAACTGGTGATTAGAGTACCAGCATCACCTTCGGTATGTAAACTGCACTGATAGCAAAGTGGGGGGGTTAGGTTTACACTTTTCTATACTTCCACTGAAATGCCAAAATACACATAAACAGGCACAAGGTACTTCCAACTCTAGCTAGTCAGATTACTAAACCAAAGGATAGGCATTCCTTTGATAAAACTAAAGGAATATTTAAAATTGAGTTTCAAATGCTTATTGTGTAAGTTAATTGTAAGGAATGTTAACTTTAATTTCTCTACTGTTGGTTTTGGTTTTGTTTTTTTTTTCTTTTTTTTGGCCTTTGAGGAAATTTCTAAGCGCAACAACAGGTTTTGCAGCTACCAAATTTGAATACAGAAAAAAATGCTAAGCTCCTTTACTTGCTTATTGAGTTTTGAGACCCTAAAACCACAAATCAAATGTCATAATGAAACTGGTAACAATATGGTCAGATAAATATGTTTTTGAGAAACGACTTCTTCTTCTATTCTATTCTTTGTGAAAGCTTAGTTGTTTCTACCAGATTTCTAGCACAATGATATTGGCATCAGATAGCTGACAATTAGTGGGGAAAAAGAAGTGTTCCTTGCCCTGCACCCCAAGAATGTCTTCCAACACAAATAAAACAACACTTAAGAGTTTAATGCTGTTCTGCAGGATTGTAGAACTGATTGCAGGATTCTGCAACACTGATAAGATCAATGAGCTGCATCTGCATCATGTCATAATGTGGTAAAAGCAAGCACCCTGAGAAACTCCTTTTCAAGTTAGCCACACTTACATTTTATTTATTCGACATGTTAAAATAAGATAGTTTAAATCTTGTTTCTGCTGCAGTTGAAATTCCCATGTAGCTACGATTGACAACTTTTAGAAAAAGCATGATTCTCTCTCATGAAGTATACAGTGGTATACTGTACACACCATAAAGTTAATATTTTATTAAACTGTTTGTGGCTGAAAAGCTGACCAGATAGCATTTAAGTGTTGCAGGAACCAAGCAAGCTCAGAAAACAGCAGAATGCCATTTTTACTATAGTCATGTATGGGCAGTGAGAACTCAGCTGAAACAAACCAGTAAAAATTTTTGGTTAAATAGTTAATTAACATTTTGTCAGTATCAGAAGTATAATTTTAGATCAGTATTTGCTTTCAGACTGAAATGGCTTTAAATATCGTAATTCTCAGCTTCAAGTAAAAGGCCAAATTTTTGGAAGCAAGCACTTTAATGTGATCTACTCATTTATCGTTGAAAATACAACCAAGATTGTGTCTGTGCCACCTTCTGGCTGCTAAGCACCGCAGAAAATGTAGATGGGCTCTCGACTTTGTCAGTATTTGTCTGAGCTGGGCTCTTTCACAAGTCAGTTTGCAAGGATAACAGAACAGATAAAGGGAGAAAAACATACTAATCAATTACGGTAGTTTTGAAAAATTCATCCTTTCCAATAGTTCTCTTCCCACAACCACAAAAGAAAACTCACATAGATAAAATTGTTATAGGGCTGTATCATAAAAACTGCCACCTGCAACTAACCTGAACTGTGCAGTATCAAACCAACATTGGAAGGGTCATTAGCACCCTGTGGACAGCAAGTACCCGTACAAGCAAATGTTCAGGGGTTATATAGTTCATGTGCAACCCTCTGATTTCCTTTTAAGGCTAGCAGGAAAAGACACACATATTTAAACTGAAAGAGGCTTCTAAGAGGGCTGAAGAAATCATAGCTATATGTGGTATAGATTAGTTTGGAAATGAGGAAAAGGATTTATGTTTTGATTTGACCACAGCTGTCTGTGCCTATGATGTAAAATTACCATAAGCTGTTCCAGATAGCTTTAGACCATGAGTAGCGGAAATACATTTAGTTACTTTCATGTTATTCAATTTAGGTTGAAAGAGCAGAAGAGTGACTAATACTGTGAGATTTCTATTACACCTATTCCCGAATGAGTCCAGGCCTACTTGAGAAACTTTTGCCCATATAGAACCGCTGGTTAGAGGTGTGATTTTTTCCTTTTTATTTTGCAACGGTACTATACCTGCAAAAACTGTAGCACAGAGGCAGTTACACCACCATGAGCGTTTTCACTTCTGTAGCTTACTGTATTCAGGGAACTGACCGAAACTGCATCATCAAATGAACTTTTTGGTTGTGTAAATGGAGTTTATCCCAGATGGGTTTGATAGCAAAGCTGTGCCAGCAAACCATCAGCAACACAGATCAGTAATCTTTCTTTGCCATTGACATTTATAGTATGTCTGTACCAAAACTGTAAGGGAGCTTCCAGTTTTACTACAGAACACAGTTCTAGCATTTTGCAACATTGTTTTGCAGAAGTAAATACAGACAGACAAAGCTCTGAAATTTAAAATGCTTTCATTTACCAGTTTTCAAGGCTTAATCTGATCTAGCTCCAGTAACATGGGGGCTTCTAGAATATGATATTGCTGACTTATTCGAATTGTCTACCAGTGGAGGAAATGAATTATGATCTAGAAATACCTACTTGTTTCTGCTGACTACAAAGAAAATCTATATAAGTAGTTCAAATGTAAATGTTTTCAATGCTGGCATCAAAAGGCCCATGAGATGAATCCCCCCCACTGCCTGCTCCATATTTTTACAGCTCTCTCATCAGCCTTGTTTCTGTCATGACAGAGATTCACAGGTTACTATATAGATGCATTACAAGAGGTATTTCTTTCTCTTACTCTTCCTCAAGCACCACAAGCCTTCAAAAAGCTAGTTGCAGAATCACAATCTGCTACGTGAACACTAGAATCAGCTACTCAGATCATTCTGCCATTTGGCCAAAGAAATTGATAGACTGGAAGAAACACTGAACTGAAGAAAACAAATGCTAGGTCAGCGTTTGCCAGAATTTCTAAAGTTCTCATTTTTAGGAAAGCTTTCAGATTCTCTTGTGATGCAATAAACTTGTATGAACATCTAGGAAAAAACTGTCATTAAAAATTAGTAGCAAGCAAGGTAAAAGAGAAGCAGGGATACAGGACAGCATGTGATGATCTAGTAGCACAAACATGGCTCTTACCACATGAGACAGGATTTGACCTTTCATTCAGCAGAAAGATGGAGATACTACATGTTTGCTTAGCTGTATTTCTATGAGAAATTCTCAAAAAATTAGATTTAATTTGAGAATGTTAGGTTATCTATTCTACTGTAAAAGTCAGGAAAACCTAAGTCTGGTGTCATATCTTACAGAGGCTTGCATCAAATGCCTCAGAGGAAAATGAACTCCCTTCCTCCAGCCATACTAGACATGGTCATATTTGTGTCATATCAGCTCTGGCTTTCTTACAGATCTGGTCATTATTTATTCCATAAAGCATGAAAAATCTTTTTTTAAAATCAGCAACCTACTATTCATTATTTTTATTACTACATATATTTATCTATAAGCCTGAAACTAATCACCAAGACAAAAATGGTCAGGATTTTTTTTTTTTTTCCCCTTGGGGCAGGGGAGGGTGGAGCAGGGAGTTGCGGCAAAGTAACAAGTCTTGAGGAGTACTGGATAGTCTGTGGGTTTAAAAATTCAAAGTACAACAAAATCAAGAAAACAGCAGAGAAAGCTAAAACCTCAAAAAGGCAAAAGCAAATGATAATCTGAATAGACAACATATCTGATAATAAAATCAATCTGCCTTTCATTTGAGCTTACATCTGAGAAAAAGAGTAAGAGTCGCACAACAACTGGGGCTCATTTGCTATATTAACTGCTGATGATCAAGCCAAGTATTTATTTCCATATATCTGTGACAAGGGCAGATATAAAGGTCTGCAACCATCTTGACAGCAAGCTTATTTATAACGTCAATGCTCTCAGACACTTTCACATTACTAACGCAGTAACTGAAGTTGGGAGTGAAAGTGATTCCTAAAATATACTCTTGCCATTTAAAAAAAACCCTCAAACCCAAACCAACAAACACGGCAAAGAATAAAAAGCCCAAATTATATCACCCAGAATGAACGACTGCGACCCATTTTAGACCAAAAGGTCACTACACCACAACCTTGGCCATTAGCTTCAGCTCTAAAGGTCAGGTGCTTTCAGCCACGCTCAGAACTTACTGCAGCTCTGACACCTAAAGTAGTCTAGGCACATTCAATGTAAAATCAATAATCTTAAGATATGGCATGACTACAACCTTTTCACTTAGGTTTCTTTGGTTTCCATAAAGCAAAGTCATACAGTATAAAATGAGACATTTCCTCACTCTACAAAAGACCAAGTCTAATTGGATGAGTTACAACCAGCTACAACAATTTCCCTGTAAAATTTACACCAGGTGCTCAGTAATAATGAATAAAAATAAAATCATAATCATGTGTAAAGTAACCAGCAGAAGAAAAGGGAACTTGGTAAGACATTTAAGGCCACTAACCATTCATTTCCTTGACTGTTAGTGTTGAGCTGGCATCTTGGTAGCAGTGGGCTACAATCTGCAGTTGCCTCTGCAGTATTTCAGTTTCAGGAGATGAATATGTGTTTTCAATGTGAATCAGACTCTGGTTCTTTATCCAAGGCAAGCTTCAAAGCTCCCCCTTCTATAAAGCCCTGATGAGAATCAAGCATACTATGTACAGGATAAAGTTGTGTTACAAGTATAGAATGGCAATTAATTTAAATGAACTCAAGACTGGAATTTAGTGATACTGTATGGCATGCGTAACTATACTACTATTCTTGCTTGTATGCATCATCATAAATCTGAAGTCACAGATATTCACCAACCTGAATTAACTGGAGTCGAGCTTTTAATGATTTTGAGCTGATTTACAGGAATCATGCAAAGCTTGGAGTATGGCATGATCAGAACTACGGCTGTCTTGAGGTACGTTAGAGTTTTGGAGTTAAACTAAGTCCCAAATTAAGAAATAAACCCATGGAAAACTAAGCTCAGATGCAATTTCCACACTGCCTAGAGAACCAGAAACCAGTGGTTTTTGCTGAGTGCAGCTACCAGCCTCAGAAAGCAGACAGATTTTTAACTGTCACACACCCCCACATTTCAGCTTTGCATGCACGACATCCATATGCAATAGATGTACGTAATCTCAGTAGCAATCTTGACCTCACACATGGAAGCACCCACATACTTCTCACACCCACAAACACTTTCTCCCAAAAGTAATTCATGGAACATATAACAATACTATTAAATAAATGTTTAATCACTAAATGCATAATCCAAGATTAGTGATGTGGGGAGCAGTAACTTTTGAAGTGAAACATCAGACTAACCAGAAGTACAGTCCGATGAACTCTTTTGAAAAAACAAATTAAAAATATTTTTTGACGAAGATGGACAAAATTGAGTACTGAAGACAGATACACAGGATTCTGACAGTGCTGATTTGTTGTTTTTTCCATTGCATGTGGTAGCATGGTATTCAATAGTATGCTGCTGGATACTGGTGGTTTACATAGTAATTGGACACAGTAGAATTTTTGGTAAGTGCAGCAGTTCCTTACAGCTTTTAAGTGTGTGCTTATATTCCCTTCAGTAAAGGGCATGCATAAGGAAATGGGGAACAATTGTTGTACCAGGTCTGACTGGAAGTGTAGAACAGATCCTCAGCACCACGCTGACAATAAGCAGTTTACTGTGCTCCAAACTGCAGCCCTCAAGGGACCATACTACTTTATTGGAAGAGAACTGCTTAAAGTGGGCTCCATGCTCTGTGGTGTACAATATCCACAGGGATTGTGTACACGAATCATTTTTACATACTGGTTGGCCAAGATAACGATTGTACCTGTGCTGAAACAACATTCCTGTGAGAACCTGATGCATTCCATACTTGTAGTAAAAACACAATAAACACAGGGACAATTGTACTATATATTACTCAGTTTGGACTGGAGATACAAATTATGGTCTCATATCAAAGGAACAAAATAGATTTTTTCAACCCAAACCAGAACTCGAAATACCCATGTTACTGATGGGCTGGCAATAAACTGACATTTCTGCTACTGATGTACTTCCTTCCAGTCGCCTCTTTCTCCTTGTGGTGTATGTGGATTGTACGCTTCATATGGATTCAGTTTACGGTATAATAAAAAGATCGAAGGAACTCTATTTAAGGATTTAAGGAACATTAAGGACCATATAGAAAGCAACTCCCAGAGAAACCCCCTATTTTTTTTCAAAGGAGGCCATCTTCCCCAGTACTCCCATTCCCTTTGTCATGCATGAAAAACCTGCACAGGACTTTCACTTCTACAAAGTACAGCTTAAAAATCAAATTACTATCACAATAGTTTCCTGAACAGATTACAGCTCTTTTTCTTCCCTCATTAAAAAGAGGTTACGCATGTAACAAAGTATTAAATAAAAAGTTACTCAGGACTGGAATATTTAACCCTTCCAATGCAAGAAGAAAACCAGTATTTCTAAACATCTTCTCATGCTATTACATTCAGACTCATTCTGCATAGAATATTAACTTATTCTGTCCAGCGGTCTTTCTGAGCTAGATCACAGCCCAACAGAGCTAAGCTTTATGGATATCTGGAACTCATCTGTTGAGCCAAAAGAAAATAATGAGAACGTCTGGTGAAATCTGTGTGACACCTGTTTTTCACATTCCTCTCTGCTCCCTGGAGCAAGTTGTATCAAAGGAAAACAACAATGCTTTATGAACTTCTCTTTCTTCTTTCATGTTGTCCAAGGAGATAAAGAGCAGATCTCCAAAGCCAATAGTTATTGCACACGCACAGTAACTGTGTTTAACACATGCATATACATTTTTATCACAAATTGCCTGCAGATGAAAATTCAGAAAATTTACCTTACATGCAGAATATGACCAGAAAATTTCACAACTGTGTCATAAGAAAATGAAGCCAAATGGCTTATTTGAATTTTTCACCCTTTTTTCCTCCCCAAAGAAAATATGAATTAAAAAACTGAGTCTTTACAAAAATTTTCAGCTATTCAAAATATTCAATTCCAGTTATCTGAGCACTAAAATATATGCATAGCTATACATTTTAGATAAATCTGTCATGTATGAACATCTGACAAAGATAAACATATAAAGTAGAATGTGTCAATTCTCAAAGGTCACACCACCTTATTTTAATGAGTCTTTCCATGAAGTAACTGTATCAGCAAACAGCAACAGGTTACCAAATGCATTATGTGCACAGGCAGTATGCTTTTCTGTTTTTCCAAGCTGATATGTGACAGATTGGGGAAAACATCAACTGTATCAATCAAGGTGACTGTATCAATCCAGTTGTATAAAGAAATTTGCTATAATATTTATGATTTAATAAAGGAACAAGCGTGTGTCTTCATTAGCTAATTACTTAACTATTTGGTTTAATTTTGTAAACAATCAGAAGCAGGGAAAAAAAAAAATCACCGGTCACTGTGATTCTTCACATTCTTAGAGTGTCTGAACTGTTCAGGCTCACCAAAGCAGCCCACTTGAACTAATATACTGTAAGTCAGGTTGTCTTGTTTCCCAGCTTGCAGAAATTGATAGTGCTTCTCACTAGAGTTGAAAGATTTGTACTCAGGGTACAGGTACAAGGACAGTCACTAGTCCTTGGTAGTATTTATTTTGCTTTCCCTCACTGTGTATTTCCAATACAGTAATAACCAAACCCATTACTGAGAAGGTCCTTTGTTAAACCAGTGTCTAGCTTTTTCATGGGAGGAAAAAAAAAAAAAAAAAAAAAAAAAGGTGGTACAATTTAAATCAAGTATGACAGCCCTGTTGGCATGCTCTTCTCTTCTGAAGACTGGCTGCAGCATAACTTGAAGCCATTTCAAAGAGCCTTCAACCACAGGTCCCAACACACTTCCACTCAGGCACTCAACAGGAACAATTCTCATGAAAGAATTTCCAAAGCTTCTAAGCAATCTATTCTATTCAACAATAACCTGGGTTCCCTCACAGTTTATCCACTTAGTACGCTTGCCTGGTAAACTCAACATGTCTCTTATTCCTTAATGAGAGTCCTCTGGAATATTTTCATCACACACAAAATAACACTGCCTGAAATAAGTGGTGGTAACATTATGTTCAGATTGTTTATAGCATTACAAGAAATGCACAGCATGATTTGGCTTTCATCCGGACGCATTTAACTGCAGAATCCTGAACTAGCTTTCATTTTTGTCCGGTCTTTCACCCATTGAGGGGAATGGATGAAGATCTCTACACCAATAAACTTATTGATAGTATTTAATTAGCTTACACTTTTACTGGGAACTGAGGGTTCTGGCACACAAACACATCCTTGCGCATCAGCTTACCCGTAGTAAGTGTCTTTGAGCGTGCTCACAACCTCTTGCAAACATGTTTAAGAGATTTCTAATACAAAAGACTAAAGCAAATCTGATTTTTCTTCCAGCTGAGGTATATACCTGTAAAGCATTTGCTGAAAGCCACATAACTTCTGATTAGTTTATGTCTGTAGCTGGTTTCACCACTAAAAATGCTGAGAGGATACTTTCCCCATACTGCAACCTTAATCCACCACAGGTGTGAACAAAAGACTAGCATTCCTTCTAAATCCTGCACACATGGTAACTTAATGTTGAAGTGAAATCATGTCTATTCAGCAAAATGGGTGCCAGGATAAAACCTTGGACCTTTACTAGAACTGTGTTCCTATGTCAGCTTGCATCTGTATCACATGTTGGTCAACATTCTGCTACAGTATTTTCAAAGACAAGGAAATAAGCATGACTTTCAATTCTAACAAGCACTTTACTAGATCTCAGTATTGACATGTGGTATTGTATTTGCTTTGCACTATCGCTATTTATTTCCAATAGAAACAGTAGCATCATTTCAGCATGAAAATATACAGCAGTTCAGCCAAATAGAAAACAGACATTGCCCTCTGAATACAGCTTGGAAACAGAAAACAAGTGACCCAGTCCAACTAACAATTTTGTGTAGTACTGTAGGCTGAAATGTGATATTTACAGTAAAACTAACTTGCACTTAAAAGCAGAACTAGGATGGATACCACTTAGAAATACGTTGATGTTAAAGTAATTTCAAGAGGAATCATTCTCGTTTGTATGAGGGCAGATTTGAAAAAATATACTGTAACATACAACAAGGTCCTGGCAATAACTAACTATTGGGATATCTTTTTCACTTCTTTCTACCTACAGAAACAAACAAAATCTTGATTTTGTTTTTCACACTTCTTACAGTTCTATATTACATCACATTGTGATTACTTGCTTCAGTGCTATTAGTTTGCCTTCAAAATTGTGCGATATTTGTTAAAATGTGAAATCCTGTGTTTGCCTATGTAAGTTACCTTGTCTGAAGAAACAACACTCCACACAAACCAGTAAGTGAGAAATTCAAAGGGCCTCAACATAAGGATCCTGCAAAAAGTCATCATCTTTTGTACTAGTTTGCTTTTACTGCAGTTCTTTGTAACCATTTCCAAAGAACTAAATAAAACCTGCACTAAATAAGCACCTAGCTCTGGCAACACTGGTAGCACAATTTCTTAAACTGCCCCTAATCCAAAGATCCTGCAAAATGTGTATTTCCTAGACCTCTCTAGCACACTGCCAGGTATACACACATGTTGTTATCTCTTCACAGCATTGAGCCAAACTCCCAAGAAACAGAACACAAGAGTCCTCAATGGCTTAAAGCGCATCCTATCTCAGAGCTCAAAACTCAGTGAGTTTTGGGTTAATGGCTCACTTGTCAGGGACAAGAGACAGCTGAAGCAAACACAGACACTACGTTAGAGTCCTACAAAACCAGGTTTTTTACCTTCAATTACAATAGAAGTCCATTATCCTAAGATCCCCTTATATTATTCACCTTTAAAAATGGGTGAATATCTTGCAGTACCACATAAGGAAAAAACCCCAAACTGTTGTTTAGTGACATGTCACGTTTCCTTAGTAACAGCAGTGTAACTAGTTTATATGGCTAAAATAATAAAAAAGGCTATAAAAATTAAAAAAAAATAATTGCCTTTTCTGCTCTGACTAAAAATAACTCAGAAAAAAGAACTATAGAGGAAAGATGGGAGCAGGGAGAAGAGACAGAAAATGTCTCTAGATACTTTAAAACAACTGAAAACACATGTATGTTTCTAAAACACTGTAAATGCTTTTTTTTTTTCTCTGTACAGGAGCTCAAACTGCTTAGTTTGTAGACACTAACCATTCCAAGGTACATTCCCATTTTGCTGAACACTGCAATACATTCTAGTGCTCAGCTCAATGTCACATCTCATTCTTTCAGGCTTTGCTCCCCTTGTACACTTTGTTTTGGTCTTTATTGTCTCTTAGCAATAAAGGAAATAGTAGCTGTAAAGGTTACCATCAGCATGTATTATACCTGAAGTACAGCGGTTTACTTATGAACTTGGTAGCACACCAGTGGCACCAATGGGTTTCCTCTTAACTCGGGCATATTGTACTGTATATAGAGCAAGCTACTCCACTACATGAAGACCTTAAGCTGCACTGTAAGAATACAGAAATTTCTTCTCTGTGTTGATTTCTATCCATTTCTGGTATTAAGAACTGGGCATTTGTGTAGCAGCAAGACTAGCAAAGTAATATATTCAGAGCTACAGTGACCGGCTCTGTTAGTAATGCCCACAGTAAACAATGGTGGCATATCCTCGACATGAAGGGCTGTACCACTATCATAGGAGTCATCAGTTTCTTTCCAAAAACCTCTTCAAGAAAGTCTTTAGCAGCTGATTTATGCACAAGATTGCAACTGTGTCCAAAATACAAAGATATAAATGATTGACAGTCTGTCTATTGGAGTCCGTTAAGAAAAACACAACATATAGTAAGACAAAAAAAATCTCCCCAGTTGCTGTCAACATATTTGTACAGTAGATACTCACAGAACAGTCTTTTCACCTCTCCGTTGGGGAATACAAATCCCTTTAATTTAATGATGCTCTTGGTTCACATTGTCAGGGGATACATATGCATAAATAGTGTATAAATAACAGTCATGTTCAAATTCTAAGAACTGCAGATACGAACTTTGTTTGCATTTGTTTTGAACCAGTTTTAAGCAACACCACAGAAAACTCATACTAAATCTATGTTAGCATCATTCTCAAGATCTACGAAATTGGGGTAAAGATGAACTTCTCTCTTCATCATTAGGGTGGCACTCACAATCATGGTAAATTTTTTAAGTGCTGTGGTCCTCTCTAAGGAACATTCAGACAATGGGGAGATTTGCATACACTGACCATTCACTACAGCATAAAAGACTGAATTAAGACTCCTGTTTTTGTTTTAACACCAGACTTCATGGCTTTGGACAGTTTTAGCTAAATCCTGAACTTTTTTTCTTATTTTTTTTTTATTATTATGAGAAATATCTTTAAGATGATAACAAAAATTACAGAAAATTACTATCTGAGCTCATGAAAGTGACTGTTGAAGCAAAACATTTACTCTATTACAAATTAATAATACAATTCATCTATAATCTATTATTGAGTGCCTAAAGAACAGTTTGTACTCAAGTGGACAGAAATTCTCTGTAGAACCCATTTATTGCAGAAGATAAATTTAAGAGTAGTGTCACATTTTGAAAAATGTTATTTTATTGGCTGTAATTTTTCATGGTACCTGTGGGGACTGGATGACAGCTCAACACTGCAATTGTCCTTCATGTTGATATCCTTTTTTCAGTTGAGACTGTCTTGGGAATATACTAAAAGTGATTTATTTGTCCCTGGACCTGTAAAAGGTTTCAGGAAGGTGGAAATAGACATACAGCTAGCTGAGAAGAAATAAGAAATGAGCCCTGTGTACTTATTTAGCCAGGAAACTAACAACCAGCAGGGAATATTTAATCACTTCACATTACAACTGAGTAAGACTTCTGATGGCTCATCTTCTCCTTACTGCTTGCAGTGAAAAAGCCAGCCAGCCCAGAATCAGCAGCCCACTGCTTCACAATAATGAGATGTCCTTTGGCATCTACTTTACATTGTCATCCTCAGGAGCCAAACAGTATAACAGTATGCTGCATGTGCTGCTGTGACTAATTTTCCAAATGAAATAACCCTCTCAAGTTAAATTTCACTTAATGAGTAGTATTCATTGTTCTCTATCCATGGCCTATAAAGCTCCTGTTTTAACAATGTCAGCTAATTTTGAGATAGATACCTGTACTTGTTACCATCCACATGACAAACCTACGTTCTGTAACTGTATTAAACTTGCTGACCATTGGGTCAACCAGTACAACAGCTGGTACTCCCTCAGCCATAGCAGGTAAGAAGACAAAAAAAAAAGAAAGGCTAAAGTCATATTTGAGCTTTGTAACAATTTTGTATTCATCATACATCCTCCTGAAAGCAGGTGTTTGGTTAAAGAAAAAAGAAAATATGCCTTTAATTTAAGTAGGCCAAGTTTTATTACTATTTAATGAAATTCAGCCTTTTGGAATAGCACATTTTAAAAGCACCAAGACTGCACACCGCAGTTTATCTCAGGCAGAGGACTGTGGGGCTCGGAAAGACTGAGGCAGTCGGTCTAGACACAATAAAATGCAGAACCAAACTTTCGTCTACAAGTGACAATAGTAGCAAACTCTCACTTGGTCTGATTCTCAGCACGTAACTTGCTAACAACAGTAATTATAATCAACTGTTAGCAAAACCACAAAAAGTAAAACAAGTTTCCACACAATGTCCTTGCTTTTAAACTGTTCAATTTATTGTAACATAGGTACATGAAGAAATTATCTACTATACAAGCCTCATGCATAATCTTTCTTCCTCTCAAGCCCAGTTATTACTACCTGGATTATTCAAGCAAAAATAGCACTGCTGCTATTTAATTATTTTAAAGATGAGTTATGCAGACCCACTCTAGAAACATGCAGGTTTGGAAAGAATGTGTTCATATCAGCAGTGCTCATAGCATGATATAAACTGAAACAAAAAATATTTATTAAAACAGGAATAGTCTTTGTCTGAAGAGTCCAAATGCATATATGTAAATTTCAGCTACCGGACTCCACGTCATAGTGCTGCACTCCTTAGCATTTATCTAATGTACACAAATGAAGTTAAAAAGATATTATAAAGCATAGCTAATCAACATATTTTTGAAGATCTTTGGCTGAAATCTGGTCATACTGTATTCCTTGGATGAAAGGACTACAGATACATAAACGAAGACTTCTTTAACAAGCCAGAAAACATTCCACCTGGAACATCATATTCACTACAAATCATGAACCCTTTCCCCAGTCATGGCACACAAGTCCCTTTTATGAACATGTATTTTGCATATTTATACCATGTCAACTGTGGCACCCAATATGACACACAATTTGTATAAGAAGGGCATCAGAATTTATCCATGCCGTAAATTATATTCTTGTGCAACAATAATAAAATTATACCCCATTTGCAATATGTTGCCACTTGTTTGTCCAAACTTTTTACTTTGCCTAATTACTCAAAACCACTTTCCAGACTCATTTTAGAAGTACATTTCAAATGTTCAGCGAATATCGACTTATTCCTTGCTTTGGTTCATAACTTTTTCAAGTATTTGAATTATATTTATCCTTTAGAAAAGTGTTTTTTATTTGTGCAGGGAGAAATATATATTCGTATTCTGAGCTACCATGAAACTACCCTTTCTTATAAAATCTACTCAGATGTAGCCTTCAGCCCTCAGAAATGATAAAGTATACTAAAACACTAAGACAGAGAACATCAAATTAATTATCAAGGTAATCTATTTGTTGTTACTATTTAAAGTACATAAATTATATGATATTGACAAAGCAAGCTTAAATATTACTAGGTTTTGTTTGGATTTTCTTGGGTTTTGTTCCTAATTTTCAGGACTACGATCACAAAAAGGCAGGCACAGCTATGTGACCAGGACATTGAATCGGAACACAACATTTCTGTTAACTTCTCTTTTAATTTAGTAGCTTTACTAACCTAATTTTATTGCTGCCAAATAACTTTACGTTATAAAAATTAAGTGCAGTCACACAGATCCATCAGCAAACACTATGCATTTTAATCTTCAAAAGCAAAACAGTAGCACTGTCTCAGAACTAGCAATAAGCACTCTGAAATCTTCTTTTCTCTTAGCCACCTTCAAAATTAGACCAAGGTAATTATGTGATTAGACAAGGGAAATAATAACCATGTAGACACTCATTTCAATCTCGAAACTATAATAAAAAAATACAAGACTAGACATTTTCTGTCAAATTAACGTTGTAGAAACAGTCATTTCCTGCAATTCAAGTTATCTTAACCAAAGCAAAGCTAGAATTACTGGGACACTGCCATAAACTGATATTTCAAAAATACAACAAATGGATAAAGAACTATGGGGGCAGTTCCAGACCTCTAATGTTCCATAAGTAAAATTTATAATAATTTACCTATAAAACTAACTATTCCTGTGTAGTTGTATGTTTTGAATGACTTTTCCAGAAAACATCAGACACAATACCTTAACTGTTGGAATACTGATTATCCTTCTAATGATGCTCCCAGGAGCAGTAACTTGAAGGAATGGAATAATTTGAGATGTTTGGCAATTCAGTAAATATCTTGACAATTTTGGCTCCATTCTATTTTCAGAAGCATAGAGCTCTTGTAGGGTAAAAAGTTTTTTGAAACTAAGAGCTCTGAGTTTTGATTCAATACTGTTCAAGGCCACTCAAGCAGATTTCAGGAAGTCTGCTGCTAAGCTTTTTGAGTTCAGCTCTCAAGTGCAATGTGCTCTAAATACATGACCTGCATTGAACTGCTGCCCTAGCAAGCCGTAGCTATTATTCACTTCACAATACAAAGTCCATAGTACTTGAAGGCTAGATCTACATGATATATTAAATGCTTTATGAACACTACTTCCTTTAAGAGAGCGCAGCCATCCAAACTATGCACAATACCATTTATCAACTACACCTCACAAAGACATTTTTCAAGTCCTCCACCTCTTTTTCACCTAAATACAATTCTTAGGCAGAACAAGGTAAAAAAAAGAAAATGCTGTGTGAGATACAAACCTACGGTGTTTTCTGTCATTGAAGACTTTCCCCTTAACTCCCATTACTTCCCCAGTAGAGCCCAATTGCAACCTCTGACCAACGTTATCAGCCTTTCTATGTCCTGTATAATTAATAGTTTATAGACTGACTCAATGAACTGGAAAGTAATTGCTCGTAAAGTGAGAAATTATCTCTAAACAAATATAACATTATAGTTTGTCTCCAGTGCTTTTGCTTTGATTCTCTGAAACCTTACATCTATAAAACGAACTAACTGTCTGTTCCAGTAGAGATTAAAGATCGATTTTGTGGTTTCCAATAGAAGCTATGAATGGCATGGAATAATTAGCTAAGCCATATTTCTTCATTTATTCTTTTAATTCAGAAGACACTAACAGTTGTTTATTTTACATCTGATGACTCCATATTTGAGGTGCTCTCAAAACAAAGACAATCAAGTATCTATTATTAAATGAATAAAAAAAGATGCTTTCTCAACACACTGGTGTCCTACAGTGGTTCTGTCCAAAGAACAAATGCTTGAGCCTCTAACAATGAGTTTCCAGAAACATATAGATACATAGAGAAGGGAGTATTATATGAAAGCGGGCATTTTAAAAGTTCATCACTACTACTTAGTAGGCAATCATTGTAAAGACAGCAAAAGTAATTTTTTTTTCTTGCTGTGCTCTAGTGAGGGTAAGGGCATTTCTGTACAAGTAGGGCAAAGGAAGGAACAATAAGACAAGCAATGAAATTGGTCTGGTCAATTTTGAAAAGAGAGGACTGTTTGAAGGAATCCTTTGAAAGGTTTATCCACAATTCTGTCTAATTCTTATATATTTTGATGTATGAAGTGATGTATAAAGTAACATCCAGCCACTAGTCTCAACATTGAGTAATGTGGTATTAATGTAATGGCTAAAACAGCCATTCAAAAAGGAACCTTCACAGTTTTATTCATCTGCCCCTCACCGGGAACTTCTTTTGTATCAAGCACTAAAAAGAACACAAGTCTTCCCCCCATTACAGCGAGTTGTTTAATGCTGCAGATGTCTACACAAATTTTGAGACCAAAACTACATCGTCCTGAATATCTGCATTTTCTCTAATAATCTCCTATAGCTCTTATTTCTGGGCAAGGGCATCTTTTCCAGTATGAGAAATAATTTCCTAATATGAAGTTACAATAATTTGATACTGAAGCAAGTTAATCAGAGAAATGTATCTGTTCCACCTAAACAATATATAAACTAAGAACACTCTCAGCATTTTGCCTTGTACCTGGAGTGAAATACATACCACAAATTTTGTGGGTAAATCACGTTTAGGATATCAGCTTTATGTTACCAAGTACTGCATGGGAAAGAAAAATTCATTTCTCCCACAAAAAACACTGCAGGCAGGAATAAGTTCATTATACAACCTATCTTGTTGCAGACTTTTTCAGAAAAGTACACAACCTTGTGTACAGGTGTCCCTAACTACTATTAACTATGTCAACACAAAGAAAAAACAAAACAAACCAAAATGGTCTACTGCCAGCATAGCAAGAACCCATCTTACACCTAGTCATCTGTTAGGGAGTATAGTACCCAAGATAGAGCCTTTTATATTGTTAATATGGAAAGATTTGTGGTCTTTTTCTAGATTTAAGAGTTAAATTCTTCCTCTGAACATGACTTTTGTATAGTATTTTAAAAACATCTCAACAGAAGCATTAATCCTTTCAACCCACAAAACTGGTCTCTCTTGATTCTTACACTTACTTCCTGTATTTCACATCATGGTCCTTCAAGTGCTCTATCATCAATACTAGATTAATAGATTGCCTTTCTTCCTTGCTGAGGGGTGTGGGGAGCTATGAAATTAAGAGAGGAGTGCATTATTTTTGCAGTGCCCTAAATACTGTTCTTTCCCTTGCTCTTTAATAAAAACCCATGTGATCACCTGCCCAACTATTTAAGAGACAAGAAAAATTTCTTAAAGTGGAATCTATAGATACAAGCTCCATGTTTCTGGGCTGTATGGTGAGAGGGAATTATTTGCAGGAACATAAGGATTTTTTAATGAAGTTTGACGAAACCAAAGTTCCATAAGGCAAACTGCCTTCAAGGATCTCTTCTCTCAGTCATTCGTCAGTGTGAGTGATCTCCACCGAGACAACTGTAGGTAGCACAAACTAAGACCAAAGAGGTTGAGTGTACATGAGTCCAAAACACTCTACATTATGTTAAAAAACTGAAGAAATTTCACAATGTCCCCTAAAAACAGTTTTAAGAGACAGCTGAGAAATAATTAATATTTTGGTAATAGGATCTTACCATTTTCACATGGCAAATACAGGGAATAGAAAACTAACTGAAGAAACACCAGGCTTCACTTCCCAAAGGAATTCTTCAAAGAGAACCTACTGAATTCTCTTCGGTAGAAAATTTCAGTATTCTGAAAAATTCTCTTGTACCAAAACTCCAGCTTTCTTCTTAGGCTAATCAAACCTTCGACAGCTTAAAATCTTTGGGTTTAGCGGTCTTCGCAACTTCCTGCTGCTTACAAGTACCCAGTTGATGAACACAAAGTTACCTGCTTGTAACAGAAGTTGCAACATGTGTCAACCACATGCATAAAGCTTTGTTTTTAGGCCATTGCTTCTTTAGTAATCACCCAAGCTACTCTTAAGTTTAGATTGAAATTATGATATGCAAAGAAATTTTTTTGTGCTTTTTAATAGTTATCCTGTATATAATATGCATATGTAATATACATCCCGTATATAATACCATTATGCTGTTGGATTGTACTGTATTAAGTTTATAACACTGTTATCCACCTAAGAGAAAATACCAAAAGGTTCTAGATTTAAAATATACAGTGAAAGGCTATAACTGAGAAGATGAAACATAAAGAGTAGATTAATAGATTAAATAGATGATAGCATCACAGGGAGAAATTCAGGCAACCCGAAAAGAGCCACAGACAGGGAAGACCTCTGTGAACTGAACCCTGCCATTAAGCATTCTCAACAGAGCAGACCAGTGGGAGCTGATTGAAGCAAGAGACAGGAAGGGATCATAACTAAAAAGGGTGCAAATTACTTGAAATCAAGACTACACGTGGCCCCTCCAGTCAATACTTCACTTCCACTCATGTAAGCAGCTTTTGTATGTGGCCACATATACGTTGATACGAATGAAGAAGTTGAATTTGGACATTTCTTTTTACATAGACAGTCATTCGACCCAGGTGTACACAAAGCATGTAGCATGACCTCAGTGAAAGACCAGTCTTTCAGCAGATCTTAGGCACATGTGAATGAAAACCCAGAAGAAATTTGCTCTCACATCCACGTTTTCAAATATGCATTTACCCATTGAACAGAACATTTGCAGAATCTCGTCTTCATTTGCTACTCTCAGATTGCACATGCAAACACATCTGGAGTTCTAAGTACTGCTTAGAAAAAAATAAATAAAGATTTTTAGATCATGGGTGGGAGAGAAATATTTGAGACCTTTAACATTCCACTATTGTACCTGAATCTAACATAATTAGCTATCAGTAGACTTGAAACTGCAACATTTATGACAACCTAATCTCAAGTCCACCTACAACGCTCTTTCCTTATCTTGAAAAGAACAGTGAAAGTAGGCTTAATCAAAATCTATTAAACGGAAGAAAAAATTTTTTCCACACTGTTTAAAGGTGGCTCTATGAAATGAACCTATAATTAAGGTTAGAATGCTATAAAGTTATACAGATATTTATACCCTCTAACTTTGAGGAATTGATTCCCTATGTTTTTATTTATTTATAGCACAAATACATGTAAAATTTGCAAATAGATGTAGAACTTATCATTTCTTGCCTGAATACAATTAATCAAGAGTACTTGATGGGGCAAACACAAGGCAGTGTTTTTGCTTGTTTCTTCCCATGGAAAAAAGATCCTTCTAACTAAAAATACTGTGGAAATACGTGAAAGACTATAGACATACTGTGCTGTGGGAAGTGTTAAAAGGTATCAGTACATTTTTAGGCTTCACATATAACTAAAATCAGCATATTGTAGTAATGACAATAAGAAGTAGTACTTTGATTCATATTAAGCCAGTTAAACTCAGATCTGCTAGTGAAGAATATTCATGAAGTAACTGACCTAAAGCCTGCTTTGAAAGAATTACAGTACTAGAAATGCCATCAGAATCCTCAAGACTCACATTGTTTTTCACCATCATGCTGTGAGCACCTGTGACTTGGTGACAACCCATTTATTTGCAGCATGGGAGACCTACAAGTTCAAACCCAACTCTGCATCACAACTCTCTCAGGACGTATACTTTCATGAATAACAAATGCAAAGAAGCAAGTCCCTTATCAACTGCACTTGTTAACAGCCTGGTGAACACCACATACCCCACATTCAAAGGCCCTAAGAAAAAAGAAAGAACACTGAAAAGAAACTTTGTGCATTGGTAAAATTAACATCGCTAAAGTCCAAGAAACAACAGATCAAAAGTTCTTTTCCTCATTCAGTTCTTTATGCAGTTCAGGATCAAACAATCAGACCATAATCAGGCACTAGAGAAGTCCAGCACCAAGAGAGGAAGGAGGCAGCAGACAGCTGTAAACCCATGGGAGCTGACTTTCATGGCCAGGAGAAGCTAAGGCAAGGCTATAGACCTCTCCCTCAAGCCCTAAGGATTGCTTCCTTTACTCTCAGTAGGGCAAAGAGGTAATGCAGACCAACCGATGCAGTCAGGAAGCCAGGTTTCATTCTCAGGACAGAACTATACAGGAAAATAATTTACAGTTAGACTCTTATGGTCTCACTAGGCATTGGGCACTTCTACGGAGAATTTTTGTCTCATACACAGAAGGAAAATAAATTTTAAAAATACGATTGAAAAGTCCGAAAGCTAGATTCTCACAAACTGTGGCTAAGCATGAAAGCCAGTACGAAAGCAAAATATCCGTGGCTGTTCATCATAGGTGGCTGGACTATCAAGCGACTGTTAAACCACTCAAGAAATGCCTCTGTGCAGTAACAGATGTCTGTTCTGATTTGGTTTTTATTATTGAAAAAAATCTGTAATAATGGCACAGAGGTGGCAATCAGTACCCAGGGAAGGAAATCAGACTGACTTCCAGAACCACCATAACCACCATACTACAAATTTATAATGAAAGAACTATACACCGTATCAAGGACTCTGAATGCGAAGTATTTGGGGTAGATTTTGGATTATTGTAAAAGCAATAAAGCACCCACCATAAACTAAAACTAGCATAGATTTACTGCATATCCCAATGTCCTGTGTTAGTGTAGCAAAATGAGTTTGAGGGGTAGAATCAAGAATACAGGAATCAAGCAGTCGGACTAAGTTAGACTCCAAGACAACTGATGATCACATAATTTGGAGCAACTTGGAGCAAAAACGTACTCCACTGTTTCTTTGTAAGAATTCTGTGAGTAGTAGAGCCAATGCTCATGACGTCAGTTACAGCTCTCAATTACATGCATTTACAATGTTCCCTGTTAGTCTATCTTGACCACACAAGGAACTGATATATTCCAGCTCTGATACTGCAACCAGCTCACTGGCATTCTCTACATAGCTCTGCTTGCAGAGACCATAATACGTCAGATATTTCTGCCTCATAAATTTCCATAATTCTTCCCTTACTTAAAAATATGATTTCACATTTTGCCAATATAACTAGACAAATGTATGCTTCATTCTCTTGAACTCTTCCTTCCTTTAGATATTAGACAACCATATGTGACTTTGGGGTAAAACAAAAAAAAAAAAGGGGGTCAATATTAATTAGTATCACTGGAAGTTAACAGGGCTAAGTTGGAGTCTACTACATTATTCACACCACAGCTTATTTTACAGAAACAGCTGGTAACACATTTGAACCTCTTCTTATATTTCATCCTAATTCTTGTCAAGTGGAGCTGAGAGACAGTATAGTCCTGCTTTATTCCTAAAACGATAGACTTCATTCAGTAGGGACAGGCTACGTATTTCTTCTCATCTTCTCCACTCAGCAGCTGATTTTTTAAAAATGGTAGATACAGAAAGCACAGCTAACAGTGCAAGCTCTTACCACTTGTCTCTGTATGAAGTTAGTGTGCAGTATGCACGTACAATGTTCTGGCTCTTTTCTACTAAATCCACTTGTAGGCACTTTAAGAGGGCTTTGTGTGAGGGTAGCTTTCTTCATTTTAAAAGCAAGTATGTCTGGAAAGAAAAATAGAGGCTACTTCTCCGCCTTCCCCTTAACATTATTAACTTCCCTCAAAAGAGAATCCTTCCTGAAGATTCTAAAATGCCAGTTTGCCTTCACAGTTTCTTTTTCACTTGTTACTCAAAAGTGCGTATTTGCATATCTGTGTTCCAGCACCACCACAGTAATGTCCCATACTAGATCAGGAACAGCTTTTTTCAGAATGTTTCCAGAACTGCCAGAAGTGAGAAATACCTGGTATTTTACCAGAAGCTCATTTCCTCAAGAGAATTCTAGACAACTTTATCAGAATGAGCTCTGCAAGCTGTTTCTTGCAAGGTTTGTTACTCTAAGTAACAGAAACTACTATTTCTCCAAAAGCAGAAAGACAGGACAGAAAAAAATTAATGGTAACAAAGGGCAGAATAGTTCCTTTATTGGTTCTTTGGCCTTAGATTGCTATGTCAGGAAGTGTTTATCACTGGAATTATCCTTTATTATAAATCAATTAGCACATTTTGTTGCAAATTTAACGCACATTCTTTGCCAAAAGAAACAAAACTATTTGCTCTCCAGACCTGAAATTCAAACAGGACAGTATTTGTTACAGGGATCATCTGTTGGTTCACTGAGAAATCCAAGCTGTGAGTGAGATTTGGGCTGTTCAATGGCAGTCGTTCTGAATTGCCCCCAAACTGGGTATTTTTATCTTAAATTTTAGAGGAACTTAACTAGAGAGAGGGTATGCACTTCTTCAGCATGTCTCTACTATTACAGCAAAAATTACACTATGCTCCAGGATACAAACATTACATTATTGTGTTTGACAGAAGGTAGTGTGATTTGCCACTGAAATGGTTTGGATAGTCTGTGCAGCAAGCACAAACTGTGTTGATTTAGCCTAAGTATGCTCATTAGAATTAAGGAAAATATTTAAAAACAAATAGTTGGAATAAATTAAAGAGGTTTAGAGGCCAGACTTGCCTTTGAAACATAGTTTTCATATCACTCTAGTATGCTCTATAGTTTTGGTTTTGTTCAGATTAGAAGAAAGAAAATTTACTCTATTAATATTAACACTGGTTAACAGCCAGGCTTGTTTTCTGAAGCAAAGCCAACAGATGAATTAACTACAGTGTCAACTACATAGACAGTTCCTCTAGATCAGGGACAAGACAGTTTGGCAGAAGAACGATAGGAAATCATGTGAATGTGATCCAAGATTTTTTTAGCTACACAGCATGACACCTTTTTATTAGACCCAGACAGTATTGGTAATGCAGCCCTATTTTCCTAGATTATTCTGTAAGCTTAGCACATGTGCACAGCCACAGAGCCTATAAGATAAGAACTAGGAAAACTGACAGAGCTAAGCTGTTCTCTGTGGATTCTCAGTACTATCTTTGCTTTTGAAAAGGGACATATAGCTGGATATTTGAGTTCTTCATGAAAAAGGAACAAGCAACACAAAGGCATTTCAAGAAAGATGGTTTATTCCCCTTAACTAGCATAACCACTGTAAAACCAGGACTTTCTGGTTACCTGTGCAAATTACTAGAAAAATGGATTGAAATCTAATGGTAGGCGTTACTCTGAACATAAGGAAATGTCTTCACACTTAGAAAAGGCAACAACAATATATAGTCCACTGTAAAGAGAAAGCAGGATCCGTTTCCACAAACTGCTGAGCAGGCCACATAACACACTAAATGAAATCCAGACTCTAAGTACCCTGTAGGCTAGAAAGAGAACTGGAGATCCGGGAAAATCCAAATCTTCCTGCTTTTTCACAGTAAACAATTCTGACTGACTTTTCTTTCTCATTCCTGTACGTACATGAACTTCATTAACAAGCATGCATCAAAAAGGTGCTTGAGGACAAATCAGTAATTGCTCTTTTATAACAAATCAGAAGTTACTGAGAAAATCTTCTATAAAGACTCTGTCAAAACAAGTCCCTTAAGGATTAGCAGAAACTAAATCCTCTGTCAGAGAGATTTTTCTCAACAACAGTAAAAGGGTTTTAGTATCAGAAGATCTTAGAAAATATACTTTCCTCCTTCTCAGAAGGGTTATCTGAATAGCAGCCTTCTTCAGAAGCACAGATTCTATTTCTTCCCTTTTGTTTTTATATAAGCTCTACTTTTCACAGCAAATACAGCATTTAGGAACTCTTAAAGCAACAGCATTTATTCTTTTCTCATTTCACTGGTATTACTATTGGCTAGGACAGTACCTTTACGAACGTTTGCCTAGCATGAATGAAAGGCAATTAACAAGCTTTGAGCTAGCTACGTATTTTCAAATAAAAGCCCACATTATGTCTGGGGAATACACTGAGAGTTAGATTTCAATATTTTTTTTTTTTAATACAGACAGACTACAGTCTTATTTGCTTGTCATAAAAGTCAACATTTGCTCTTTCAGTCTATAAGAACTTTTTGTGTAAGATTGGTTTTAAATAGTCAGAATCTTGACACATGTCAAAGCCTTTCAAACTCACAGTTTGAGAAATTAATATTTAACGTGCTGTCAATGAGAAGCCATCATGTTCATTGTCTTAAAGTAATTTGGACAAGTCTTTTATTTTGACTTGTCACTTGAGCTTACATCACTAACAGAATGCAACAGCATCTGTCTTACTCTGAGCTACTGTGAAGTAAATAACTGCAATCGATAAGCATTAGGAACAACACAGGATTTTCTCCATACACAGAGAATGGACCAGTGGTATGTGGCAGCATGATCACATTCACATTCACCTCCTGGACGAGAACAATAAACGTGCTTTTCCCAAACACTTTTCTGATTGGACTTTACAAAGCTTCTCTAGATTGTATGCCCTTAGCACTAATCAATAGCAAGACATAAAATCACTTACACATTTAGCTTATGAATGGACCCCCTTATTTGCCAATGTTTATGTTTTTCAAATACTGTCCAAACAGTTTCCAGCACTCAGTTTTCTTTTCATGACAGCAATTCCTTTCCAGAACTGAATACAAAAAAGCTTTAGGTTGGCAAATTATGTACCATCACAACTATTAATGAATTGTTGGTGTAACCTAAAAGCAAACAATGATTTTTGCTTCTACGTCACAAGTGGGCCATTAAGGAAAAAACAGAGGTGGCTGTTCGCTGACTCGGAGCCTTTTTCTTTATGACAGAATCGGCAGTATTTCTTTCACAGAAAGGCAAATCTCATCTTGAAATGGTGTAAGTCTAGCTGTTGTACATGGAAAGTCTCCATTCACTGCAGGCATCCAGCCTACCAGTGCATTGTCGCACTGTATAACTTACTTGTAAAGCAGTATACTATATAAAGTAGCCATACAACTACTTGTGTTGTCCTTTTGTTTTTGTACCAGTCTTTAGCTACTTGTAAAAACCATAAACTTGTAGATGTTATCATACACTGATTCAGCAAATCAAGCAAACACGAGTCTAATAGATTTAGCTGACTGAATTCATGATCAGAAAACTAAGTTTATGCTGTTTTTTTGACCTAAACATCTCATGCAGTCTACTTCTATCATTAACATCTCAGAATGCTCAAGAGCCCAAACTGTAATACAGAACCTTTCAAATAGAGAGCTTGATATAGAAATAAAAATAACTTACAAATGTAACCAATTCAATAAAAGTAACCTCTTGCTATTTCTTTTTGTTATTAGAAAGAAAATCTATGGGTTGATTACGAACAGGTTGCTGAGTTCAGCACTGATGATTAGTTGGCTCACCAATTCTGGAACAGATGAACCCTATAAAAGACATTCTTTAATCACATGCAAATACTTCTTGTGCAAATACTGATGCATACAATACCAACATCTGGTTAATAGGAAGAACCAAATCCAAAACTTTAGACCTTGTGGCTTCTGGTTTTTAACAGCTTCTATGAACATGAAACATACATGCTCTCCTTTGAAAAAAACTTGCTTCTGGAGATCTTGAGAAGACAACCTCAACTGGCTACTGACTGACAAGAGTGTGTCAGCAAAACAAGACTCTCCAAACGGTCAGCATCACTATTACATAGGTATTACAGAATCAGAAACATGTTGTACCACATAAACCTATTCCTCCTGTCCGACAGACAATACAAAAATCTACACATAGCCTAATGCAGCTACCAGAAACACTGGTATTTGTAATAACTTTATGGAATCTCTAAAATGGGAACAGACAACTCTTAAGGATCTTGGCTGCTCTACCAACCCATACACTTGAATACTTACTGGAAAATAAAAGTCAAAAATCTGAAGAATTTGCACAAATTATGGCCTTAATCTGTGTATTTTAAAGAACTCTTTGTACTACTGTCTTATCATTTATTCTAATACAAATTATAGAGATGTTGCATGAGACGTTCCGTTTATATAGCATCTTTTACAAAATGTTTTGTGATGTATTATTCATTAATAAAACAAGTGAATTTTTGAAAAAAATTATATTCAATATATACTGTTACAGGCTAATTCTTTTTGCAGCCTAAATTCTACAACTGTAATCCCTAAACTTCCTGAGAATTTTCCAATAGATGCAATAAAATGAACTAGTAAATTCTAAGCTGACGAGTTATAAGCATCCTTTTCTATTCAAGAGTAATCAACAGGAATGCAAAACTATCAACTACAAGATTGTATTTTTGTTCTAATTGTAAAGCTGAATGCCAGGCCTCAAAGAGACTGCACTAGAAGCAATGCACATTCCCTAGCTACTTCCATTCATATTGCACATTTGAAGTGTTATATGCTACTCCATACCAAGATGTGTTTTTCTTCAGGCATCCCTAACGGAAAACAACTTAAAATGCTTACATTACTAGTTAAAGATGTTGATAAGATACATTTTAGCCAGTTAGAAGTTCCAAGTTCTAACTGTTCAGACATTTTCTCTGTAAAATCTCTGCTAACAAAATACTTCATTGAGGAACCGTATCAGTTGCCTAACTTTAGATTCAGAAGTCAAAGCTCTTCCGAAGTGCATGATTCCTTGAGATGATACTTCAAAATACCATATACTTAAACCCCTCATCTTGCACACTTGCCAAGATAGCACACAGCTCTAAAGGCAACTGGTTGGTTGACTTACCTGAACTGTAAAAGACTCATTAGCATTCCTTGAAACAGTGCCAATTCCTTGGTTATTCTAAAACTACCTTAAAAAACACAAAACCAACAGAGAATTCTCCTTCATGTAAGGCTATAAACCAATTCTAAGTCTGCAGAATAAATCATGAACTTCAGATATTTTTCTGATTCATCACTAAGTTAACATGCACTTCAGAACATTTGATAAATAATTTTCTGAAGCATTAATAATTATGTCTTCCATAACACAGACTTTAAAGTGAAAAAAACCACTGTCCCAGTTTTTAAATGAAACATCTTGTGATACATAGTGAGTTAGTGAAACACAGTCAAGCTTTAAATGTGTATAATCTTGTTTTCATCAGTAGGCAGCTATTCAGTTTCCAGCCACTCTAAAGCACACTTTCATTACAGACTTAGCTCAAATGATTAGTATCTTTCCCTAAGCAGAGAGCTACCTCGGATTAGGTACAGCAGTCACCTCAGACAACTCTCTCAGGTTCCTCTGTCTCTCTACAGGAGCTGCCAAGCCTTTTGTCAATGCTATGACTTCCAGGAGTTCATCTCATAGTGTTACAGTAAGCTGAGACCATTCTGACTCTTTCTCACCAGCTTAGGTGATGTGCTTGTACGACATAGGCTGCACGCTCTTTGCAAAGTGGTCTAGTTAGCTGTCAGAATAAAAGTAGCATTTCTTCTCTAACTCAACCAGCAGAGGAGCTCAGAGTACTGGTAGCTGTAGTTAGATCTGGTTGCAAGAGAGATCAGCAGAGAGAATTGTGTGCATGGACAAAATGGGGATTAGAAAAGAACCCAAATAAGAATGCAGACAAATTCAAAGCGAAGCCATATCATAAGAAACTAAGAATTTCAAATAATTTCAAGAAATTCAACAGATGAATCTTATATGAATCCCAATCTCTTTTATTGAGAAGAATCTCAATAAATTCCTTGAATATATACAAATCATTAGTGGGTTCTGAAACAACAAGGTTATATACTGAGCAAGAACTCTTGAGGGCATTTATAAAGATTCTGGGCTGGGAAAAGCATTACTTCTTATCTATCAAGGCTATGAACCTAGTCATGCCAGCCTTCACACCATAGATATACTATGCTAAAGTAATAGCAGATGACTGGTATCTGTAGACATCCTTGACTCTTTCACCTGCTTTTGAAAACACGGTGGAATATCAAAATGAGAGAGTCACAGAGGCAACCAGAAAAAATTAACTATTAGAAGAAAAATACAGACTGTCACTGTTGGTCTAGAAGAGCAACAAAGGAGGAGCATGAAAAGTATCAGTACTGTAGAAACAACATAAGTATCACCAGATACTGGTTACTATTCCATGACAGTTACACGTATTTTGCTGGTTTTTAAGCTGTTTACAAGTGTTCTGTCAGATAGTAACCTTCAGATTCTATACCAATTTGCAAAGTGAATTAAGAACACCAGTTGCTTGCTGTTTATAGTTATCCAGCATGAAAGTGAGTGATTCATGGTTTTAGCACAGTATACAGTGCAAAATTATCAAGTAACATAAATACTTCTGTTAGGCAAAACCATCCCATTCCACAGGAGGCTGGACAGAATCAGTCTTCTGATACACACCAACTGGAACTGTTCTGTTTCTATTTCTGTTGTCATTTACTAGGTTCCCTGTTCACATTAGTCTACGATGTTATTATCTCAGTTTACTAAATTTCAAACAGACCAGGTAGCTTTCTAGCTTTGGTGATAATTAGGCTCAAAGCAAGAAGAAACTAAGTTAAATAAGAATAAAATTATTTGTGTTAACGTGGTTGCTGATGCACTAAATGTATGATGTAGGCCGCACACACAGTATGGGAAGAACTACTAGACTGTGCTGAATACATCTGGAACAGGAAAGTGCTGCATCAGTGGGAAATATGTTTTATGTCCTTGGCTTACTTTGGGATTATTAAACCATGGATGTTCTGTACAGTTATTTACACAGTACCATGATGTAAGATGTTTTCTATGAAATCTGTATGGGTAAAGTTTTGGGATAGCAAATAAATGTAACATAACCTCCAATACTAGAA
>JAVJGG010000002.1:5370322-5392023 GCA_035590195.1 Aviceda cuculoides | reverse complement strand
GGGGGGCGGTCAGTCAGACAGGCAGGGTCGCAGGGGGAAGGCGGGCACGGCCTCCCCCCGCCCGCGCCTGGCTTTTACCTCTAGACTTTTTTCTAGGTGAAAATTCCCTGGCAGATAACCATAGACCAGCGCTATAAATACGAAGTATTCCCACTGCCTCCACGCTCGCAGTGCTACTACACAGCATTAACTCTTTTATTAACGTAATGTATAAACAGGAGAGAGGAAAATAAAACTGGCTGGCGGCGCTGATGCTGTTCTCGTTAAGAGCGCAGGGAATGGTGCAGCCCTTGAGAGAAGAGCAGGCTCCGCGGGGGCCAGAAGGGCCAGCCGGGAGCGGGATTTGGGGCTTGCCCCTCCACAACCCGCCATCATGTTTCCATACTAGCTCCAAAGTTATGGCAACCTTCTGTGAGTCACGGCCCATCTACTGTGCAGAGCTACAGCACCCGTATGTTACAGCAAGGCCTTCCGACCAACAGCCGTGGTTGCAAAACAGTCACCGTTCAGTGAACGGCACCGCTTACAGTCTGCGCAGCAAGTATAGCAGTTAAAAAAGAAATGATGGAGGCTGCTATCATAGTTTCAGTCACAAAGGCCACTTTTCAGTTCAGGGGCATGACCAGTCTTCCAACAAGCAGCAGCGGAGAGCTGCGTACGTAGGAACTGTGCATCACCTACCAAGAGTTTGGCAAAGTATAGTGTCATCCCCACTGACTGAATGACACACACAGGAGAGGTCTCCCCTGTACCCAGGAAATCCTTAAAGGGGAACATCAAGGAACTGCACCTGTATTTCACTTGGCAGGCTGGAAAGCTGTCTGAGGAGGAATTCATTTTCATGGTCAGCATTGCCAGATTAAATTCTGTCCCTGCAGAACCACTTGCTCAAGCTCTAGCTAAGGGAAAGTAAAGCTCTATTTCACACCTGAAAAAAAGGGAGACACACCAAAGCCATAAAGTTCAAGAAGTTTGATTGTGCCTACAAAGCTGATTAAGCAACTATGTCAGAGCAAGTCTCAGATCTCTTGACACCCAGCCTGACTACTTCCTCTCCTACACCATACTACCAGGGGACCTGTCACTCACTCACTCACCGATTTAAGTGAAACTTAAGTGAATTAAGTGAAACTCCCAAGCTTGCCACTAATGGCCAGGCTCCTTTGGAAGAGAGAAGCCCAAACAGCAAGTGCATGAGTAATGCTGCTCATACAGCCATGGAAATGTGAGAATTTCAGATGGCACTCTCCAGCAAGAAACTGGATGGTTATCTCAGAATTGCTCGATAGGAAAACATGCTCCTTTATTGGCCAGGCTTTGCAGGCACGCCTGTCTCAAAATACTCAACGCATGATAAATACTCTCAGGAGTTGGTTTACTGAATTTCCTCTTAGGACATAGCTTGTTAGAACAATTTTAAACAGGTCAGCACCAAATCTACAATTCTTCATAGAAGCAAGCTCATCTGCTTCAGTATTTGTCTGCTGAAGAAGATTTTGTTCTTTCTTTTGTCATCCCCCACAATGACTTTTAGCTATGTTTCCTGTGGACACCTCTTGCCTAACAAGTGTAGACAGCCACCCACTCAGATCCTGTACCTCTCCCTTTCCTGTTTACATTACTACCTCTCAGAGAAAATGCCCGCTCATACTGCCACAATAGGCTGTTTGGTCAAAAGACTTCGCCTTTAGCCGTCGCAGAGAGCTAGGATCCACAAAGGTTCCCCAATGAGTGCACCTCTGAATTAGGCATGTATTGCCCCAAAAGAATAGCATTTTGCATTGATATATAAATGTTATACTTCTTGAGTGTCACATCAGCATCCTTCCTTTTCGCCCACTATCGTGTCAGAATCTCACTCTGGGCGATAGGGTACTAGGAAAGAGCAGGGAAGACTGCTGTTAGGGAAGTGAGGGATGCTCAAGTCCAGAAAGACAGGCTGGATGCTTGCCTTCATATGGGATTGATAATCCCACGCTTCAGCAATGCACAGAGCAGCACGGATACAAGAATTAAAGATGAAAGCACAAGACAAATATACACACTTCTACTGGGATGTCCAGCAGGACTGAAGTGAGTGCTCCCGAGAGGACTGAGAGCACTTGCTACAATTCTGGACCAGTATCTCACAGCAGCTAGTTCTTTTCAGTGAAGAGTACGCACATGCATATATTACTTTACCTTTTTCTTCCCCTTTTTTGTTCTTTGGTTTGAGTACCAGCCTACTGGAAAAGTATTGTACAATATCCCTGCTGTGCTACAAGTCTCCTTTTCGGTTCAATTAATGAGCCATAAATAACACGATGAAGGTGTCAACAAAGAGTGTAATTTATCATAACTTGTCAGAGGGGCAATTCTTAGGAGGAGAATGCTCATTCGCAGTCTGGCGTAACACACAAAGATTTATTCCTTGCCTAGTACCTCCCTCTACTCCCTCGGCCTGCCAAAATTTATCTTGTGCTGGAACCCTCACAGGTGCACCGCTTTGACAAATACGCTGTGAAGTCTGGTATTCATCACAAGCAAGCCTTTGTTGGGAAGGAGGCAGCAAGAAATAAATTTGTTTTAGAAAGAAGGTGCTCGTGATTCAATGTGCTCAGGGGTATGGGGAGAGGCAGACAGGCTCATTATTTTTAACCTCCCTGTGTCTGCAAGAGAAGAAAATGAGGTAATGTAGTTGATGTGACATTACAGTCCCTGACTTCATTACTTGCTGCATGGTTAAACAAGCACCTAAGTAATTACTACTACTGCAGTCTTACTCAGCTTCACTTTTGCCTCACACTTGCCTCCAATAGGTAGGGCAACTGAGAGCTGCTAGTACATTTTATAGAGGAAATTTTTTTATGGCCAAATCTTCATATAAATTAAGATTCACCAGCTCAAAGGCTGTTCTTGCAAAGCCCAACTGGATATAAAGCTACTAAAACCATTTTTGGATTCATGAGGCAACAGTGTAAGACAGTATACTGAGTAAGGGGAGATTCTCTACAATAATAAGATTCAGAAATCAGATGGAGGCTATGCTAGGGTAAAAAGCTAAAAAATTACATTGCTCCAGATTTACACCACCATGGCATTACACATCAAAGCATAACTATAGATCAGTGTCTTCCTTGACAAACAAAGTGTAACATTTACAGGCCTGAAACAGAGACTCACAGATCCAAACTGGAAATTTTTGGCATGCAAAAATGAGGGCAAGTTCAGCCTGCACCTGAATTTGATGGCTGCAAGAGGGCATGCTGCCTATAACGGTCTGAACCAGTCATGAGGATTTATCATTTCCAACAACTTTAGTTTGACATTCTGAATGCAAACTGGCCCAGTTCTACCAACACTGGGACTGAGGGTAGTTTGAAAGTAATTCCATTTTAGATTACTAATAGAAAAAACCTTCAGACTGCCATATTGGAGCGATACATGCCTGCCAGTTTTCTAAGTGTGATACAGAAGGAGGAGCAGAAAGCTCAAGAGTAGAATATAAAAAAACCCATACAAAAAATGATCCTATATAAAAGAAATGTTTGCTGAAAAGAAATAACAAGACCGAAGGATTTTACTCCTTGGTCTTTGGACTGACCAAAAAATGTTTTGCCAAGGAGAGAGAAGCTATTTAAGACAAGCTTGACAGTCATTATATTTCTTGAGATTATTTCTGAGCACAGAACAAATTATTTGGTCTCTGGAAACTGAATTGCTAAGGATGAATCACACAGATTTTAGCAATTTCTCTGAATAATTTACTTCCCTACCTGTTAAAAGTGAAAAGTGAGTTAAAAATTACAGGTTTTAGATGCTCAGAATGCTGACCAGTCATAACTAGTAAACAAGTCTGTTATGCCAAATCCATTATATACACACACAAGTATCATCCCGCTCTTTGAACAGACACACTTCCGCTTTTATGGCAAATCACAATTGGTATCTCCTCCAATCCTGAAAGTCATGCTAACACCAGGAATCAGTTTAGGACTTCATCAACCTAACCTATTATCCCTACAGGTTTAAAAAGTCAACGGGCTTCACCATTCCCCCCATTCTTCCACCTCTCTGAAGGGTCCCTTTAGAGCATGCAGCTTGCAAGCAGATGCCCTTCCTCATCAAAACTGTTGATTTCTTTTAAGCATTGAAAACCTTATTATTTAACTGTTAATTTTGTGATTTTGAGGTTGACCTAGTGCTACCACAGCATTTTTCATAAAAAAAGAAAATGAGCTTTATAGTGCCTGTAAAAGCCAAGCGCAGAGAAAGACACAGGCAGCCTGAATTGTACACTTTCAAGAAACTTTCATCTGCCTCCCTCCTTTTTTTTTTTTTTTTTTTAGAAAAAGAAAGAAGTTTTGAAACTTAGAACTGGCAGTTTCTTGGTTCAAGAAATACCTAATTAGCATAACAGCAGCAACATGCTAAACAAATTAACTGCTGTAGGGTCACAGCAGCCTCCCACTAACACAGGTCCAGACAAGCATTTGTTTTGTTTTGCTTTGTTCTAAAGGTTGCCCTGGTCTGTTCATGTCTCCTTTCCCTCACGTCATTTACTACGTTTCCTACAAGACAAATATTGCAGGAGTTGTTCTACATTAGAAATGCTTTTTAAAGCAATTAAATCTAAGATGTTTGGATGTAGCTTGTGGTTCTTACCTAACACAATTTAAAAATCGCTTGGCAGACACAGTTCCTGGGGAAAAACTGCTTTCCAGTGACACAGTAAGGGCATCAGCTGCTTATACACCCCTGATAATTCAGTGCTAGGCTGTTTTCACCTCAGTCCAAGCAATGCTCGAGCATGGCAAATACGCTTCATGTTAGCATATGAGAATGCGGTGTAGGATCCTGAGCAAGGAGTTCTAGAGAAAGAAAAAAATAATCCCTCACTGAACACAGCTCAAAGACTCAATCTCTGCAAATACGTCTGGATATGCAGGATATATATAAAGTATACATACATACGCATATGGATAAATATGTGAAGGATATGTACGAATACCTTTAACTGGGAAAAAAAACCCCAATGGTGTTCTAAGAAAATCTTTTCCATCAAAACATGGTATATCTCAGCCCCTGCCAAACATAATTAAGGGGGGCACATGCACAACACATGCAGGGCTTCGGTCTCAGCATGCTTGACACAGCTCCGGAGGTGGGTGGCAGAACTAGCTTTAGGCCACTCTTCTGTTTTCCCTGATAGTGGTGCTGACTGGAGTCCAAACTGAGTCTTGCCAGAAGTTACAGTTGTGGCTGGCAAAAAACCAAGAACTATATTTCATGAAGAGTTGGAAGATGCTTTCCATTCTGTACTATAAGAAAGATGAAAGCCTTGAGAATTTTGCAAAAGCGCTATGTTAGAACAGTTAACAGTCTAGTAGCTTAAGCGGTTACCCGAGACAAGGGTGCCAAATCAGGCAGAACTAGGACCCATAGCGCATCCTAAATGAGTTCTCTAATGGCTAAAAGCCAGAGAGTCAATCACCACATATATTTGGCTCAGTGAACAATTAACGATTATTTCCAATGGGATATCCCCAAAATGAGACTGAGAGCTACCAGAGCTTGTGCTGACACCTGTCTGTCCCATACCCCAGAAATGTCACTGGCCATCCTTCTAAGGTGACAGGATCCTTCCTTCCTTTCTGGTCCACAGCAGTGAATATTCCTTGTGGAAATACTCAAATTCCCATTTTAGGCAATGGATGTGGCTTTTTACTTAAGGCAAGATCTGCACCAGAGACTGCAAACTAAAAAACTTCTAAAGCGTGCTTTCTTGCACCTGTAATTTTCTCAAGTGTACTAAGACAGTTAAAATGTTTTAAGAATGGATTAAGCAAGCTAAATGATATTTACCAACAGAGACCTTTTTATCAGGTCACAGGTTATAATGTGAAGTCAATGCCTGGCAATCAAATATTGTCTGTTATCTTAGAATAACATTCTAGGTATGTTGACCTGTGAAAAATAAAATCACTTTTGCAAGAAAAAAAAAAATGTACGTTTATACACAGTCATTTTTATATATATATGCACATAAGAGGTAATTTTGTAAAAGCTGAAAGTAGCTCTTGTACACATGACTATCATCTTTGCTTTCAGCTCTGTGTATTTGAACTCGTCTTCTGACTTCAACACAGCAGGGGCAAATATATTTACTTGTAAAACAAAGCCAGACCTGTTTGGAGGTGGACACAATAATCAATCCACTTGCCACAGAAGCAGTAAGTGTTCATTTACTATTATATGACCTGTAGCAATACATATTATGTCTTTTGCCAGCAGGAGCCTTGCCAGCTGTAATGCACCACAACTTTGTCAGCAATCAGTCACAACCATCCTTTGCAACCTTTTGTTTGCTGTTTATTAAGGTGAATTTGTAACAGCAGGGTAGAAGATTTTCTGGAGACCATCCTTCAGTTCTAAGTGGTAATGTTGATGCTGCTTCAAGTCAGCACTTACCGTTAAATTGCCCTATAGATTTTTACCTCTTGCATTTCTACTCCTAGTTCAACTTTGCGCAGTCTGAAGAAGGCAGCCCTTCCTCTGAGCAGGAAGGAAGCCCTCTCTGTTCTTAGACCCTTCATTTTGTATGGCCCTCGCATCCAAAAAGGCCTCGAGAGAACACTAAACTGGTTTGCAGTACTGTAAGGGAGCTTACTAAATGGAGTAAGGGAAGTTACTTAATTGAGACTGAGATGATATATATGCAGGAGACCACAAATTATTCCTCACAGTACTGGAGGCCTGATTCCCCATACATGATGCTAGCAGAGCTAGCAGATATTTCTACAAATTTTTAATAACTGTTTAACAACTTAATTCCCATCTAATTACTAATAGAATTACTACATTAGAAAGTGTAATTTTTTTTCTTTGTAATACTATTAACCCCATCCAAAGTTTGATGACAGACAGGATCCATTAATCATGTCATCAATATCCAAACATCTGTGGTCAGTAACCTATATACTGCCGTGGGAAAACCTATCAGCTGCTACGCTAATTACTTCTTGAATGTAGGAACTGTCAGCTGCAAGTTTCAAATATATCATCCATCTTCAGAAAAAGGACAGATATATGTTTCTGCACAATTATAAGATGCCACTAATCAAGTAAGATGTCCTGTGCCCTACCATCAATGTCTATTTGTAAGTGACAGAAAGGCCAGGGAGTTGGACTTGATCCTTAGCTTGGTTCTATAACAATCTGGATATAAGCTATATACTAAGTACACACAGTATGCTGCATACTCTACCTCGCTTCACATGAGCCTCTTTCAATCACCAGGAAGACAAAAGAAGAAAGCAAGACAGGCAAAAAGCACTCATTTGGGCTACGCTGCATCATAATGTTCGCTTCTGAAGACTAATTACAATAATACGGTTGAGACTGTGTCCATTCCCATATTCACAACCCTCATCTATAAATTACAGCTACTGTAGAAAGCTGTGCCACAACTCCAACAAGCCACTTACTAATCATAACTCCTCATTTACTATAATTTGAAAAAAAGATAAGAAGGTCTGGAATCTATGTAGTTTTGCTATAACTAAAGTGCTCAGGCAAATGACTACTACTCTAAAGGCTCTAAAAAATACTAAATATTGCAAAACCAATCCATCTTAAGCCACTGATAAAACTTTCGCATTCTTACTTTCTTGACTGTATTTACATTTTTAATGATTTGAAGATTTCAATAGATTCTTATACTTTTAATATAAGCAATTTGTATCACTATTCTAAATTAAGAAATTAAATTTATGAGGAGTTTTCAATTATTTTATTGTCTTATTTAACACCTATTAAACATGCTTTTCCCAGATAACAACTTTGTCTAATCTCACAATCATGTCATGAAGTGATTTTAATTTGTTTTTGCTTTTAACAGTGTCTAAATGAATACTTCAGCTCAAGGGTTTGGGGTTTTTTGTTTCTTTGGTTTGTGTTCGGTTTGGGTTTTTTTCCCAACTGATGATAATCAAAGACCAACCTCAGCTATTTTGCTTAAAAATCCATCTTCTTCATGAAGCACCAGATCATGGTTACTTGCTTTCTTCTAGCCACCTCATCAGTCCAGTGTTAACTGAAGACACCTAAATCTTCTCCTTTCCTACTCTCAGTCATGCCTTGTAGAGAGCTGGGGGAGTACAAAGTCCCCCGCACTCTTTGCTTGTCTAAGCTCATTGCAATCTCATTGAGGAATAACTCTGTGCTGGCATTATGGCAGTAAAGGAGCTGTCTAAAATTTTCCCCTGGTATTATTGAGAAAAGACAATTGCTTAGAAATTGAAAGTACGAAGACTCATATTCATCTAGTAATGTGGCATTTAGGAGTGCAAATGTTACACAATAAAAGCTTACAAGTGACATACAAGCATATAGTAAAAGTGTGGTATTAAAGCCCATTTGATTTTTCTCACCTTTGAATTTTACAGTTAAGGAACCCATCTCAATTCTCACTGACGTCAAGAGCCTAATTCCTCAAAAGGAGTGCTTCAAGCTAACATACATCATGTGTTCTTCAGTTTTTCTAATTTATGGATGATGATGCCAATATTAAGACTAAATGATAAATTCTTTTAATGAGTAATCATCTGTGAAAGATTCCTCTGCTCAAACAAGATATTGAAAGTGATGTCCTAAAGATAATTTCCCTAGGCTGTCAACAAAGGAAAAAGTCATGTTTTCCCTAGATGACATCTGCGGTACCGAGGAAGAGGGGAAAAAAAGGGAGCAGAGGAACATATTTAAATGATGAGTCTTGAGAAGCAACACACAGGTATGTTACCCTAAGGACTATTGGCAATACGAGTGCAGTTATAGATGGGACAAGTATGGGTCAGGGCTCCCAGAACTGAAGACTCAAAAGTCCCTTGAAGAGAATGGGCAAAAATGGGCTGAGAGGTCGTATTTTATTTTGAGGAGGCACTCTGAGGTGAAGCGACTTAACATAGCTTAGCCCTGGACAGATCAATCTTACACATACAGCTGATCAATCTTAGCATTATCAGTAGAGAAAAGTAAAGATTTACCAAAACCAGACATATAGCCCCTTGCACATGAATTATGTGCCAGTCCTATACTGTCTTATAGGCCTGCTTAAGCAAAGAAGAGCCATCTCCAGTTCCAGTTAGACCACTAACAAACTTATACAGCTAAACCTATAGAAAGGTTGGAAGGATCAGATTCCAGCTATTGAAGCCTAAATGTATTAGGAGGACAACAATTCTCTAGGTAAGAAAGAAATGTTGGCACGCTAGGAAGCTGCATTTTTGCCAGCTGGACCAAGTCTTCTATTGGTATTGTTTCAGGAAAGAGCCACTTACTAGCAGTATTTAATAGCAGTATTCCACAATAAGGAAAATACTTTGCGAACAGGCTAAAGGTGGGAGCGGTTACAAGCAGCGTGAATGAAGATGAGAATTCAAGTGATCTCATGTTGGAGAGCGACACGAAACAAATGGTAATTCAGCACGGATGGAGGTAAAATACCGAGCTCACGTGGTGTAAGTGACTGCATATAACATGGGGAAAGAACCGGGTAGGAACTCTTTGAGGAGGATCTGATGCTTCTAAGCATCTGAAAGAAAGATGCTGCTTGGCTGGAAAGAGCTCAGAGAAGAGAGTAACAGGGCAGTAAGAAAATGTTAAAAAAACTATTTGATTTATGGTCTAGATACCAGAAGACTGCACAGATATTACAGGAGTCTCCAAATAACTGAAAGCTTGCCAAAGACAGCAGTCGTCACATTTTTCTCCCTGACTCCTGAGGATAGCACTGAATGTATTGAGCTTAAACTGCAACAAAGCAGATATAGGTCAGATGTCACAAATAACTGACATGGATTACCTGAGCAATTATAGAATGTCCATCTTTGGAGTTAAGGTGGGCACATATCTGTCAGTCAGGAATGCTTTCCAGATAAAGCTCCTACCTTCAGGCACAGGAATGGCTAAGATGATTTCTCAAGGTACCTCCCAATCCTATTCATTATTACCTTCTGTGTTTGCCACAAAAAAACAACACTAGAGAGAGTAACAACCTACAAATAATCCTCAAGTCACTGCATCCAGATACATGGCTTATTAGAATAGAAATGACTTCGATAAGTTGGGGATCAAACCAAACAACCCAGAAGGTGTTTTGTCAACCACTGACTACTAAAACTAAACAAAGAAAGCAGATGCTCTATATCTTGGGAAGAAATTAGTAATTAATGGCATGGCCTTCCAGCCATGTGCAGGACCAATTACTCAATTATCCATGGCCAACTGTTAGCTAACTGTATTTCCTCTCTTATTACACACAGTACCACAAAGTTCATTTGCTATAATGCTTACTATTTCGTTGTTTCCTCCTTACTCTATCATGCAGCAGTTGTAGCTCTGTAAACTTCTACTCCAGTGCGATTCACCACAAAGACTATTATAAACACTAAAATAACTGTTAACAGTAACGCAACAGTGAAAAAAGTTTCCATACACCTTCAAACCATGCAAATATAAAGCAGACGGGATGTCTACGCAGTAGCTATGGAATTCATTTTTCAGCTGAGAAGCATCGCCATCCGTGGTGTAAATAAACAAACCAGAACCCAGCTAATTTTTACATGAACAAGGAATGAATATGTTGTACTAAGGCTCTCTTGCATTCTTTCTTCCAGCAACTTAATTATGTTAATGCACATGAGGATAACTTCCTTTGGTATGTCAGGGGCTACAGCTTTTGGAGCTGAATTCCAAGCTGGTGGCATCATCAGCTTCCGGGTGCCCATTATGTGTCCCATAGTGATAAGAAAATCTTAAAATGAAAGTGGAATTGTTAAATTCTGCTTAACTGTCAAAGGTGCTATGAAAGCTAAATACGATATTTTGAAGAACGTCTTAAGCCAAGGACAAGAGCAGTCAACATTTTCAAATGCACCCTTATCATTTTTGCAAGTACTTTTTTTAAGAGCTCGAGTCCCACAGAAAAATCAATGGGACTTGGTGCTTGTCTACGCAGCCTCATTCAAGTCAAGTTAAATCAAATTAACTAAAGTGAAAATTACTATGTATTAAAGATCATTAAATTCTTTGAAAGACTCCTCATTCAGAAGCAAAGTGGCTTTCGTTATTTCTCATTTTAATTCATTTTGGAAGTGCTCTAGTGTTCATTTTGGCAAAACATCAACCTTCAGACTATTTGTCCCAAAAGCACAAAGACTCAGATTAGAACCAAAAGAAATCAGAATAGAGGTTCACAAAGCTTTCAGAAAAAGCAAACAAATACCGAAAATAGTGATTTAATCAAAGACAAGATGGCAATTACTAGCAAGATTGTTTTCCCTGGCTGATATCACACACCCCACCCCCAAATAATTATTTCACCTGCTATAGGTTTGGAAAAAAAGCAAAACCCCCCCCCAAATTTCCCCCACTGTTTATGTCCTGAATACTGCCAAATGCAATTACACTTATTACTGCAGAGCCAGATCTTGGATCTTGAATGTATAACAATGTTTTTGCTCTGAGAACTCTGACTAGCACCCAGAAGAGGGTAGACAATGATGGTAGGTAAGTCGGGGTGATGGCATAAGTGATGCTTGAAGTAACAGTAAGATGTAGTCTCTAAATAACCAAATTAACTTCTACTGTAGGTATTTGTATTGCATGGGTGTCTTAAGTCTTGTCAGGATGGCACCTCCATTTCTCCAGGCAACAAAAAAAAGCAGAAAAATCAACATCCCTGTCCAAAGGAGCCAAGAGTCTCCAGGGGGGTTAGGGGTGAGAAAAAAAGGTAAAAGCCTTTCTTTGCTGGTATAATATCAGACAAATAGAACTAGAAGGGGTCTCAAGAGCTCATGCAATCTGCACCCGGCCCCAAGTTGGGATCCACAACACCGGTGTCCTTCAGAGGGATGCCTGACTGCCCTGCCTTTATCGGCTTCTAACAATGAGGATTCCAGAGCCTCTCCAAGCAATCTACTCCTACACTTCGTAGGAGCACGGGAATCAGAAAGACCCTCAATGTCTTGCTTAACACTCCTTTGCTGCACTTAAAGTGAAGTGAGCGATCCACCTCTTAGCGGTGTTCTACCTCACAACTGGATTTCAAGACGATTTTTTTTGCGTTCCTCTTCAGAGAAAAAGAACAATAAATACAAAATTACAATTTCAAACATTCAAAGCAAAACATTTTTTTTCTAACTTTCTTGGAAAACAATAGTCAGGTAGGACCAGTTGACTGACTAAGCAGTGAGCTGAAGGGAAACACTGGGTAATTCTATATCCTATGTCAGATATGATTTTTACTGCACCAAACAATATGAAAATACACAGTAGGAAAATGTGACCCTCCAACTGTGGGTCACAATGCTAACAGCACTTTAAATATTGACACTATCAAAGCCAGGGTAAATTAAACAGCAGGTATTACTGCATGAAAGTGAGAAATGTTTCCTTATATACCTCCAATTACACAGAAAGAACCAGAAAAAAACCCCTTCCTTTGTGCCCTGAAAATGCGTATCTTCGTAGTGGTGCAATGCAAATTCCCAAACCGGTAGCCATTATAGTAAAATCAAGCAGATCCCAGGGCTCTGTTTGCCAACTGCAGCATAGAAGTATCCCCTTTTTAGTGGGGTTGTCATCACACAGCAAAGTCTCATACTCCTGGGAATTCGGAAGGAGCTAAGATCAGGCCACTTTGTTAGTATACAACCTATTTTAAATTATTTTGCCGATTACCAAAGCTGCCTGAATTAAAACACGTGATATTACTGATGTTGATGAAAATAATGATCTTATTTTACTTAGAGATTGCGACTAAAGTGAAAAACATGAAATAACAGATTTTTCAAATATGACCTCTCAGTCTACACACACAATCTGCAGTAGCTTTAGATGCCAAAATCCTCCAGCTCAAATACTTACTGCACATGGGAAAATACAGAAGCCTTGTTTCACAACTACTTGACCATTACTTTGAAAAACAAATCACCACAAGAATGATCAGTACTAATTCCACATTTATGTAATTCAAGTTTCATGTCTATTTAAAGTATGGCTAGCTGTTATACTGCCTTGCTGCTTTATTATCTCTCTCTAAATGTGTCACACTGATGCATCTATTATGCTATTTTGTTCCATTAAACCTGAGCCATTATTTCACTTCTTAGTTAGTAGGGATGAACAAAACCCTACCCACTATTCAAACAAAAAAACCCCAAAACAGGAGCCTCAAAGCTGAATTTCAAGGTAAATCTTTTTGTGCCCCTCCCCGGAAGGAAAGAGGAGGCAGAAAAATCCAGTGAAATACATGCGACAGAGAATGGAATGCAGAAAAATCCCCCACAGCTAACATTAATAAAGGAGCAGAGATGTGGAAAGAGGAAAAAATCCAAACTAAAACAACATTTAAAATACACTGTATGGAGTGGTGGCTTATTTTGCCAAAGATTAATTCAAAAGGATGTTTTTGTTCCTGTTGTCCTACCTCTGGTTCTTTGCCTGGGCCTTCCTTTAAGTAGAAAAACATGGCAATATTTTTAGCTGACCCACCCTGAGGGAGAAGAGAGACTGACTTCTGCAAAGCTGTCCATTCTCAATTTCTTTTCTTTCCCAGCAATTGTTATCCATTCATTATAGATCACAAAGCAACAAGATCTTTCTTAGGTATTAGCAGATTTTCTAAGAATTCTTTCTTGATTTTTGCTTCTTTGCTGAAGATTCTGAAGAGGAAGTTGCAGCTTTGAGAGAAGATTTGCACATGCCCCTACAAAACACAGCACTTCCTTACGTCTGCAAGGATGGCCTTGCGAAGGGGTAGGAAAGACTATTAATGAGTAAGCAAGCACGCAACTTTCAGATTCAATGCTAAAAAGGAGTAAAATACTCTATGTTTTCCTATTCGAAAAAGTCCTTGAACATGAGAGCAAAGAGAGAAAGTCACAACATTTAAATCCTTCCATATTTGTTATCAGTTCGGTAGGGCTCCGAAGGCAGAGATCTGTGCAGTCCAGAATAACATGGGTGATCACAGATTTGATGGCATAACAAGACCTAAATTATGTAGCAGCAGAAATAACCAGGATACTTTTACACTTTGGCACCAGCAAGTTACTAATTTATGCTTTTTCCAGTTGTACACTGTGTATTCCAGTATTTTTAAAAAAGAATCAGTTCTGTTCAGCTACGACTTCTTCCTTCCTCTGTTTATATTTGGAGGCCATTATTTAGTTATTTATTTTTGGCAATAAAATCTGCAGACATCACTGTTCAAGTTAATAAAATCCCAGTATCCCCACCACAAATGCAGAAGCCCGGCATTTTCTTCATTGACTAGGGAATGAGCTGGCAAAGCTAAAAGCTTAAGCCAAGCTTTTAAGATTTTTCTGATTCCTCCCTCTCATTCCCCCTGCCCCCCCTTTAAATCTTGGAGTAAAAGAAGATTAGTGCAGATGGATGAAAATATTTTTTCCACTTCAGCATTTGCTGTCACTATTCAGTGCTAAGCAGGTTCTCATATGGTGTCACTGGAAAGATGGAAATTCCTACACTTCTCTTAAATATAATCACCTTGCCACAAAGAAGGAAAAAGAGGAAAAATTGGCTGTTTATTCTGGCTGGGTTTCCTGTGATTTATCCAGCAGGAGAACCTGTAAACATAGTAACATCTCCAATTGATGCCTTGCCTTTTATGAAAGTTCAGCTGGCTGCTTCTGCGCCACACCAATCTGTTTCTGGCTCACTGTGCCCAGCCAGCAAATTGACCTGGACCCAGGAAAGATGAAAATATGCAGACTTAAAGTAATCCCCCTCGCTGAGCGTGCAGGCACATGGCTGGATTAAGCAGGGAGGGGAGGGGGGGGTGCCAGGCGCTGGGGGGCCCTTCCGCAGCCCACGGCCACCTCTCCGGCTGCTGGGACCTGCACTGGGCGCAGCGCTGGCGGGAGATCCCAGGCACCCAAGTCCTGTATTCCCATTGTCAAATTGGCCCTTTACCGTGAGTAAACGGAGGGGAGGATGGAAAAAATTAGCATGGTACTTTTGCACATTACAAGTGTTGTGACATATATAAATATAAGCCAAGATGTAAACAAATGCTTTCATCCCTGAGTGTTAACTTAGAAAAGAATCGGCCTGCTAATGACTTCATTTTCCTAATAAACGTTCAGATTACAACTGGATTCAGTCATAAGTGATCACCCACGCTTTCAGAAATACGAGAAGTGGTCACACTACAGATTTCAATGGAACAACATTAAATGTCTTCAAATCACCCTCGTCTCCAACAGCGGAAATACACGTAGCTGCTTAGGCAGTCACGTGAGGATAAATCACCATTGTCATAAACAGCCAGTGTTAAGCTGTACCTTGGTTATTTAATGCTATTTGAAAATAATATTTTACTTAATAAATATTGCATAATTATTAAGTCTGATTAGTAACCATTTTTCCTTTCAGTTGGAAAAGAAACATTTTAATTACTAACAGTTCTGCCTAAAGAGAGAGAAATCCACTTCAGAAATCTCTGTGTTTGATCTAAACTAGCTTTGTCATTCATAACGAGGATATTTTCAGTTCTGAAGCCCATGGATTATCTGAAAAAACAAAACGAAAAAGCCCATGGTATTCAGCAGCTCTGCAGGCCACCAGCACATGCGGATACTCCGATGCTCTGTACCTTCCCTCCACGGCTCCTCCTCCTGTGATACCAGTCCCCCCCATTCCTTACAGCCCATCCCCCTTCTAGCTCTGCAGCCTCTCAGTCTGCTCGGATTTTACAGGGGCTGAGAATCATGGGACTTTTTTTTTTTTTTAATGGATGCAGATTATTATCAAAGCAGGGGTTATATGCAGCTTTTTTACATCTGTATAAAATCTATGCAGCTTGTATTCTTTTTATATTACATAAACTTGAAGGGGATCCCCCAGTGTCAGCCATTGACATAAATCAGACTTAGATTTGTGAAAACATTCTGGCTGTTAAAAACAGAGTAAGAGATCCTTCCCATTTCCTTTAGCCTTTCTTATCAAGGCCAAAGCTGATTTCTAAAGGCATCCTGAGCAATCATCTAAATTGAGGTTCAAATCAAACACATTTTGAAGTGCTGTGTTCAGCCGGTACCTCAAAATCAGTCCTGAACTGCAGAGATGGTCAGGAGACTCATCTCTTCCTCCACAGCAGCATCTGCAGTGGCAGGTCAGAGCTGAAGTGCACAATTGCTCCAAACTACAGGCAAGCTCCACCTTTTGCTCTGAACGATATCACAAAAGAGGTTTGAAAACAGCGCGTGAGAAGCGTGTGTAAAGGTATCATTAAGAAGCTATTAACACAAACTTCTTCAGAAATGCAGGGGTCCCGTAGTCCTCAGCCTCAAGGAACAGGCTCTCCCGGTCCTCATCAATAACCATCTATTAAAAACACTGACATTAAAACTAACTTAAACAAAAAGAGTGCTCATATAAACCGGCAGGTGTACCTGTCTTGGCAACACAGCCTCAGAACAGAAGTTGTTCCTACAATATCTTGATGCCAGCTTAGGAAGAACTACGTACTTACACAGCACTGGATTCTGGATCTGAACAAGCTGAAGGTCTTCTAACAGTCCAGCTAATTACAAATAGCCAAACATTTTGGGATTGACTGAAATTCAGTGTTTTTCACATGGAAGTATTCCCTAATTCTGGCAATCGGGAATCAACTATGGTAAACTAGTTCCCCCGTAAATTACACACACAGAGAAGATCAGGGATAATAACCCATAAGGTAGGAACTATGTGGAGTAAGTTTTACAAGCACTTTGCTGGATATTATATGTTCCTCTCAAAGCATCTTTCACATACTTACAAATCAGAGAAAGTATTAAAAAAAAGAATCTTCTAAATTATAAGGGGAGATTCAGAAGCATCTCATTTTTGCGTTTGGAGTTCAATATTTACTTTGCTTGCTTACTATATTGAATGTATTGAGTCATAAAACACCGATTAGATTAAAGAGAAGTCATACAGAATTCTCTTTTTTTTGGTTACACTTCTAACACTGGTCATTTGGAAACATCTCATTTGAATTTACTGGACTATAAAGTATCACTGCTTTCCAAGATCCAAAAAGGTAACAGACTAACTGGTTCCTGGAAGCTCAGTTACAATCTTTATTTGAATGTCAAGCCATTTAACTATATTTCAGTTATGTCAAGATTTAGTGTATTTAAATGATTATGGGACTACTATATTGTCTATGTTTTTAAAACAAAAAGTGGGTTAGTTTGTCTAGTTAAGAGATTAAGATTGAAAATGTGAAAGGAACCATATTCAGATTTCAGTAGACAGTACACATCATACTAGTCCAAATGTGCAGTAGACTTTTAAAAGCGTTCACAAGACTGATGTAGTTTTTAAAGATAAAAGTTATGGTAAACACCACATTCAAACTAATTAGTTACAACTGAACCTCTACAGTGGCAACTTTTCTGTGATCTCTTATACTTCTTTCTTGCTGATGTATTTATATATAAAATACCACAACAAACAAAGGTACCAGAAAACATCCTACAGCATAAGTTTGCAGACAGTTTTGCATTTCTACAGCTGTTTTGTGTAACAACGATAAAAACACACGTTGATTTAGTAATTTATAGAAATTAGTAATGTGAAGAACTTCTAATCTGCATCCGAAGCCTCTGTTACCATTAGCTACCTAATAACTGTTACGTTTCACCTTGGAAGTCCTTCCAATGTTGTACGTGGCAGAGTGAATGAGATCTGTTTTGTTTCTACAGAAACATCACAAATTTTGGACCCAAATCCAATTTTAGAGGAGAAAAAGTGTTACTATAAAGTTTAAGATGCTTTTATACACTTGGTTAGGTGAGGTTAAGAAAGCTTTTAATGCAAGTTTCTCTGCACAGTAGACCTTTGATACCTACGCATGAGCAGGAAGCTGACCACAGCTGAAGAAGGTGGAGGCAAAAGCCAGGCTGTGCTGGTTGAACACTAAGAGTATTGCCATTAGGAGTATTTCTATAAATCTGTATTATCTGCTACACTGCAAAACAATCTACTTTCATAAAGACATACAAACCCTAAACACCTGTAGAACTGAAAGGCCAACTACATATCTGAACGCTTTTGAAACTCACATTTTGTACGATATTGCTAAATAAAACTTTAGTACTTAGTTTGGCTACAATAAATAAACAAAACACTTCATAAATCAGCGCATAACTACTTCTGAATGATGAGCTGGGTGGCTGGACACCAGGTGCCCACCAGAGCCCCTCCATCACTCCCCTCCTCAGCTGGACAAGGGAGAGAAAATATAATGAAAGGCTCCTGGGTTGAGATGAGGACAGGGAGAGATCACTCACCAATTACCATGACAGGCACTCACCTTGGGGAAATTAATGTGATTTATTACTAATCAAATCGGAGTAGGATAACGAGAAATGAAACCAAATCTTAAAACCACCTTCCCCCCACCACTCCTTTCTTCCCTGGCTTAACTTTACTCCCAGTTTTCTCCACCTCCTCTCCACCAGCAATGCAGGGGGACAGGGAATGGGGGTTTTGGTCGGTTCACACATTCTCTCTGCTGCTCCTTCCCCCTCAGGGGCAGGACTCCTCACTCTTCCCCTGCTCCAGCGTGGGGTCCCTCCCACGGGAGACAGTCCTCCACGAACTTCTCCAACGTGGGTCCTTCCCATGGGCTGCAGCTATTCACGAACTGCTCCAGCGTGTGTCCCTTCCATGGTGTGCAGTCCTTCAGGAGCACACTGCTCCAGTGTGGGTCCCAGACGGGGTCACAAGTCCAGCCAGAAAACCTGCTCCAGTGTGGGCTCCTCTCTCCACGGGGCCACAGGTTCTGCCAGGAGCCTGCTCCAGCACAGGCTTCCCACGGGGTCACAGCCTCCTTCGGGCACCCACCTGCTCTGGCGTGGGGGGGACAGCCTGCCTCACCATGATCTTCCCCACGGGCTGCAGGGGAATCTCTGCTCCGGTGCCTGGAGCATCTCCTGCCCCTCCTTCTTCACTGACCTTGATGTCTGCAGGGTTGTTTCTCTTATATGTTCTGACTCTCTCTCCGGCTGCCGTTTCTGTCTGTCCCAACAACTTTTTTCCTTCTTAAAAATGTTATCACAGAGGTGTTACCACTATCACTGATTGGCTCAGCCTTGGCCGGTGGCAGGTCCAACTTAGAGCCGACTGGTATTGGCTCTGTTGGAAACAGGGGAAGCTTCCAGCAGCTTCTTACAGAAGCCACCCCTATAACCCCCCTGCTACCAAAACCTTGCCAGACAAAGCCAATACATTGTGTCTGGACAAGGCTTCCAGGAGGATTTGCTTCATAGTCTTTCTGGGGTCAGGGTTAGGCTGACCAGCCTGTAGTTTCCTTACTTTTCTGGATGCCCCTCCTTGCCTTTCTTGAAGATGAGTTGAGACGTTTCCTTTTTCATCATGAACCTCTTCCCATCTCCAATAGAAAATTATGTAGAGTGGTCTTGTAATGTCATCAGCCAACTCTCTCAGCATGGAAATGCATTTTATTCCATATAATGAAATATTCCCTTTTCAGTTTCATATAAAATGTTGCATGCAAAGTTTTTCGTGTAGCTTCCTATATTGAAATGATATTATGGTTACAAAGATGAGAAAAGTGAGGAAATGTCAAGCTTAAAGGTGTCCGTACAATCCCAATTGTCCCTTTTTGTCCTCGTATAAATGCATATTATACAGTCTTTATTACATTATCACATTTGGTTCCTCTCTTCCCCCCCCCACCCCCTTCTCTTCTGGAAGAGTCCTTGAGCTATTCTGCTTTTGTTGCAGACTAGGCACTGTTTAGATTGTATCAGTATTGTGATAAATAAGATTATAAATCCTGGTTTATGTATTGTGTAACTTGTATGAGGGTATTCAATAAGCAGGGAATTTGGGAATGAGAAGGAAGGATTTAATGTAGGTAGTAAGTAACTGAAGGCTGCTTTTGAGAACTGGATTTTTATTCTTGTCTCTGCCACAAAATGTCTGTGATAGTTGTTCATTCTTCCTCTTGCAGTTGGTGATAGCTGTCCTTTGAATTTGTGGCAAGGTGTTAAAATATGAAGTTTAGTGATGGACTTGAATCTTCTGTGTCTCTGGTCAAAGTTAGTAGGCACTCCAGTTTTATTTGTAGTCTTCCTTTGACTTCGTTTGCCATCTGTAACTGAGGGTCATACATCTGTGTGATTTTCATGTTAAGAATGGGGATGTAACACTGAGGAGTGTGGTGGAGAAGCGCCTTGGGGAATGGATAATTCCATTACAAGCTACATAGCTTAGAGGGTACTCAGGAAATAAGATGTCAGACTTCATTGTTGAATGATAAATAATTGGTATGAAGCAAACATCCATCTGTTTTAATGAACACACTTACTCTTCTTTGAATAACAGAGCAGTGGATACATGCAATTGCTGTCTGGTTCAATTTAAGAGAGTCTCTTTAAGAGAGTTTGAGCAAAGCGTTGAGGCATTTTTTCTATCTTTTTTTTTTCCTGCTGTGTACATATAATATTGTAAGTCTTTTGACTATAAAAACTGAAGGAAAAGAAAAGAAAAAAAAAAAAAAAGAAGGTCTTTACGCCACCTTAGTTTAGAGATTTCATTATGAAGAATTCACTTAAAAAAAGAACAGTATAAATTGCCAGGGCAGGCTTTACTTTTTCTCACCTATCACAAACACTGTGTTTCTTTAGAAATTTCTTGGGTTTGACTTACACGGAAAAGCAGAGGCCATTGTCACCTTGATAAGGCTTTGAACAATCGCTTCCTACAGCAGTTTAACCGTCAGAAGGGGTAACATGTTCATGACAAAGAAGGTGATGTAAGTCCTCTTTGCAGTAGAGTTGTAATTAACAAAGTAAACATAATTGTTTTAATTCTGCTGAGATTTATGCAAGTACAGGTACTACTATTAATATGTAGTGCTTTATCACGCTTATACGTACTTCTGGCCTGTACTGTTGCAGGTCTTGAACAGAGCAGGTAAAAACTATAGCTGGCAGAGCATTCAGGAGAATGGTCTTTTATATAAGATTTTCAAGATGGACATGTCTCTTTTTTTTCTTAAGCAGAAGTGCCTGTACAACATAGGCAAGTACTTTCAATGTTTTTACAGGCGTCAGTTGGGATGTAATCTTACTCTTCCACAGTGTTTACACTATTATCTTTGCCTGATGAAGGGAATTTTAACAAATGGATTGAGTTCAGAATAATGACTCATAGTGATGTTTAAGTTTTAAAATGTGAAAGCTAGATGAGCTTAAGATGAGGACAGAGGGAGGAACAGTGTGCAAAGAAAAGTTCTGATACATCTCTGATAGAAAGTTGTGGATTGGTCTAGACAGCATTGATTTCAAATGAAATGAAAGTGAACCAAAAAATGAGTTTAAGTCAAAAACTGATTTTGGTCAAAGTTGAAATTACTGTGGCCTACTGAACCCAAATCTGTATGAAACATGTTGTGGTTTAACCCCAAGCCAGCAACTAAGCACCACACAGCCACTCGCTCACTCCCCCACCCCGGTGAGATGGGGAGAGAATCGGAAGAGTAAAACTGAGAAAACTCATGGGTTGAGATAAAGACAGTTTAATAGGTAAAGCAAAAGCCGCGCATGCAAGCAAAGCAGAACAAGGAATTCATTCCCCACTTCCCATGGGCAGGCAGGTGTTCAGCCATCTCCAGGACA
>JAVJGG010000002.1:5330882-5370222 GCA_035590195.1 Aviceda cuculoides | reverse complement strand
CAGTCCTCCACGAACCTCTCCAACGTGGGTCCTTCCCACGGGCTGCAGTTCTTCACGAACTGCTCCAGCGTGGGTCCCTTCCACGGCGTGCAGTCCCTCAAGAACTACAGGGGACAGCCTGCCTCACCATGGTCTTCATCACCACGGGCTGCAGGGGAATCTCTGCTCCGGTCCCAGGAGCACCTCCTCCCTCTCCTTCACTGACCTGGGGGTCTGCAGGGTTGTTCTTCTCATACACTCTCACATCTCTCCTCTGGCTGCAACTGCTGTTGTGCAGGGTTTCCCCCCCCCTTCTTAAATGTGTTATCCCAGAGGTGCTGCCACCATTGCTGCTGGGCTCGGCCTTGGCACAGGCTGGCCTTGGCTCTGTCGGACACAGGGGAAGGTTCTGGTATCTTCTCACAGAAGCCGCCCCTGTAGCCCCTCAGCTACCAAAACCTTGCCTCACAAACCCAATACATGAACAAATAACATTTAAATAATCTCCCCAAAAGACTTTCCAGCAAATGCCTTCAAGAATTTAAAGTTCCCTTTCTGCCACTGTTCCAAGTGACATCCTGAACACAGAACAGTGGGATTATACAGAGTTGCATGCTGTTTGGCAGAATCTATTTTCTGAAAGAGAAGGGAAGAAAAAAATATTCACTACACTTACTTTCTCCTACAGACGTTAATTTCCCATGTGTTTGGTGAAAGCACGTGCCTGAATAATCCACGTGCTGGAACGTCAACATGAACAATTCTACAGCATAGCTACACTACACAAATTATGTTTAACATCAGAAGAAAAAGGAAGAGCTTTTCCCAGAGAATGCTACATTCTCAAAGGCCGTTCAAGGTCACATTCCTTTTATTGTATTTACTGTGACATAAATTCATATTATTTAATATAACAATTCAGTATCTATTTAAGATATAGCATTCTCAAAGGCTACCTCTATCCTCTGAGGTAGGACAGGGTAAATAATCCTCTTTAAAGCCAGACTTCCAAAACTCTTTAGCCTATTCCTGTGCCAGATGACTAGACTACAGTACTTCGAGTTTTTTCTCCAGATTTTACATGTTTAAAAAGTAGAAAAGACTGTTCCATCAAACACTCTTTCAGCCTGTAATCAGCCTTGTTGCTTCCAGGAGAGTTTAAGGGACACTATAAACAGAAGCAGATTTTATGCTTTCTTTGTACATAAAGCACTGTAGGTGCTACTAAAAGCAGATACATTAGAAATAATTCCATTTATCTGATAGTTCTTAGTTTGCACAAGAGCTAATTTTTAAAAGGTCTTTGCAGCATAATTGGTGTTACTCTATTGTAACTTTCACTATATCCATTTCCTACCAAAGAAAGTTATTTCTCATAATGATGACAATGCTGTACATGGCAACACAGAAGAAAAAAAGTGGATGAAGAAAGTGGACTCCACCATTGAAGCAAACATTGCCTGAATTTCAGGGACCCTTCTATGTTGCTGAGTAATACAGCAAGCCCGGCTGACATTACTTCAGCTTTTATGTTTTCAGCCGCCTGGTCAGTACAGACATCCCACGGGAAAGTTTGAAGAGTCAGGATCAATTCTAAGATGCTATCCGATGCCACCACACCTGAAGTGATCAAAATAATGTGAACAAAATGAATTTTATTGGCCACTGTAGAGTCACAGCTTTCATGACGAGCAGCAGTTTGGCCTGAAGAAGCTCTCCACCCAAGCCTGCATCCGTCTCATTACAAGACTTGTGTTTCGGTTATGTTCTGCAACAGTCAGTCGACCCTATCTGTCCCAGACTGCAATTACCCAACTAGAAGCAACATTTGAGAAAGGTGCCATGTCCTGTTGAACAGCAGTTAACACAAGGGTCATGCTTCTGTCATTTGTATTCAGAGGCCGACGATATGCAGAACCATTATAGGTTTGTGGTAATTATGTTTTTCTCTACCAACCCCTTATAAGGTCAGCTTTAACAGAAGCTATTATAACATTATTTAAGAGTTTGGAAATGAGTCAATTGGTAAGGGGTTCCCAAAGTTCTGTTGCCACAGCATTTTACTCTTTACCATGTGTATATCACTCACGCATAGTATTCGCAAGCACTGCTAGCTGCACAGACTTGTTCCATGTTTCCCCATCTCTAACATTTTATATCTTTTTAACCTCTGTCATTCCCTTGCACTGAATCTTAAAGCACACTGATTTCCTTTGCTGGAAATCATAACAGGGACAACAACAAAATCAGACTTTACTGCGAACAGACTTAAATTGATTTTTCAAAGGGAGTTAGGCAAGTAATTCCCCTGGCACCTAGTACAAATCCTTGTCAATAATTAGGGCTGTAATAAGAACAGGATGTTCTCTTCAAGGCGCTATCAAAAAGAGCAAAACGCTTGCCTTAGGGAGGCCTGATCCAAACTTGGCTGTGCGTGTCCCTTCACCCTCTGCCAGGACCTGACAAAAGTACTTTTTGGTTGCCTGGTCCCACCCCCACACCCAGCAGGATCCCAAAGGGAAGCAAAGGAGGGGTGCCCACCAGATACCACCACAGCTCGCTGCAACTCCGCAAATGCTACTGTCAAGACTTTCCCTTAAACATAAAAACTTCAGAAACATGTGTTCTCCCACATAGATTCCAAACCATTGTTCATTTACATTTTAAGTCAACTTTCATTTACTTATGTGATAAACCAGGTTCCTTTATTACCTTGGTATTACAATGTAGAATCATAGAACAGTTTGGGTTGGAAGGGACCTTACAGATCATCTAGTTCCAACTGCCCTGCCGTGGGTGGGCTTGACCCACCAACCTTTCCGTTAACGGCGGATATGTTTCATCATTTCTGTTAACGACTGCTTTCAAGCCATATTATATTCATTGTGTGTTCTGGCCAGCTAATAATTTAATCGCTGATAGCCAGTAAATGAGTGATTTTCCAGCAGTGCAACCATCTAGCAACAAGTTATAAAAGTAGCAAAGAAACCGAAACACAAATTAGACTGTCAAGCATATACTTAGGAGTGGGAATAACTCCAGAAGGAGATCCTTACTGACTAATACATGCTAATTCAGAAAATTAACAGCTTTCAGGATCACCTTAATTAGAAGAGAAGATTGTTTAAAACACAATCTCTCAAAGAATTTCACTTCACTGAAGAAGTCAACATGTTTTTTTTCCTCTTTCAATGTAAGCATTCATTACCAATTTTGTGTAGAATAGTTCAATTTTTAGCTGTAAATATGAAAAGTCCTAGAAGGATCATCTCATTAACTACTTAACCACACAAAACCAAAATCATAAAAAATCCCGTTACTTAACAGAGGTCTTTACTAGAAAACTGTTGGCTATTGAGTGCATCCAGCAATACCGAGCTGTATTTCACAGCTCATAAGTCATTTGGGTTGAAACATAAAAATTTTAGGACTTTTGTCACTAAAAACATCACCTGGGAGCCATTCCTCTACATACCTACTACTGAATTAGAACATCTGTGGCAAAAAATGCAATTGCTTATTACCTAACAGATACAGCGAGAGTGTGTACATCTTAGAGTTACCTGATTTTTATTTTTTAAACAACAGCACATTTCATTTGTGCTTGGTCTAAGTTTATCTATATAAAGTATAAAAAGTTTACTTACAAGAGTTTGAGACTAAGAAACCAAAAGAGCCACTAGGAACTGTACAAGAAAAGTGTTAAGTGCTTTCAAGGACACAAGAGTGGCAGTTGAAGCACATCAATGCTGCTGAGGCACAACTGTGATGGAAATAATCTGAGAAGAAACACAATAGAATCTCTCACTACAGTTACTCTCTAGTTAGATTCACTTTACCAATAAATCTCAAGCTCTTGGTACCTACATTTACAGTGCTTTCCACATGGAGGAACTTCTGTTATCGACTGTCATTCTAACGCAGCTTTCTAAAGACCATTCAACATGATGTCAAAACTGGGGCTTGACTGTATGACTGAGTGACATTTGAGTCGCAGCACCTGTAACTGAGTACTAGTGCAGCATAAATCTTCCATGGCAAATGCTCCTAAGCACGTGAATGGATCTGTTTCTACAAATGATTTAGTTTGTTTTGTTTTAGCGACTCTTGCAGCTGTACAGCTGCTGTCTCTGAACACAACAAGTATGATCATTCTGTCAGTTCTACCACTACCTCGCTCACCAGCTATTACAGCATAGGAAATGTTATTGCTTTAAAGCAGGATAACATTGCTTTCCAAAAGATCTGTTAGAAATTTCTGACTACAGCCACAGAAGCAAGTAGGGACTTTCTCTTATACCATCAAACCCCAAATAGTTAGGTTCCCCATTTTGGAGCAACTGATGCAAACTGCATGGGGCATCTACACCTCTTTCATCATCAAAACCCGAGCAAATCTTGTCTAGAAGTGGAGGGATTTTTGTCTGTTGTAAACAGAAGCAATCCACGTTTTTTTTCTTACGTATGTTTTTCATGTGACTTTTCCCCTGGAAAGGGTTTCTGCAGCAATGCGGGTGGCTCTTGTCTCATCACTGGGGCATGGACACACAAATTTATTGGAGAGGGGAAAAGGAAAAAGCACAGCCTGGAAAATGTCTTCAACCCAAGCAGCAACCCAGCTGACCCTACTTATTTGGGGGCTGCAAGTATAACCAGAGCACAAACTGATACAGATTTTGGTTTAACTGTCTTTCTTGAGAAATTATTATTGATGCTACAAATACAGGCATGTTCTGTGGTTTGCTCCACAATGATCTCATGGACAACCAACATGGTTATTTTTCCCACAGTTGAAAAAAGCCAAATAGCATCAATAAAAACCATTTAAGACATCAATGGACATTGCAGGTCTCACAGACAGTATTCACAGGCAAAAAAACCCAGCAATCCAACAGAGGGAAGCTAAATCCTAACAAACTACTAAGGAGATGAAAAACCCAATGCACTCCTAAGTGTAGTACCACTAGAGGAATTACATCTCCTAAATGCTATCTAGTATAAAATAACTAATGTTTCTGTTATCTATTAACTCTTATGACTGAAACTTGCTGATCCCTGGAAACTGAGCTGAAAAGGAGACTTGGCATATTCTAATCTTTAGATAATGCCCAGAAGCATTTGGTCTGGGGCCCAGGAAGTTTTCTATAGTATTCCTGGCTTTATCACCGGCCTGCTGGGTGACCCGGGACAAATCACCTAACTTGAAGCTGACTTTGAGAACACCTGTACCCGTCATGGAGTGACGTGCTAACACCTACAAGTGTCCCACCTAGTAGTATCGTGTGCTGTATACACGGCCTTTCAGTGACAAAAGCACTCTTCTGGTGCACACCAGAAGCCAGCTGACATACCAGTCCCAGACCTAGGAGACTATACACTGCTTGGCAGGGGAAGGTATCAGATCCCAGCAGCAGCGTTGGTCCGTATTGACGTTATTCCCACACCGCTCAAGCAGGGGTTCGTCGACATTCCTGGTAGAAATTGTCCTTGTGGAGGCCCTGACAGAAATCCTTTTGTGGGATGAAGAGGGCTAGGAGCTCATGAGACTTAAAACTGAAACATCACCACCCCAACAGGGAGTGATTTATCAGCCATTTTACCTCACTCCCTGCTCCAGCTCCAGCAGAGAACCCTCCTTGGTGCCATAAGGGTATTAGACTTTAACAAGGGCAGATACTCCAGTGGGATTTAGAGTATGCAAGAATTAGGTAATTTCAGCTTTTTATCAGTGGATATTATAACAAGATACTGTCAGGACAGAGCATCTACCTGCAGGAGAAGGGATTGGAAAAATTTCAAGGTAATAAAGAAAAGGAGGGTTATAAACATAGTTGAAGGGAAAAAAAAAAAAAAAAGGACAAGATGAGGGCGGAAGAAATGCATAAGAATAATGAGTCCAAAACTTTTTCTGGGTCTGTACTTCCCTGTTCAGAGAAGCACAGCTGAGACAATGTGGCTGGCTCTGTGACAAATGTGAAAAAATAAGCCAATTTGAGCTGGTTGTTAGCAGTCGGAGCACAGCATCTCAGATAAATGAGTGTCTGCCTCAGGTATGGCAGCAGATCTTCCTGAACCATTCCTGAGAGACTTGCCAGGATTGCAGCAGCCCTTAGCCATCAAAAGCAGCAAGAAAGTTCTCTTCAATCTCCCATCCCTGTGGTAAAAGGTGACCTTGGAGCAGGATTTTCTTCTTCTTCATGCCCTCTGCTCCTCATACCAAGTCCATCCTTCCTCCTGTCTTAGAGCTAGACATGTTGTCTTATTTAACAGTAGATAAAACCAACACTTTCCCCAGCACAGTTGCTCAATCTGATCTGTGTGGGTTGTCACACCTCCAACTGTATCACTGTCTCTAACTCAAAGTGGTATTTTCAGCCTGATCTGAGGTTTGCCAGCAGTCCCAGTTTGGCTCGGAAGCTCTCGTCTGTCTATTCTCATTTGAGCCAGCGGCCCCTTAGCAGGGAACAGCGTGCAGGGAAGAGTCCTGCAGTACCCTGTGCCTGCTCCCCTCTCCAGCCATCACATCTGCTGAGGCTATTTTCTCCCTCAGATAAATATTTCACCTGCGGATGCTGCTCCACTGACTTCTTTTTTTTTTTTCCCCCTAAAGAGGAAGAAAAACAAACCTGTAAATCCCTCAAAGAAAATGAAAACAACAGCCATAGTAGTACTGTTCACCCACCCCTGCCTTCAAAGCCTTAGAAAGTAAGAACATCTTCGGCTCCTTTCCTAACTCCACAGTAAAAGGAGCCACATGGAGCAATCCTTGTCAAGGGCTGAGGAAGGCAGCTTGAAAAAAAGAAGGAAAATACAGAAGGAATGAAAAAGGACCAAGGGCAAAAAACCCGTAAAACTCCTTAAATCCTGAAAGAAAGGAAAGGACCTGACATTTCCTCTTAAAGAAGAAACAGAGCTATGGGTCTGTTGACCACTTCTGACCAACCACATGGGGCCAAGAAGGTTTCCTTCAAGGGCCAAAACTGCACCAAAAGATGGAAGTAGCTGCATGTATGGAACTGCAGGTCCTCTCAGCAGGTCAGCGGGCAGGCAGGCATCCATTCTCCAAGATCTCTTGTGAAGCATTCCCTATTCAAAATTTCCTTCTGTTCTGAGGCTGCACTGTGGTTTCCTATGTCAATGCTCGTATCACCACACCGCACATAATGGAGTATGTGATTTTCAAGCAACAAAACGGTATGATTTCCATGGCAATAGCAAGGAACTGGCAAGCCTGTTTGATAGACTCGGTCTGCTGAGAAAGTTTTTGAGAAAAATAAAACAACGGAATCTCTCAGCACTAAGGTAGTGTAAAATTCTCCACATTACCTATCCTGTTTACCAGCAGGCTCGGGAGCTTCTCCTTATTTGGAGATCTGCACCAGAAAAACTTACTTGTTAATGGTAACATGCTGAGGCTGCACTTGAGCTAGTCACTGCACCAGTGTAAGGTGAATGAATACCTCCCTTGAATAATTTACAATACTTCATACAGACAAAACAGTTAGTATTTCAAATGGAGTCCAAGCTCCTTTGAGGATGCCACACAACAAATCTCTATGGGTTGCTGTGATTTTAACCTTACACTCCAAATCACCATAACACAAGCCAACTCGTAACTACGTCTCCCAAAAAGCAGTCTTCGCATAACCAGATTACAAAATACGACCCCGGTTACATGTGGGACTGAGACAAATGGAGGTAATACGATTCACCCACGGCCACCCACAGCAGATCAGCAACCGAGTCAGCAACAGAAGCAAGCCCTGGAGTCCTGACTCTGCACACTCTTCTCTCAGCAGCACTGAACCTGTCAAGAGGAGGAGAGAACCTTACAGCAGGATTTGAATCACTCGGAGATGACCTGCAAATAATCCATGCTTAAACAAAAATGATTCTTGCAGAGAACTGCTTTTATAAATATGCAGGCTTGTTTTCCTCTTTCATTTTCTTTCAGCTTCCGAGAAGACTTCAGCAATCTCAGCCTTATGGGACAGGGATTGGCTTGTGGCCACAGATTTCACACTTGGTTTCATGAGCAAAACCTAAACAGGCCTCAACTGCAAAGACCATTGTGAGCAGCTGAGCTGCAGACGGATTTCTGGGGAGGGCAAGAGAGGTAAGAATTTACAAAAAAAAAAAAAATACGTATCAAACACTCAGAAACACTTAAGAGACTGGAAAAGCAACTTCCTGTATCATATTTAATGTTTCAAATGGTTTCGCAGCTGGAATAGGAACCTTCTAGTGTTAACATTTAATAGTTTGTGCCACTCAACTATGGAAAATTGTAAAATATATTTAACTTGTAGGAAAGAAAAATAACTTTCCAGAAGTAGTGTTTTGGTGTGGTGGGATTTTTTTCATATTTTATAAAAATAAAGCCTGAAAGAATGGTAATGACATTAGCTACACATTAGTTTCCAAACATTAAATAAACTCTCATCTAAGAGCAAGCACCGGCAGTAACTCAGCAGTTTCATTTCATAGGGGCTTATGCAATCATCTCGAGTTTTGATCCACACAGGCGCATGCCTTGCAAGCATTTATGGAAGTGTCAAAGCCCCATGTCTCAGAGTTAAGTTACCAACCAAACAACAGTTTAAATTCATCAAAAGCAGGCATTAAATTTAATGGGATTTCAATTAGTGATGGACCAAAATCCAAGCCCTACAATCCTCTCAAAATGTAAACAAGCCTACAAACCCACAAGTAGGCCCATCTCATTTTGAGATCAGAACCAAGTAAAACAAATAGTAAAATTAAATCTTGCATTTTTCCAGGTCTGGAAAAGCCTCAAGGCTAAAAATCTTTGCAGTTCTTACAGGCACATCACAGAAAACAGCATTAAAAAAAACCAAAAACCAAAAAACAAAAACCACAAGAGTGTATAAAATTAAATTAAGAAACAACCAAGTATAATATTCCGTAGTGGCGTTCACCTGGTACAAATCCTGCAGCCACTGATATCATCCTAGGACCTCAGGGCTATGATGCTTGAATTAACATGAGAATATACAAACTTTTCATTTGTAGCTAGCTTTTGTGTTTGGCCACAAAAGGAGATATGCACACACAAAATAAAAACTGAAGAGAGGTTATGGATAACGAGCATTATGGGCAGAGAAGTAACAGACGGTAGAACAAAACAATCTAATGTAATAAAAAAGGAAAGAAAAAAAAGAAAAAAAAAACCCAAAACCTTCCTTACACGACACGACGGAACTTCAGTGGTATAGAAGAGAAAATAAAAACAGCAATGCTGAACAAGTAGTGATGGCAGTAGTAGGTGCTGCCAGAAGGTATGGCCCAACCCCTTCCCAGAACCTATTTGTGTTATCATAAACATCAGAGTGAATCATTTCACTAAGCCAGCAGTCTAAGCTGTAACTCTTCGCAAGTATTTGGGCTTAGCAACAAGTAAGACAATACACATTATCCGAGTCATGGAAACACCTGGAGAATTTTTAAGCGTACAGAGATAAAGTAAGAAAGCCACATGGAAATTCATTTACTGTACTAGAGAAAATTATTGGCTCCTATGTCACAGGCACATTACTTTTATGACTTATTATATGTCCAAACAAAGTTTTTATGAAAAGTATTTAACGTCTGACAGATACCATTTAAGTTCTAACTCCATAGTACAGACACTAGTTATTAGGTGGAAATTATGGGATCTCAGTGGTATTTCTGCCACATGGCAGGCTTTATTTTGTTTAATTTAACAATAAACTCATTATATTAACTGAATTCAATAGAAACAGCAGGGGGAATCCTGTTAATTTAATCTTGAACATCAGAGCACCTCTGAATGTGCTAAAAGAACGAACACAGAAGGAATTAGAGGAATGGTTTCATAAAGAGGAAGTTTCCATTTCCTCAGAATGCTCATACTGAATTTAAAATGACTATGTCTGATTTGATATTAAATGGTTTAGACATATGGTTACTGTCTGAGACAGGATACTGGGCTTGATTTGACCTGGTGTAGCCCTTGTTACATTTTTTAGTATGGAGAAACCCAATATAGCGGTTGCCATAAAAAGGCAGCACTTCTACCCCGTCAGCACATGGGTAATACCAGCAATGCCATTCTTCCTCCTCCTTTGGGTGTGGAAAGCAAGAAGTCTCAAACACATCACGGCTCAGACAGCAGCTACTAGTTAGCAATGATCATCACACTGGTCTCCTCAGGTGGCAAACCTTTGTTACCAGTGACAAAGTCTTTGGGTTGAAACTCAAAGGACTACTCTTAAATTAATTCACAAGGATTACAGCCAGCTCCACAGGTTTCTCCACTGTATTAATTTGTTTCTCCACTGTATTAATTTGTGTCTTTCTTGACTTTTGTATTGGAAGAGCACCCTGGAGGATCTGACAAACCCTCCTCCTCCTCTTTTTATTTTATTCACTTATTCAAGAAACCTGCCACTCCCTGAAAGTAGCTGAAGCAGCAAGGGAAATGGGCATACCTCGATGCATTCCAATGCTTTCAGTAAGCAGAACCAAGAAGAGACACCTGGAAGCAGACAGGTAACAAAGATCCATATTAATTACTTACATAGGTACTTCCTCTGCTTCATGTAGGTGGTAACTGCTGATGTCTGAACACTTGTGCGTATCCAAACACTGGGACTTGCACTCCCAAATCAGAAACAGAAAGCAGTGTGAAAGGTGGGGTGTGCCGAGGTGAACAGCAGATGGGACTATGCTTTGAGATAGAAGGTAACATTCAAGGACACCAAGGGGAAGGGTTAGAAAGGTTTCTTCCCGCACATACGCTTGCCCGGACACAGGAGCAGAAGTCAGTTCCACTCATCGCGCTGTTCTCAGCCATGGCCACCAACAGCATCTACCCGCCTGCTGTACTACTGTCGAGATGGAATCTAGACACCCACAGCCAAAACATCCAGAGGTCATGTAGGTGACCCAAAGACACATTTATAGACCAATGAGGATGACAAGCTCTGGCAGGTTTCTGATAACTGACGGATCTGCCCAAAACAACATTCTCAAAATGGAAACTTAATGATCAAATCTGGTTAACTGCATAAGAAAATGCAGTTATCTTACCTGTACACACACACCTGCAACAAGCTGACAACAGTATAAGGGGTTCCATGGAAGGTGGTGATCTGATCAGTCGTCCTTTTGGAATGGAATTAAAATTAACTTTGATAATGGATATTACCAGATGGAAGAAAAGACACTACCTCTGCTAGATCCTGGATTAACCATCAATCTTCTGAGATACACGGACTTCATAAGATAAGCAGTTCATTCAAATCTTTCACAATATTCAACAGAAGAATTCAGCTGTGAGTTTTCATAAATTTGCAACCTGAAGAAAATGCTCGGCAGCAGCCAATACAGACCATTCTCAGAAGGGCAAGCTTATGGGCTTCTGGCATCGCTAAGCACATCACTGCAATTAACTCTGAAAAACACAGCAATTTTTTTTCCCATGCTTTGTGGGCATCTACTAATTAAGCCTCAATAAAGCCACAGAAGCCATGGTGAGAAAAGTATTATTTACACGTATTCCAGTAGCAGAAAGAGAGAGGGAGACAGGTTATAAGCCTTTCACAAAGACACGTAACAATCTGGTCACAGAGCTATTAACAGATGCCTGGATTTCTGAGTCCTTCATCCCCTGCTCCCTTGGCATGCAACACCACTCCTTTTAGCTTCTAATTTTGTGCAGAAGACATTTTTGAGAAGGTGCTGTTGAGTATAAAAAAAAGAGACATCGGTAAGGAGGATTTTTCTCTGAACTAAAGAAACAGGCCTCACCTATTCTGGCCTCCAGGTAGAGCCAAGCCCTGTTAAGGCCAGCTGCATGGACTCCTTAAGAAAGGCTGACCATAATGAAAAGACTCTGGCATTCTGTGCACAGTCTGCTTTGAGGGAGGGCAGGAAAAGCAAGGGAGGAGGAGGAGAGGAGGAAGGAAGAACACTGACGCTAGGGGAGAAGTGAAAGCAGAGGCAAAACCCCAGTCTCTAGCGGAACAAGTTTTGTACTTACTGTGCCCTTTCTACATTTTGTTTTTAACTATGGAACCCCCAAATTATCATGCTACCACTTTTAAGGAACATATTCCCTCATTCTAAGGTTTGTCACCCAGAAAAAAAGTTTACAAAGGGTTGTTTCTGCTCGCAGCAGGAACAAAGCCCCAAATTCATAATGGTTGCATTATGAAACTTCAATGTAGGAAAGTTCACATATACTTAAGAAATCTGGGCACCCTAATTCTGAAAAGAAATTTTCAGATAGGACAGAAATACATATGAAACACTGGCAGTTTATGACAGGTACAGAATATATACCTGCTTATCCTTTCACACGGGAAAGGAGATCCAGCTGAACACAGACAACGACAGGCAGAACTCATTGCCATAGGTTATCACAAAGACCAAGAGATTAGGAGAAACTCTTGGACTTTGTATAGATGATTAATACGCCCCCTGCCACCAGGGTGAGATAAACTGTTTTGCTATGTAGGGTCTTGGTATCTTTTTCTGAAATGGTGCTGTCAGAGACAAACAGTGACCTGATCTGATGCAGCTTCATAACGCCACACTAACTCGAAGGAGGGAACACCAGATGATTAGAGTAAGGGAAGTAAGACTAATCTATTTTCCTCCTTTTGACCAGAAACTCCTTTCCTTATTTCTCCCTACTGCACAACGTTTATTGCTCATGATATTTTATCATACCCTTCCTTTGGGCAATTTGTGCAGTGGTCCATCTATGCTGGCAATGAAGTCTGTATGCTGCCTTTTCTAAATGGATGCAGATCACAGAATCCTTTGTGTATGGCCATGTCCCAAGATTCTATACAACCCCTGACCTACAGCATCCTGCTTCACAGATGCCACAAGACAAAACATAGAAATTTTTCAACCCTTCTGAATGTCTCACAGACACTCACTTTGTAACACACAAGAAGACAACCTTTTTGCTTCTCCATTTCTGAGATTTTCTTCCATTATGTAAATTACTTATTATACTCATGCTCGTATTGACAGTGTTTCTTGACAGAGAAAAGATTAATTTGCTGTTAAACGTGGAAGATATAACATCCACTAACAAAGAAAATATGAAGGCAAAGAAGAATTTCTACTATTTTAACAAGAAAAAAAATACTTGTTTTTTTTCTTGTTTTGTAGAGTAAGCTTGTGACCTTTTCTCCTCCTCAAGGCTACTTACGCTCCTGCATAATCCTGGATACCTGCAAATGCCTCAACAAGCATCAGTCAGGATATTTGTTTGGAAAAGGCCTTAAGGCCAATGCAAGGTGCAGGGATCAAACAGAATTCTTTCAAGCCAGCTCCAAAGTGATCTTAAAAAAACTGATGCATACATCAGAAACTCAGGCAAAAAGCACAAGTAAATTAACAGCAATGCTAAAAGCCTTGTACTATTGAATTCTGAACAAGACTATACACAACTAGTATAGCTTAAGTATAAAACTTGGTATATAACTTAATCCTGATGAGTTATGTAAAAGTACAACCTTACTACCAGTCTGTTATTACAGTAAACGTACTTGAATGCATGACCGTAGTGTAATTAATTAACTCATGGCTAAGCCCATGCCCTTTGCCACTGTTTCTCTGTCTGTCTTTAGATAACAGGATAAAATTATGTTAAAATGATTACAAAGCCTTTTTCAAAGCCTAAAGCTTATATAAGAACCATAAGACTAAATACAGAATACCAAGGCATGGTGAACAGAAATAGGTGTAAAAGATCCAATGCACCCATCTCTGTCTTGACTCTATGAGTGTTCTGCCAGGGCAGAATCTGGTGACAAGTCCTCTTCATTAAAGAAAAGAAACAGAATGGTAGAAATGTGTTTTGTGCTGTTAAGGTGTGTAACTGATAATGAAAAACAAAGTTCCTTCAAAGTCAGAGCCAGGGGACGTGTACCTTTCTTGTGTGTACAGTCAGACTCCTGGAAGCCAGCCCACCAACATCCTTTGCCAGTATGACTTTGCATTTTGACATATTTGATGGCATGCTTTTGTCGTGGTTTAACCCCAGCCAGCATCTAAGTGACTGCACCACGCAGTCACTCACTCACTTCCCCCCCACCCACTGGGATGCGGGAGAAAAATCAGGAAAAGAAGTAAAACTCGTGGGTTGAGACAAGAACGGTTTACTAGGACCAAAAAGAAGAAACTAATAATGATAATAATAACAAGAATAAAATGGCAATAGTAATAATAAAAGAATTGGAATATACAAAACAAGTGACACACAATGCAGTTGCTCACCACTTGCCAACGAATGCCCGGTTAGTTCCCGAGCAGTGATCCTTCCCAGGCCACCTCCCCCCAGTTTATATACTGGGCATGACGTCCCATGGTATGGAATATCCCTTTGGCCAGCTTGGGCCAGCTGTCCTGGCTGTGTCGCCTCCCAACTGCTTGTGCCCCTCCAGTCTTCTCACTGGCTGGGCTTGAGAAGCTGAAAAATCCTTGACTTAGTCTAAATGCTACTTAGCAACAACTGAAAACATGAGTGTGTTGTCAACATTCTTCTCAGACTGAATCCAAGACATAACACTGCACCAGCTACTAGAAAGAAAATCAGCTCTATCCCAGCTGAAACCAGGACAGCTTTGAAAGATACAGCTAAACCAGGCCAGATCATAATGCAGAGTTCACTAGTTTATTAATTTGCACAACTGAAAGGAAAAGAAATAAAAGCAGGCAAATTAATCAACACATAAACTGCAAACACTGCTAGCTCGTCTCTCTTGGAACTTTTTAGTAAGAATGTCTCTGCATGCAACCGCTGTGGGCTACAAACCAAAAAATGTTCTGAGGCTTTACCTGAGTGACCAACGGATACAATAAACTGACAGTGCTCTCATTTCTTGAGCTCAATTTTGGAAGTAATTTCCTTTCAATGTTAAATTTTAGAATGATATGGTTTTGAACCCAAATCTACATAACTAAACATAGACCAATTTTGAGCATTAAACAGATAAAGTAGACGACAGCTATGTAATACCTCCCTATTTCAACTAACTTCTAAAATACTGCCTGACTTATAATGGGCAGGCCACCAAGTATTTTACAAGTTCCCAGCTTAGCCTGCTTCTATCATTTTGGAGCATAAATTTAAGAGCAAAGCATTATAGAGTTTTTTGTAACTTTCCGCCACAGTTATACTATATGCACTGTCTTGCAGTCGCCTCCAGAGACACGTTTATCAGCAGCTCTGAGAGATGTGCATGCTGGATAGATTGACTGAATACACTGCAAAATTTATTTTTTCACCCAGTATTAAGTGCACATCAGACTGCATTAGAGACAGTATGCTAAAGATTTCTGAACACCTATTTGACAAGCCATATGTTAATTGCCCAAAGGTCGGAGTAACTATTTTGGAAAAACATAGCTCTCTGTTTTAATAAGTAACAGCCAAGCAATACAATTATGAAGTAATGGCATCATTTCCAAGCAATCTATATATTGTGCATGAAATGAATACAAAAGATTGATGAGATTTTGTGCATAATTTCTCACAATTCCAAAATATTGCCTTTTAAAAGTTAATAGTAATTCTTAAAACATGCACTAAAAGAACATATGCCACCATATTTCCAACATTTGGGAGCGCATGTGCTACAGTAACAACACTCCTTTGCTATTAAATGCCAAAGGCTGTTTAGCGATAAATCCAAATAAAACCCACTAATTGCAGTAGGAGCAGTGATTTATGTTCACAGAGAGACACGTGACGTTGAAAAATGTTACATGTAATTTATAATAGTTGCAAGAAGAAAACCACATTTCATTATAGGCCAGTAAAGACTGGGCTAAATTCAAAGCTAGCTCAGGTTGCTCAGGGCCACAGCCAGTTGAGTTTGCAAGTCTCTAGGGATGGAGATCCAACACCCTCTCTGGGAAACCTGTTCCAGTGCCTGACTGCTCCCATACCCAGCAGGAATCGCCCTCACTGCAAGTGTAGACTGCTGCCTACTGTCCTTTTGCTGTACACATATCTGAGAAAGTTTGCCTCTGTTCCCTACAGCCCTCCATCAGAAAGCCAAAGAACGCAACGAGCCGCTACCCTATACTATAACCTTCTTGCTTTCTCCTGAGCAGGCTGAACGTACCCAGCTCACGGCTTCTGCTCATGGGCCAGTGCTGCAGCCCCCTGACCGTCTTAACGGCCACGGAATCCCTCCTTGAGAGCTGAGGTTGGAAGGGATCTCTCCTCCTCTCCCGTATATTCCGTCTTTCCGTAGAATGATTTTAAAAGATCTTAATTTTGTCCACTATACGATGGCCAAAATTTTGAAGTCTTCAGGTGGCTTCTGGGATCACCCCATCCTCTCTTCTGGGTGATTCACCACTAGTTCTTAAATCCTACGCCGAAGTCTGTACTTCCAATCCTCCCAGTCACACTGCAGTACTAAAAATGTGGAGGACAGGAAAACGCGAGGGAAGTATGAACTCATACATGTCACCCGCCTGAGCCTGCTGACACTCTAAACCAATATTTGCATACCATGAAGGGTCTAATTGATTTCAGGGGGTCACTAAAGTTGGTCTTTAAGGATGACAATTTAAACGCCAGTGTAACTAATTATTTACAGCTGACAACAACAGCTATAGCCAACTGGTGTTAACTATCAGTCCAGAAAAACTCTCCAGCTGACCCACGACGATTTTGTATTTATATGGAATGAAGAAAAGAAACTCGAAAGCCACTCATTTCCTTCCTGACAAATTTTACAGTGCAGTTAAACTTTGGTAGTACAAAGAAAAGAGAACAGCACAATCAAAATAAATTCCAATCATCAATTATACATAGAGCATTGGGAGTTGGATTCAAATCTCTCACTTTTTTTAGTACCACTTATTTACTGTGGGAGTTTCTTTTCCTTTTCCCTCTCCTTTTTGTGCTTAATCTGGAAGATTTTCATTAGCAAAGCATTAATTTTTTATGCTCTATTTTCTGCATTCTTCTCTTATGTTTTAGTTTCATTTAAGACAAGAGCAGGATCTATAATCACCCTCCAGCTTTTTCAACCCTCATATAATAGGTTACAAGAAACACATTCATTATCATCATCCAGATAATTAGAATGTCTGTCTGTAAATATAAAAGCAGAAATGTTACCTCAGAAGAGCACTCTCCAAGGAGGGGACACTTCAGAGTTCATGGGTTTTGAAACTAAGCTCATATTTTACTACACAGATACGAAAATAATTTTCAGAACTTATTTTTACAGAATTCATATGGTGTAGAATGCACTTACAGAGAAGCTGCTCTGAAAACCTTTTGTCTGAAAAGGGCCCCTATGGAAAAAGCTCTTTGATTGCCTTGGATGAGATGACGTTAAAAAAAAAAGTGTGAATGTCAGGAAGCACAAAGTTAATATAGAAATAAATTACTTAAACACAATGCAGTCAGTTTTTATTCAGGAGCAAACCCAGCTATTTTCAGGCAAGTTTTCCCACAGCCACAAAAAATTAGAGTTGCAGGGGCTGAGTCAAGACTTACAACTGTGTGCTGTCCTAGACTTGCGAAGGCAAAGCAGGTACTGCATACCTCATGCATGTGCTATATTGTCTCCAGAGAAACTGAAGCTCAGTGCAGAGGAGGGAGCAGGAAGGAATCCCAAGTTCTAAACAGGCCAAAATCCTTGACTTTACTATTTCTGAAGTATTCATCTTGCTGCAAATCTTTACTTGCACGTGCTTGTTGAGATGTAAACATTTACATCGTCGACAATCCAAAGTACTTTTGTCTACATTGCGATTATCAACTTGAAATGCATCTGATTTTATAAGGCACTGTAGAGACGGAATCATAGTCGATTCAGGTACACTGGAACCACGGCAATCCTCACCCCTGTTAGTTGTACCAGTATCATGGTGGTCAATCCGGTGTTAGTGACTCCAGTTGATGAAGCCACATCATCTGGAAGACATGAGCTGTATGGCTCAGCTGATTTCCCACTGCTCCAGAAACAGTCTGCCAGCTGGTAGCTGCCCGGACCAGTTCCATTGTGCTCCAGTTGTAGCGGAAGCAGATTAAAGAAACCAGTGATACAAAGCTTAAGAGGTTGCACTGAGGGGTTTAGACTGAGGGGTTTAGAACCCCTTTGTATTTATCTGGGAACACTGTGGAAGGGAGGATTCATTCTGTTCCTGACCTAACAGAGGAACACGTGTTTCTAAGGCATCTGACCAAGATGATGGAAAAACTTCAGTTAACTTCAATATTGCAAAATCAAATCCTTAATTCGCCAGCTTGCCAAAGCTCAGCAGCCTGTGATGTCTACACAGATGAAAGCAGTCAGATATGTAAATGTAAAGAAGTAAAATTATTTGCCTGCAGATAAGAGATTGTAGATGATTTTATTCATCCTTCTTGATTTTTCCTATTACTTAACTGCAGGGAGATAAATTAACATTTGACTCTCCTGGTTTGTGCAACTCATCTGTAGCACAAAAGTCAAACTTCTAGTTTCCACCTCAGAGAATCAGGTTTTAAGTCTGTCTAAAAAGAATGTGCCTGCATCTGATCTTTACTAGCCTAAGCACCAGCTGACTCCAAGCTCCTTTCATACTTTTAAAAGAAAGTTTGAAAAGGTTTTGACATCATTGTAATCATGAAATATTTCGATCCCCCTAAGAAAAAAAAAAAAAGACTGAGTTTTGCTGAGTAAAACATATACACTTCTGCTGGCACGTTCTTTAAATTGACTATTCAAGATGTAAATCTGCATCCCTTGGACTGAATGCTTGGGCTAAGTGTCAACACACACAGATTCTTTGCCCTGCAAGGTAACTCACTTTGTTTCTTTTGCTGACATCCTGCCACTTGTAGATTCCTTTTCTGCTTTGAGATAAATGAAAAATTGAACAACCCAATATGGTTCCACAGAAAAACACTGAAAAGACCTCAGGATTTTCCGCCATTGACCATTAGCAGTACTTTTGAAAACAAATTAGTAAACCAACAATTTTTCACATGCCAGAACTAAAATCCAGTAACCTCAGACCTTCCCAGAGCTATATTTTTTAGCTACTGTTCAAACTCAGAGTGGGACCGAGCTGAAGTTCCAGAAATAACGGCACATCTGAGCGAGCATCCTGACTGATGATGGCACTCGTAGCAGACTATGTGCTCAAACTTCAGGGTAACTATTGGTGAGTATTGAAACAGTTTGACAGTCTTGCACATGTGGGTGCTAGTTAGAGCAGGAGCTCTAACCTTTAAGCTCCTCTTGCTCATTGTTTGTGGGAAATATCCCAACAAACTCACGATGCTAAAAAAGAAATCCAAATTTTCCAAGACTGCTTGAGAAAGACGACTGTATGCACCCATATTTTTTTGCATGCTTATTCCCATAAACCCCAGGGGTTTTGTATGCTTATTCACAATATTGACTGTCAATGGTACTTGGTTAAAATGATTATTGCACGCAGCATGGCTAACTTTTAAATGTAAATTGTATGCAAATATATGCAATGCCATCTTTAATGCAGATGTAGCAAAAAGTATTAAGATATGTAGGGCCTAATTAGGTCCTACATCAAAAACTATCTATAAAAACTTGCCTCCAAAGTATCAGCAAAATAAATTTGAACTAGAAATCCCAGTGTACATTCCTAGGGAATCAGGGGGAGTAACTCTTTCTCTGCGACTTCTGAAGGCTGAAGAATGCAATGAACTCCAACGAATGTTTTGTCTGTGCTTTCTTCAGACAAAGCACCTTCCTTTTAAGCAAGATGCTGATATAACGGCATGGCTGTTTCATTCTCTTCTATCTCTTGATATTTAAAAGCAAGCCTTCATTTGTTATCCAGATTGTATATGAAAGTCAGGAGTAGGGACACAAAAATTCCTGGGCAATGTAAGGCTCAGCCTAAATAAAGGGGAAGAGGGGTGGGGGGTGGGAAAGCATGGCTTATCTTTTCTAAGCCAGGGGCTGCTCAGCACTGGCCCTGCCAGTGGGACTTAGATTACTGAATTCATTGGAATAGAAAAGCACTTGCACATAGCAGACTCCAGAGACAATAATCAGCCTTAGGGACTTGCATTATTAATATACTGAAATAAATGAGGCAGTTGACAGCCTACAGTCGCTGATCAGGTATATAGCACTGAACGGGATTTCCCCCACAGACACACACTTCTTTGCTTTTAAACACTTTTGTTTCTAAAAAGAGAGGCTACATTTTGGGGTGCAATTGGTGAATTCCATGGAGGGCAAGGACTGCATAGAGCCTGTACATGCAGACTTCAAAAAGAAAGGAAATCTATCTTGCATCAGGGGAAAAAAAAAAAAAAAAAAAAAAGCCAAGGAAGACAGACTTACTCCAAGAAGGGTACCAGTCTGAGTGCTGAATTGAATTAAAGACAGGTCTAGCATCAGAGAGACCAGAGAAAAGTCTGACCGCATCCACCTCCTGGAAAGGAAGCGAGTTTAAACTCTAGTTGCTCATGAGCAACTATGGAAAAGTAATAAAATCCACTCCACCCTCCAGAGGCGCTTGGAGAAAAGGACACATGTCTCTCCAGTAAATGCATATCCCCTTTTAAGGAAGGAGCTAATACCTTCCCTTCCTACCTCAGTACATACAAGCCTAGAGATGTTCCTTGGCTAACTACAAGCCAGGTGTTTTCTCACACCTTTTCTCCACCCTGCTGTCTCCTCTTTTCCAACACACACCTGGAATTCTCCTTTTAGCTGGGCTGCTTGGAGGCAGCTCTCAACCCCACCCCACAGCTGCTCACAACCATGCCGTTTCCCAAGTCACAGAATGGGGCTGCAATAATTTGGATAGTGAAGTGGACTATAAATCTGCAGAAAATTTGATGCTGCTTGCTTCCTACCTCTAGTGGCAGCCCAAATTCTTTGAGGAAAGATGCTGCAAATTATTCACTGTGAGATATAAAGCTTGCTTTTCATTTTAATTTTGTTCCATTTCTATCTCTGTATTTCCCTTATATCTATTTTTCCAGCATTATGTGAAAAAAACCCCATCTGAGGCACCACGTCAGCCTGATCCAAGCCAGACATAACATCCTGCATATGCTGCCCAGGGTATTATAAAAAATGCCTTTCATTTCTCTCCCCCCAGCCCTCATCGCAAGGCCCGTTCCCCTCTGCTGCCCATGAGCCAGCAGCGCTTTCCAGCAGGCTGCACGCTGGAATTCCTCGGCTCTCGCATTCCTGCAGACACAAACATAGTTTACTGCTCTCAGAGTAGGACGGACTCAGCAAATCTATTCTTTCCATCTTCCAAAAAAGTGGGGCGGGAGTTAATACTGGCCACGGTTCAGTTTTTCCTGCTTTAAAAGACACCAGCAAACCCTCTTCAAATCCTGTCTAGGCATTGCATCACCAACAGCGAAGTCGAGCAGCTCACTGCTATGTACCGTGCCACCAGATAAAGGAATATCTGGGAAGGCTGTAATTATGAGATCCCTAGAAACGATGCTAAGGATATCAACGAAAGCAAAGCTGCCCAAGTGTTCATTTTACTAGCGCCCAGGACTGACAGAGGAGAGCAGCGAGCAGAGGAGCTTCGGGAAGGAGATCTTCAGGATCCTGGCACCTCTCAGCGCAGGCATCGCAGCCGCACGGGCTCTCTGCTGCCTTTGTGCAGACGATTTGCCATTCCTGCATTCTTGCCGACACTGCACCTCTGTTCTGAGCCTTGTATTTGAATTAACCAGGCCCAGAGGATAAAACTTTCAAATTAAACACATTCCTACAGGATTTCAGGCTCATTGTGTATGCACCAAGGAAACATAACATCCTAAAAATAATACGTATACAGAAAGAAAGCACATTTTGCAGGCATATTAAAGTGGAATATGAATTATAAGCAAGCTCATGGGAGAAGACTTCAGATTCCATGCAGAAAGGAGCTTTTGTAAATAACATCATTCTTTGTAAGCTATCACAATCATTGTTTGCCATTTAATTTTGCTCACCACCTCTATAATTGTTGAAATTGTCCACTTTTTTCCCCTACTGAGTTGTAAAGCCCCAGATTTTACAGAGTTCAAGCTAACAGCTGTATAGATTACTAATCATGAACTAGAACTTAATTTATATTCATTTCAGTAGATGCTATTTCATGTTTGCTATTTAGATATGTATCTCACCAAGTTGCCATCATTAGAGTACAATGTTCAGAAAATGTTAAAGCTTTTGGTAAGATTTAATCAACGTCAATGCTCCAAGTTTGTGTGTACCTAATTGCATTGAAATCTTAACACTGAAGACTCGTCACATTAAAAATATTCAAATGTTGTACTATTGCTCAGTATCAATTTAGAAAGCTTCAGTAATGGCAACATCCGTTTAGTTTAGAATCTTAAAGCAAAAACTTCAGCTTTATTTTTGTGGGGCTTAGCCTTTTAGACACAGATTCACAGGGTCCTGGTATTTCAGATTACTAAATATGACAGAATATTTAAGGGCTTTGCACATTAAGCCCAATAAAAAATTCAAAATCCCTCACTGGAATTAGTAATTTAGCCCCAAGCTAAGCAGAGATGTTATTCCAGTAGAACCAAAGTCTTCCAGTTGGCCCTCAGCTTAATTTCACTGATTAAAAAAAATTAGTACAAGTCAGTTTGCTTTGCTACAGTGCCTTTACAAGCTAGCTGAAGCTAGTACAGAGAAACTACAATCCAAAAAAAAAAAAGTATTTTGAGCATCTGAGAAGCACTTATTCCTCTTATCTCTCATATTAACTTATGACTGACTTCAAACTCCAGTTTGAAATTAATCAGAAGATGGTGAATGGGAGGCTCTTAGTGGTTAGAGTCCTCATTTGAAGAGATCAGGCTTCTACTCCCAGCTTCATCAAAATGAACTTTCTCTTGCAAGTTACCCCTCCAGGAAGAGTAAGTCAGGAGTTCAAGCTTATGCACCTATACCAGTGGTCTAATTTTCAGAAGCATCAGACAGCTCAGGATACACAATCAAATCCTCAGGAGCTGAGAGTGAAATTCAGATCACTTTTGGTGCTTCAATAATTCCTCCCTGTATTTTGAAGTTATTGAAATACATCGCTGTATGTACAAGAAGCATTTATATGCTAGGACAAATAACGGCCATTAAGTAAAATAAATGTAATATTATAACATCAATCGGCGAAAAATAGCGTAATTCCATTCCTGTCAAATGTAGCCAACCTTTTCCAAAGGTCATTGTGTCATCCAGTCTGTGTTTAAAGGGCTTTATGAGGAGTGCCTTACGGTGGATGACAGTTCCTCCATCAGAGACTCCATGTCCCTCAAGACTCAGAGCGTTTCAGGCAGCAGAAGGATGAGAGACATTGTATGACACTAAAAGTACACTGGGGCGGGGGGGGGTGGAACAACAAACATATTAGAGAGATCCATTAAAAAAAACCCAAAAAACAAAACCAAAAAAGGTGTAGAGTAGGGTCACTCACAGGCAGAACTTTTCTGAACATATCGTACTTTCAGCCCCAGCTAGTCAGCAGGAACAGACCCGGAGCGAAACACATGCAAATCCTTAACAGAGATCCAAAATTTACACCAGGCCCTATGCAGTGAAGTATCATCCATTCACACTGGAGCTATACATGTGTGAATAAAGTCTCTCTAACCACAGTTAATGACCAACATTTTTGTATTTCTCTCAAGAATCATAAATATTTTTTCCAGATGTTTAAACATGGGTATTGATTCCACTGTTTTTAAGCTTTGGCCAGAAAAACTAATTCTTCATTGACACAGACCTACAGGAAGAGAATTATTATCTGACTAGCTGGCTTCCAAATTTTTCTCTTTACGTTATGCATAACTTACATAAAATAGACTGTTTCAGGTATCACACAGGTTTTCTCAGACCCCAAGTATCTCGTATCCAAGAAGAATCATTAATTTAAAAAGTAATTATGGAAATATCTATCTCTAACCATAGAATCCAGACAACGATCTCTACAATGCTTCTTATATTACCAATTGTGCATAACCCTTTATAAACTAGCAAAAATAAGAAACGAAAAAGGATCTAAAGCAAATACTATAGCAACACCCAAGAGTCAAACACAATGGCAGACACTTTTATTTATTCTGTATCTAGAGCTTGGCAATACTGAATCTGTGAATAGGCAATGGAAGCACTTAATATGCTCTGCAACTCATATAACTTGGACTAACAATATTGCATTCTCACAAAGCCCTAGAAATCAAGGCAAAACACCACTTAGAAAATCACTACCTGTTATGGCACTGTCTGCAATGAGGACCCAGCAATGCAATGCCTCCCCCCACTAGCCTGAGAAAACAAAATGCAAGCAGTGGCATTGCCTAACATGATATGTTTTCTACAAGCAGCTGTACTTGACTGCAGGACAAGACAGGGATACAGCATAATACACAAGCCAAATAGAAGGACATTTACTGAGCCTTACAAGTGAGTTCTAGTGAAAACTCATCGTACACAAATAAATTCAAGCCGCAGTCAGCGTGGTGTAAGTCCACAAACAAAGCCTTGCAATTAGTCCATTTAGATCTAAGTCCTGAGTACACTCAGCATACATTAAAAAATGTAAAACCCTCATGGAAGAGGTGCTTGGTCTTTGCAGACAGACCTTATAGCCATCTGATCTGAGTTACTGCACGCTGATGCACTGGCATAGGACTGCGAGATGTCTGACCCAGAAGAGGTTTTTGCGAACCAAGTCAATCTGAGCTGATTTGCGATGTCTTTCCTCTAGAAATGAGGAACTTCTGCAAAGCAATATATTGCACTACTACTCTATCTTTGGCTTAGAGGCAGCCTCTTACATCTATTTTTCTAAGCAATACATTGTTTTGATGTTGATATCCCTATCCTTATTGTGCACTTCCCCATGTACGACAAAACCGGCATTTTCTTTATGTTCTTGCTGAAAAAGACTTGTGCATGCATACGCGTGTGCATGTATGCATGCATTTATGCACAATCCTAGAGGAGCCGCAAGGATTTGGAGGGTGGAGCAGGGAGACAGAATTTGAATTGCAAAGTGTCACACATCCACATTGCCAATTTTTTTGCTTTTTAAGTCAAGGATCAAGAGTTATCACACACCAGCTAATACCTATAACTTATGGATAACTTAAGGACTCATAAGAAAGCATGAACACTAACAACAATCAAATAGATGAGCCTGAATATACACAAATCATGGAAGATAGATCCTGAATAATAATTCTGTTCTCTTTCTTAAAGGCAGATCTTTAATTTTTATGGTTTGAGTAAATAACTAGAGCAATAGTAAAGCTGGAAAGCTCTAATTCTACCCATAATTCAAGGCAGATTTTGGACCAAAGTCCTGATGAGTCCACATAGCAGCCCTGCAACCACAAAACAGACCTATACTAGCTACCTGCTCAAGAAACATACTCCACACCTTGATAAAAAATTATAACAGCTCCCAAGGTCAGACTCAGGGTTTGTTCTGAACAGTTTCTGTCTTCCCAATCACAGAAAACTGTGAATATAACTCAGCATAACCAGATTTTTCCTGGGCAATGTCCTTTAGTCCTAAAATAACAGTACTGCAGTGAGTAAAACCAGAAAAGAAAAAAATAAAAAACCACCCCACCCCAAACAAAAACCCCACCAAAACCAAACACACACACACACACACCCACACACACACACCACCACACAAAAAAACCCAAGCTAAAGCATTCCTTTGGCATTTTCCTTTCCTGGCAAGGAAGAAATTCAAGTAAGCCAGAAGGAGCATTCGGATTTGAAGTCAATATTGCACCAGAACATATGAAAACACCAATGCAGAAAAGCACAATGCCTTGATTACTAAAGGAAAATGATTATTTATGGGGCACAATAGCAAGGAAAGATTTTATTTTTCTTTATTCTCTAGTGCTTAGTGACTACTGCGGCAGCTCCCCCCCCTTCCCCCTCAGCCTATCCTAGTAAGCCTGCCTGCATACTTATTGCATCTGCTTCTCATTTAATGACCATTGTTTTGGTCTGTCAGAACTACTACAACAAGTATCCAAATCTGCAAGATTAGGCAAATATTTTGACAATGTTATGTGTCTCATTTTCTGGAGAGAAAGAATAAAGAGGATTTTCACTTTTCACATAACTTCACTGGAGCTCTTAATCAAAATGCTACAGAGAATCAAATAGCAGATTGAGCATACTTCTAGTGACAAAATAAAGCATGCCATTTTGTTTCCCAGAGCTTGCCAATTCTCTGCACATTGCTATCAAACGAACCCAAACACAGGACTTTAAAATATCATTCACATCACTTGGCAGCTGTTTCTAAGCTGAGAAACCAACAGACCCAGGGAGCAGTAAATGACAACTAAATGGTAATATGGGCTATTGAGAGGCTCAGGGGCAGGGGGGGAATTGCAAAATGGATGGTCCCACCAACCCTAGGTTCTTAAACCTGACAGGGCTGGTTATCCTCTCCATTGAGGCTTTTGTTTGACTCACTGCAATAGCAAATATTCATAAAATGTAAATTCAGATCCAGATGCTAAACCTCAAGTCTCGTGCCAAAGCTAAGATTCAAACTAGGACTTGGCACACACCTTAAAGGTAAACACAATCAACCCCAACTCAAATCATTATTGGCTGTAAATCGGTGCTGCAATCAAGCAGAGCTACACCAATTTCTGTATTACTAGAGAATCTAGACTCTAGAAAGTGTATTGAGAAGCCAACAACAGCGGTTGTTTGGCAGTGAAGAAAGCTCAACTTAACATACTTGTTTCTAAGCAGGAAAGTGAATGCTCTCAACAGTGATGAAAACCGGGCTACGAGTTTTATGAGGACTTGGTGTCTCACAAATCTTACTCACATTTCTTTCAGCTTTTCGAGGGCTTCTTTACTCACGTGTCACTCCAAGGCCTACTTCTTGTGTACCTCTGAGTTTAGGCCAGCCAATGCAGTCAACGAGTTAAGTATCGAAAATGGCAAATAAAGAGAATCCCTCTGTGTTGTTGCCTATGATATGCTACTTCTATGCTGTCAGGGAAAAGAAACCACTTAGGCAAGGTAACCTAGGGGGTCTCTGTAAGAAACATCCTATTAAGGACCCAAATACAAGAGTAAACTTGTTAAGCTATGAATTTGCTTCTATTTTCAGTCCAAAGAGCTCATCTGGAGAATAAAAAGACAAGCAGAAGAGGTCTTTTTCATGTAGAATTTCAGAACCATCTCTGTGCAGCTCGTAAATCCCCCTACTCCTCTTCAGGCAGGGAAATAATTAGTTATTGTAAGGAGATTGCTTAGTTTGGTACTTACCACATTTTCTGAATCAACTGACAAATAATTTAGACATATATATAAAAAATTCTTTGATCTGAACACTTCATCTCAATTAGCACATGGCCAGCTATACAAGAATAACATACAACTTCCTTTTGCACTTTTTTTACACCTTTCCATCTTCATTACAACAGAGCTTTTAATTAAAAGCCAAGATTGGTCAAATTTACCTACCCATGGAAAGCAAAAATTACTTTAGAAACAATAACTGTATTTTTCACCTTGGATCATTGGTAACATCTCAATGGCAGCCCAGGAAGCGCATACTGACCACAACACCCAACAGCCACAACTGCTTGTGCCAGCAAGAACCTGAGTGCAATCCAAGTGAGGACAAAAATTGACTCAATCACTATCCTCAGCCATCACTAGCCAGTTGGTCATTGGCTCCACCAGCAACACTTCTGCCACACCTCCTCTGTGGAACGGCCAGGGCAAGAGAGACTGTTTTGACATTTAGAAACAATTTCTACACCAAATCTCTTGCTAAGCCAGGGTCTGAGGAGACATTGGAATTTGCATTGGTGTCTATGTGCACCACAGACAGAAACTGGGATAAATCTGCAGCAACTCTTAACACCTGTGAACAGAAACCATAGTCTTCTGACCAACTGTCATAACCTTAAAGCTTCAGAATTTATATATGTGTTCAGGCAGTCTGTAGGACCCAGGACTACTAGAGCAGCTGGAAAGGTTTTACTACTCACAGCATCCCTCATTCCCTTCATGCTATGTGGCCAACATAGCTACAGGAACCTCTCCACCACAGATAACCTACAGTTTCAGTTTATAGGCTGGGGTTTTTTGTTGTTGGGTTTTTTGTTTGATGAGGGGGTTGGTTTTTGGTTGTTTGTGGTGGTGTTTTTTTTAAAGAGATGAACAAAAGTTGTTTGCACCTTCCTCTCACATGCAATGATAATTGTGTCATGGTGACAGGTTAAACCAGTAGATGCTGTAAGCAGCACTAAAAGTCTTTTCTGATCTCAGACTTCCCTTTCCTACCTTTCCTTAGCTTTTACTGATATCACCGACTCATTGCAATGCAAGACCAGAAAAGTCAGAGATGATTCAGTCTCAGATCTGGCTCACCCTCTCTTTCACACCATGCTCTTCTGCTACTGTAACACAGACAGAATGATAAAAAAACCAAAGCTGACCTCTTCCAGTATAAACACTCCTCCTGTTTGGCTGGCTTCCCTGCAAAACAATTACTTCTCTGATTTCACTGAATCCTGCATCACCATCATGGTTGTCTTTCAACTGCATTAGACTCTTATCTGTCCATCTCCATTGTTTTTCTGCACAGGATTTTAATGATTTCTTCAAAGAACACTGGCAAGCATAACAATCTTTCCCTTCCTTTCAATCTGACACATCCGTAATGTCATCCTCCTTCTCTAGCAAAGCTAAATTACATGTTAAACTTTTTTTCTTCCTCCAATACATCTATTTTCCCCATGGCAATACTTGATCACTTTATCTTTCTCGTGCCCGCTATCTTTCCTTCCTGCCTACTTCTACTCCTTCATCTCATCTTCTGACACTGTTCCAAGAAAAGTCAAGCCTTAATCTTTTCCACATCAGAAATACTGACCTAACTCACTACCATCCCCTTAATGTCCTCTCTAAGCTCACAGATGTTTCAGTGCCAAGAACTCCTGTACACGTGCAATACAGGAACTGTGAAACAAATGCTCTATCTCCCACACGGACCAAGTCTGGTATCAGCACAGACTCTGACCCATAATTCAGAATCAATACCTTGCAGTTACTCTCCTCAAACTGTACCCATCTTTAGTGTAGCCAAATGCTCTCCTTTTCTTTCAATAACATCCTGCCTTTAGCTCCCAGGTTTGTTTTTTACTCATGCTTCTTCCTTCTTCAACACTCCTTTACATTCTTTTGAAAATCTCCCCTCTTTCCATGTGCTTACACAGGACTTGTCATTTCATTCACAACATAAATTTAGCCACCAGCTCTACCAATTTCATAACACCATCTCCAGCCATCCCACTCTCTCTCCGCTTACGGCTATATCACCACAAATTCATATCTCGTCATCTGCCCTTCCTAGCCATTCCCGTTGCCTCCTTACATAGTTCACTGTAGACGAACATCGCACTCATATCTCACACTGCAAATGGTAACATGGCATCTTATTTCACTTAACCTGGGCATTAGAACGTTAAAAAGGCTTGTGTCTAAATCCTGCAAGTATCTACTCGTGGCATCATTAACATATGGCCTTCTCTATTTACATAAACAATGCTCACACCCAGAAGGAAGATAAGCCAGTATGTGCATGCACTGAAGTTGCTGGAATAGCTCAAAAAAAAAAAATATTTGATTTCTATAAAACAAAAAGTCACAGAAGCTGTCTCTTAATAGTGACCAAGTGTTTTTCCAAGTCAGAAAACAGAGTCCCTGTCAGCTCAGCTGCCTGCAGCCATACAGAATGCGCTGTACCAGTGTTTTCCCCAATCCTGCTCAGAATAGGTTACAGCAGGAGAAAAAAAGCTAAAAAATTCTAAACAAACAGAGCTAAAGAAATTCCTAAAAAGGTGGTAAGTCACTAGCATTGAGGGAACCTCTAAACCATAATATATCGTAAGTGAAATTCCAGCCACATCAAATCAACATGCGTTGTGTCAACAGGTTCCACAAGCCCTAAGTTCCATTTTTTGATTCTGTGTCTTATCTAGCACTTTGACCTGTACCTGACAGTCTGCCTCATCTGGGATAAACACTCTTACTTCCCTAGCAAGAAGCTGCTGGTTTTTGCTTCCCCCATAACTGCTTTCACGGTTTTGGTTACACACGTTTCCTGGAGGCCTTCAACCACAGAGATCTTCCTCTGGGTTTAAATACCAGTAAGAACTGGGAGAAGGAAGGCAAAGAGGAAGGATGGTGTGTCAGATTGCTTTTCACCAAACTGACTTCAGCACCAGGACATCTCACAGTGCATTCCCAGCTCCTCCTCAAGTAATTGTTACTTTATACTTTCCCCTTATACTATCTTGAAAATACACCTCCTTAAACAATCACCATTCCCCTCTCTCTGGGATTAAACTCATAAATTTCACCTTCATTTTTCTCATTTCACTTATGCTCAGGATTTGTGTTTACTAAGGTGTTTGGGGTTTTTTTGTTTTTTTTTTTAAACATTGTGTATTTATGAATATACTTTTTCAGAGCATGTCTTCAAACGCATTGTAGAGATGGGCAAGCATTATTATCCTCATGCTACAAGCAATATAACTGCAACACACAGAATTAAAACCACCAGCACAAGATTGAGCAAAACCAGCAACAAATGAAGTTGTCCCTGAATTCTCTGGCTTTTAATTGGTTAATCACTTAGATGCAGAAATCCCTACTGACTTACTGTGCATATACAAGTAAATCAATGATTTTTCACATGGACTACAGCAAACAGATTGTAAAATCATGATCCAACTTTTACACTACCACTCCTGTCAAGATCACTCCTGCCATTTTGAACTAATTTTATAGAATGAAATCTACCTACAGTACATCAAAAACTTTCTAGAGTGTTCCTTCTTTTTTAGGCTTCTGGGTAGAGTTGACCATTTGCAGATTGCTTCTGACAAAAATTGAGCGCGCTACGGACAACAGAAGCTTCAAAGCTTTGATATAGCTTGTAAAAGAGGGAAAAAAAGTATTGGCAGCAGTCTCAAAGCATCTATTTCCCAGAACTTGTTTTTCTGACAAAAGAATATGTGGACTTGGTCAGCCGCAGGATATTAATTTGTATCTCTCAGGGGCTGGGAAGGCATAATGATAGTTCCATAATGTGTGCTAGAAACACATAATACAGCTCTTGCTGCAGCTTTTCTTCCCATGCCAGTCCTGCTGCATGTTCTCCTTCTATGGCCAACTTAGAGAATTTCTCCTGAAAGAGCTTCCCGTTTCAATGCCCTAGGGTCTTGTTTTCTATTAAAGGGGATTTTGCCTGAATGGTTTTAAAGATACCCTACAGAAGGGCTTCACTTTGAAAAGACCACGTGGATGCACCCACGTTCACTTGAGTAGTTTTGGAACCATCAGCGTTAAGGAAGTCTGTCTTTATTTATGTTGAGATTTCCACCGTCAGTATTGATCAGCTCTGATATCTGGGACACTGACTCTCCACTGATGCTCGTCCAGTGTTTGGCCATTTTATTTTGTTTGGTCTCAAGTGGATTCTGTCTTATCATTATGTGGTCTAATCCCACATTTTTCCTCAAGACGTGGAACAGGAAGCAAATAATTAACAAAATCCAAGCATAAGAAACACTTTTAGTAAAATCTAAGACCTTTTAAAGATTATACATATAATCATCAGCTGAAGTCTGTAAAGTGCAAACTAGAACAGCTTTTCTGGTGTCAGCAATTACATACTGACCTTTTGCATCAATCTCTACCTTAATTTCAACATGAATGTAATTTGCACCCGTTTAAAAGGGCTAACCACAGTAATGGGGTTTCCTGCTGACAACTGGCAGAGGAACTTCCCTGCTGTAAGCACGCCCTATTATCCAGCTGACATAGCCCAGGTCCAAGACATGGGACGAGTGGCCCAGCATCCTGGTTGATGAACAAAACAAAAAGAGCAGGACACTCAAAGCAAAAAGAGTCTGTCAAAGCGCTGTATTTTCTCCCAGCCCTTCTCATCTCCCTAGCAGGGCAAAACTGATGTCGGCACAGATAAGTCAGAACAAGCCTCCAGTTACATGTCCACAATACTCCACACAAACGCAGTGTCTGCAGCTCAGAAAACTACATGAATACATCTCTGAAAATCAAAATTCCAAGTTGTCCTGCAGGCCCAGAAGTGGAAAGGACTTGTCAGAGTACCTCGGAAGACAGGTAGCAAATTAGGGGACACGCAAGGTACTTTCCTTAAATAAAAGAGGCAATGTGTACAACAAAGACCTCGCATTTGCTTTCACAGTAGTTTAGAATAATTTAGCTTCAGATTCTATTTGTCACATGCTATGATGTTAACCTATGGTATTCACCCAATCCAGTTCTAACGCTACTGATTTTGCTCAAAACTGATATTTTTATAGGGTCTGCCCAATACCATCAAGAGAATTGATTCTGGCAGGCCAAGATATGGTAGTGATACCCACAAAAAAGCAAAGAAAAAAAGCGAAGGTAAAATCTACTTTACAGCTCTGATCTACAGGACTTAAGAAGTCCTCATGCACTCAGATGTTGAAAACTTTTTACAAAAGTAGATTCTGGAAGGATACATGGAGAGGTGATTGCTGTGACAGTTAGTTGGTGTCCTTCCCATCTGAATCAAATTTAGCCGAACTTAAACCTCGGGAACTCAGACAAGTCAAAGCAAGAACAACCAAATTCAGCACAGGTACCAACACTGAATTTATGAAGTTGCTCGTGTGAGCAATTCGGCATCCCAAGTGAGAACAATTCCTGGCACCACCCATGCAAATTTTTCACTCTAAGAACTCCTCATAGCTGGATTTTGCTATGTGCTACACAAATTTTTAATGCAAAAAGCAGGAGCAGATGGTGTACCTAAACCTGACCTCTCCACCGCAAGAAGGAAAAGAAGAAAGCTTGCCCTCAGCGTTGTCCTCACCTCCTCCATGCTGCACCAATGAAAGAGAGAATGTCTGGCTGGGCTTGGTGTTGCCTGTCGTCTTCACGTCACATTTGCTGTCAAGACGAAACCAGCATTTCTAAAGCAAACACTTCTCTTTCCAGCAGGATTAATGCTAAGAAGGTTTAACTTTAGGCTGTCTAGTAAGATCCAGAAAATAGATTCTTCTGAGTCTGTTTCTTAAGTTCTCATTTCAAGAACACTTTAGAGCAAGCATCTCAGGGACTGTAACTCTTTTAATTTTTTAATGGGCATGGAAGAAAAAAATAACCTGGAAATTTCATGTACATTTTCCCACTGACCTGTGCAGAGCAACTTGGCCAAAAGCATATGTATCTAAGCAAAAGGGGAAACAAAGCAAAGAAATATAAGGCACTTCAACAAAGAGGATTAGTACAGATCAACATAGTTATGCACTTATTCACCAGCACACACAGAAGTACATATCTAGAAGTAAAATCAGGCCAGAAGCGATAAAGGAGAAGGAAATGGACAGATCACAGAGAGAAAAACATCTCTTTCAAGACATGACAAAAAAAAAAAAAAAAAAAAAAAGGGCAGAGGGGAGGGCAAAACAAAAGCCAACAGAGACAAGGGACATGCACAGGGAAGAGCTATGTTTCCCACTAAGGATGCTTTTATTTTCACACAATTATTTTAGAAAAGCTCCTTTTCTGCCTGCAAAAATCTCCGGTGCATCACAGCCAGGGAGCCAAACCTGCTTGTGATTTATTCTGCTCAAGAGGACAGAACTGCTTGTCTGTCTGGCTTCAGAATTTCTCCAGTGCCAGGCTGTGGGCGAGCCTGACATCAGTCCCAGTGTGAGCCATAAAAATCCCCTTCAACAACTACCTCTCTCCTGTGTGGGAAGCCTATAGCATTATTTTAAGCAAGAACCCAAGATTATCCTGGTGCTTCCTTACAATATTTATCATAGAGCCAGAGATGGGACTGAACCCAGAGCAAATGCAAATGTGTCCATCTTAATTACTTCCACATGATCTCCACATGAAGAATGGTATATTCTAGGGGGATGTGTATGTTAGGCTCCCTAAATCTATTCTAGCATCACCACCATCATCCATTGTCTCAGCATAAATGTTCCTGTTGCAATGAAGAAGGTTTTTTTCTTCACAGTGGAAATAAACCTGATATTTATGCAATGTTCTGACAATGGGGGGCCCTTGAAAAAAAAAAAAAAATCTTCATTTCCTGTTATAGGCAAGACATCCCCAATCCCCTACGTTTAATTCACAGCTCTAAGGTCTATTGTACCAGGCTATTCTGATTTTCTAGGAGTATTTTGATGAGTGATCCTGGAAGAAACCTTTATTTTGCTTTTGATAGGTGCCTAGAATGAGTTTCAAACTACATTAATAGCAACAATAATAATACCACCACAGTCTCTCATAGCTCTTTCCTTACAAATGAAGTTGAAGCCATGTTTTATTTTTAAACAGCAGGAATCTTTTAAATAACAGTCACTGCACTTGATAACACCTAATTACAGCAGATAAGTATCAATACAACACATACACAACATACTTAAGCAGGTAACAGTTGTTCTTTTAAATAATAACTTCTAAATCATAACCCCTTATTGTAAATTCAAACCCATATTCCATTCTTAGACACATCCCTACCACTCCAATTAAAATCACTGCCAACAATTAGCACACCTGAAAACTCATGTTGGTTTAGAGAAGTGAATTGACACATCACAGTTTAATGAATTCACTTTAAAAATAGACGGCTATCAATTGCCGGGTATTTTCTGAATCCTCAGGACTAAAGACATTCTGATTTTAAAAAACCCTCCATGTAAACTTGACTTAGATCCATCTACCTCTCTCATATAGTCCATCCAACACTTTGATTTCTACCAAATGAGAAATTAACACAGAAACCATCGTATGGCTTTTAAATGCAGTTCCCCCAACTATTTTCATAAGTAAATACTCAGAGAATTCCCAGCTCAACAATACACTTGACTGATACTCAACTTCGAGCGCAAGCTTTCTATCACTATTCTTCATTTTGCCAGTGAAAACACTTACGCGTGTGCTTAAAACATAAGCACCTACTATAAAGTGCTTTATTTAAACTTGGGATTGTATACTGGATTTCCTGGAATAAATTCCGAAAGGCTGAAAAAGAGCTTCACAGGAACTGGGTAACTGGACAGGAAGATTAAGGTACGCGTCTGGTAAAACAACACTTCAAGAAGCTTCGGAAACGTCGTTTCAAATTTTTTCTCCCCGAGCAAGCAAAATCTTCAGGTTTTTGCCTGGACGGCCTAACAGAAGCAGGCGGGGTTTCTCAGGACAGCTCTAACTTGCAGAAGCCGCAGCACACACGCCTGTCTGCTTACAGTTGAGTCCAGGGATGAAGTGTTAAGAGTGTGCTGTAAAAGACCAGGACGTAGTGTCTTTTAGCCAGGAATTATTTCAAACTATAATCAAGACTGCAGTTGCTACAAACGCGGTTTAACCTGGGTAGTACACCAGGGTGGCTATGCCACCTAGTGATGTTTGTAATGTACTGTTCTCAGCCCAGAGCAGGAGGAAGGAAAAGGAAAAGGAAAAGAAAAAGGAAGAGGAGGGAAAGCCTGAGTAGACAGGCCTCAGCAAAAGCCAATGCTCCGAAGCGTTCCTTGACTTACTACACAGCTGCTTATATAATTCACTAAACAGCAAGCAGCGAAAAGGTAAAAAGAGTAGGCAGGAGCCTGCCTCCAGCCTTTGCAGCCGCAGAAATAGCCTTTGAGCGTCGCAGTAATCGGTGGGGCGGGGAGGCTTTCGGGACAGATGCGCACGGCAAATACCAATCGCAGAAACAAGAACAAGGCAGGATCAAGCTAACAAAGCTATATCACCAGGGGAGTATCGCCAGCTACTTCAGAAGGTGGGTATTACCCCGTCAACTATTTATGGCTTGATTTATTCTCCGTATGTGCTGCAGAGTTTCAGTCTTTTGCACAAGGTGTAGCTACTTTGTGTGAATAAAAAAAAAAATTCCTCTAAGTTGGAGGATAGCGCCCATCAAAACCACCATATTCAGTAGTTCCTTTTGTCCAAAAAGATCCTAAATGAGCTTCCAAGAAAATGTAGAGCAATAACCCTACCCGGAACACACGTGAAAAAATGAACACACAAAATCTGACAAAATCTGTAATTGCACTTCTGAATTACAGATCACTCTGGCTGCGGTAGAAATGCAGTAGTCCTCCAGCACAGGACACACCATGCCATGGCAATAGAAACCCAAGTACTGCCCAAACCACTCTTTCCCATAGTTCAAGCCAGAGGTGAAAGTTTTTAGGGAAGGAGACTAAGGTCACAGAAGTCTGAAGAAATAGAGGTGGTCATCACTTAAAATCTAATTAATCTAATTAGTTGAAAGAAAAGTATTCCAGTGGTACCACACCTGCTAGCTAAGCCACTCTCTGCACAGGCTGCCCACCTGTTTCCCAAATAACAATTTTAATTCATTAGTTCCCAGCTTCTCCCAGCAGCATGAGAGTTCCCGTATGCAAACATCGACATACCACCTTAATAAGCAAATGTCTGGCAAAATGACAGGACAGAGTGAGCTCTGACATCAAGATAATGGGGAAAGAAAAATAAACAAACCAAGAACAAAATCTCTTCCTGGCTAGTACACATCTGGTGCTTCTCACTTTCTAGTTGCTCAGAATTGCTCTTGGTATGCTCTTTCTCTTATTTTTCCTCTTGATACCTCCTGAAAACCTCCTGCAGCTCCTACCAGCACCAGGCTGGTAAGACTGCATCTTCTCCCTGTTGACAGCACATCGCTGCTTCTCAGGTGAGGCCTTTACTGAGTAACTTGCAAGTTCTTCTAATACAGAGGCTCATCACACAACCTTTCTGTTTGCATAGCTATGACCTAAGTTTATATTGGTACAACTGGTATTAAGACACTGATTTAAAAAAAAAAAAAAAAAAAAAAAAAAAACATTACCACATATGCCACAATAGAAGTGGCAGGTTGGACCATGACTTTTAAAAATTAGAACTTACCAGAATTTATCACCCTTCAGCCAAATAGTAAAACAGCAATGAGCTGCTGTGATACACATTTTAATACATTCTTACAAAACCAACACCCAATTATTAGAAGTGGCAAGAAAAGGATTTTTAAATGGCCTCATTATCACTTAGTATACACAGCAACTGTTACAGTTTGAACAGTAAAATGAACTGCTTTGTTGAATTACTCCAAACTCTTGACTAGATGGATTTAAAGTAGCACTCGAGTATGCCTAGTACCTCTACTTTATTTGCTTTTAAGTGAAGACAAAACCAGGCAGGTGAATGGAGCAGTCAGTCCTTGTTCCAGTGCTATGAGGAGACCGTAACTGATTTAGAGGGAGATGACCAAAATCAGAGACACCCTGTAACACACTGAATTTAGCCACAGTAACCCACAGACGTTTCTTAAAAACGCCAAGTGGCTTGGGAAGCCAAGCTCCATCTCGGGTATGCCTGAGGCACTTGGGTCCCCACATCCCCACTCCTCCCGGGGACTTGGAGACTCCGAAGTCACTGCAGAAAGAGGAACTTCGGAGCCTAAGCTGCTCTGCTGTTTACAGCTTTCCTCCATACATCCTTTTCACTTCAGCTCAGTAGCAATCCAACTTTTAATTTCACTTCTGCCTCAATTACAGCCCTTCTTGAAGTTGACCATGACTTCCTAATTGTTTTTTCTCCCCTCAGCTTTCACACACCAATTAGATATGAAGTGCTCTCCAGCTGCACCTTCGGTTCACACACAATTAGGGGATGCGCAGAAAAGCAGAGCTGCCTGGTGGCAGCGACATTTCCTGTGTTAAAACAGTAGGAAATGTGGCACATCCTTAAGAACACAGCTTGACAAAGCGTGTAATCCCAGCCTCCGCCACGCCACAAATGTGAGGACACCAGAGCGAGTTACCTGACTTCTCACTGCTCACTTGGAGTTATTGGGGGGGGATCACGCTTAGTAAGCAATGACATGACATATCCAAGTTGTGCTAGGAGACAGAGACGGGGGGGAAGGTCGCCTCCTTTTCTAAGTGCCCTCACTGAGTCTGAAGATTTCCTTGTACTAAGAGAAAACACAAAATAGAATTACTTACTTGACAATTGTTTAAAAAAAAAAATTAAAACATAACCCGTATCTCCTACTCCTTCAGCATTTGTCCATTCAGAAATCTTTCAAATGCACTGTGGTATAGCTGATAAACAAGTATTTTTCTCCAACTTGAAGAATCTTTTAGAAAAACCTATTTCTTTTTCAAAATAATGTTTTAAATTCAGTACACTTAGCCTTCCCCAGTGAAACCTGTTGCATCCACAAAGAAATTAAAGCCCCTCTTTACCGCAAACATAAAGCATTTATTTAAAATAGGTGTTTTGAAGGGGAGAGGAAGAACCAAGAAAAATGTTTCAAAAATATTGTACCCAGGTATTTGTAATCACTCTTCAAATCATTCCAGAAATAAATCCTAAAACCCAGAAATGAGAACAGATATTCAAAGTTATCCTTAGCCTTACAAAATCTCTCACAAAAGATTTGTATAGAAGTGTTTCTCTCCCTTTAGATTTTTCTGACAGGACAGAACACAGGCCAAATTAGGGCCTCATGCAGATATGGGTAAAGGTATTGTTGGTAGATGTAGCACTAGTTAAAGTATCTATAGCAATTCCTGATCTTCTTTCTCCATAGGGAGCGGAGAGTGGAACATTCCCGCATCCACAAGCGCCCTATGTGCACGGTTATCAGGCACTTGTGTAGCTGCAGCAGAAACTTCGAACCAGCCCCTTCTCTTATCCTTCCGAAACCATTCTAGGTGCATCCTTGAAAAGGCATTGACTTTAAAGGTATAAAATTCAACAAGACTTGAAATTAACCTTTTAGTGAATCTTTCACATTCAATGTGAAATAACAGAGCAGGTTGTGATGTGACATTTTTGTAGGTGAAAACATCAAAGGCAGCCCTGCCGCAGACTGATCTACCTTTGAACACCCAAGGGTATCTGAGACTGCCAAGTCTCTGTAGACTAGACAGAGAGAAAGAAAAAAGGAAGAGAAAGAGATCTAAGATATTCTACTATTTAAGGTGAAGTCATTCTAACTAGGATTTAATTCAATCTTTTACACTTTGTTACTGCTGGTGGTTTTTTAATACACAGTCAAAAGAGAAAATCAGGATAAAAGGAAAAGAATATTATTTCTGACTGTCAGGCCATAATAAGGCATAAATACATGAAAATTTAACTGGCACCACTTATTCTTTCCTTCCTCTTTAGCATTCATGCCTTAGGAATTCCTTTCTATTGGAGTTATGCAATAAACAAACCAAAAAAAAAAAGGGGGGGGGGGGGGGGCCAAAAAAAAAAAA